>OY856410.1:645913405-646125905 GCA_963693085.1 Alisma plantago-aquatica
CATGTTGTTAGCTTAATGAATAGTGAATATGCTATGATGCCTAAGTTTAAGTAGCATCATATGAGATGATAGGCTGTAAGAGCCATGAGTAACATCAAGGTCATGCTGATTAAATGACTTATGATGAGTTGATATCCTTTGGTAACTGATATGAGTTAAATTTGATACATGTAGTATTCTTCTTGTATAGCAGTGTTTTAATATTTAAATGCTTGGAAACATGTATGATGTTAAAAGAATACTGAAATGTACCTAACTAATCAAGTATTATCATACCATGTAGAGCCCTGATCATAGATCCATCATTATCTGAAGTTAAATGATGGTGAAACAGGTTTTCCTAAGGGAACTCCTGGATCACATACTTTTGAGTATGTGGTGTGGGGGAATATGGATGTGTATATCCTTACATCCTAGTGTAAGAATTGATGTAGATGTATCTTAATCTATCAATCCTTCACTATATGTTTATGTCGGGGTGATGTAACACTAATCTCCCGAGGAAATCTTTTATACCGCATCGATGAGAGATAAACAAGAAATCTTTCGATGACGAAGAGAGTACAGAATGCCACTATGACTCTAATGGTGAAGTACCAGAATACCCTGGTAAGATATAGTAGCAGAGACACTAGATGTCCTGCATGTTTATCCTCACTCTAACTGAGGAAGATGAGGTCATAAGAATCTGGCTCTTTTGATGACCTAGGTATGATACCGATGCGACTTAATAAGTGATCGATTGGAGTATGAGAGGTATACCTCATCTCCGCAGGGAATAAAAATGTTTGTAAAACATAATCAACCACGTAGCAGATCTGCTTAGGTTAAAACTACGAGATACAATGACTGAAATTACACTGCCTAGCATATATGTTTTTCATATTTCTTAAATGTTGTTGTCCTACTTAATGTCAACATGTTGTTGATTACCTTAAAAGCTTTTATTGCTTATGTTGTTCTTTGATTGCTATAATAAAGCTTCTGGCAGAGAGTTATAACTCTCACTGGGACAATTATTTAAAATTGTCTCACTCCATAGACTTCAACTTTTAGGTGGTCGTTGGGGACGAAGGAACCAGTCTGCAGGTGATCAGTATCAGCAGCAGCAGCACCAGGAGCAGCAGTGAATCTCAGGTGGAGATACTGATTGCTGAGCCATGTAGTTAGTTAGTCCTATGTCGTCTCTATACTCTTAGGTCCTTGGAGTTAGTTGGTCTGAGATTTTTGGTTTTCAATCTTGAGATTTTGTATCTGGTTGTGTATAATCACTCAAGAAGTGATTTAATAGAGATGTAAACTATTTGTCTTGTTTCTATAAAAGATGTTTTATGATTTCAAGATCTTATCTCAAAAAAGTTTTAATTTTTGGTGATTTTTGTATTCCGCTGCTAATCGAATGCTTCCGCTGAGTTTATGTCGTGTTTTGGAGATTGGAGCCCACAATTAAGTGGTATCAGATCTCTAGGTTTTCTGAGTCTACAGAGATATAGGACTTAGGATGTCGAGTCTATCCTAGGTGTTTCTTTCCTATCTAATAGAATCTTCTGCTCCTCTGGAGAAGACGATATATAAGGATGTCTGAGCCACATGAGGAGTACGTGGCTGAGAGTAGTGTTGCTGGACCTTGAGAAGGTGCAAGGAACCCAGAGATAGAACAACCCGTACCTGAGCCACCCAGGGAGCCACCTCAGTTTGACCCAGTTGACATGGGTAACCCAGTTGTTCAAACCATGTTCGGGCAGTTTATGACTTCCATGACACATATCACCGACAGGATGCCCATGCCTGCACCAAGGGCACCTGTCCATCCTGAAGAACTTCTAGGTATACCACCGCCTTGGGAAATTGATTTTGAAATCAATTTGGTCCTAGATACACAACCTATAGCCCAGACACCGTATAGGATGGCGCCTGCCGAGATGGCAGAACTCAAGAAAAAACTTCAGGAGTTACTTGAGAAGGGTTTCATCCGACCGAGTACTTCACCTTGGGGTGCTCTAGTTTTATTTGTTAAAAAGAAAGACGGGTCAATGCGGTTGTACATTGATTATAGACAACTTAATAAAGTAACAATAAAGAACAAGTACCCTCTACCGAGGATTGATGATCTTTTTGAACAGTTGCGTGGTGCAACCGTCTTCTCAAAGATAGACTTGAGGTCAGGTTATCATCAACTTCGTATTAAGGACAGTGACATATCCAAGTCTGCCTTTAGGATAAGGTATGGTCACTATGAGTTCACAGTTATGTCGTTTGGACTAACTAATGCACCAGCTGCATTTATGGAACTCATGAATAGAATCTTCCGACCTTTCCTTGATCAGTGTGTTGTTGTCTTCATAGATGACATTCTGATCTATAGTAGAGATGCTCAGCATCATGAACAACATCTTCACCAAGCTTTGACCTTGCTAAGGGAACATAAGCTATACTCTAAGTTTAGCAAGTGTGAGTTCTTGTTGTCGGAAGTATCTTTTCTTGGACACGTGGTATCTACCTTGGGTATTTGTGTTGACCCTAAAAAGGTAGAATATGTTCTACAGTGGGAACAACTGAAGACACCGACGGAGATTCGTAGTTTCTTAGGGTTAGCTGGCTACTACCGAAGGTTCATCAAGAACTTCAGTTCTATAGCCTTACCCTTGACCAAGTTAACCAGGAAAGACGTTCCTTTTGCCTGGAGTGATAAGTGCCAACAATCTTTTCAGTTGTTGAAGGAAAGGTTGACAAGTGCACCTGTACTTGTGCTACCTGAGCAAGGTAAGGGATATGTAGTTTTATGTGATGCCTCCAAGAATGGACTCGGATGCATGTTGATGCAGGATAAGCAAGTGATTTCTTTTGCTTCCCGATAGCTTAAGAAACACGAGGAGAATTAACGGACACATGATCTGGAGTTAGCTGCTGTGGTTCATGCCTTGAAGATCTGGAGACATTATCTCTATGGAGAGACATTCCAGATATTCACATACCACAAGAACCTTAAGTATATCTTCTCTCAGCATGAACTTAACATGAGGCAACGTCGTTGGATGGAATTAATCAAGGACTACGATTGTATAATTGATTACCATCCAGGGAAGGCCAATGTGGTTGCAGATGCTCTGAGTAGGAAATCAGCAACACCAACCTCTGATAGAGCACAACTAAACTCTTTAGTATGCTCTAGGAGAGATATGCTTATCTCCTTAAGGCAAAACAATGTACAGTTGAAGGTGTCGTTGTTAGCCGGGTTGTTGGCTGAGATGCATATTAGACCTACCCTAAGAGAGCAGATTAAGGAGGCACAACATGTTGATGCTGTAGTTCAGCAGATTAGATCTGAGTATGGTGATGAGAAGCGAGATGGTTTCCATGACTCAGATGACCAGGTGGCATGCAATCATGGGAGGATGATAGTACCAGATGTGGATAGTTTGAGGAAGATAATCCTGGAATAAGTTCATTCTTCGATGTATGCCATGCATCCAGGAAGCACCAAGACGTATCAAAACTTGAAAGATATGTATTGGTGGCATGGGATGAAAAAGGATGTTGTTGAGTTTGTTTTGAGGTGTTCTGTGTGTCAGCAAGTTAAAATTGAACACCAGAAGCCTGCAGGGACAATGCAACCTTTACCCATACCACAATGGAAGTGGGACCATGTGACCATGGACTTTGTTGTTGGCCTACCCAGGACAAACAAAGGACATGATTCTATATGGGTAATAGTTGATAGGTTGACAAAGACAACACATTTCTTACCTGTCAAAACAACCTATTCTGCTGAAAGGTTATCACAGTTGTATGTTCAAGAGATAGTGCAATTGCACGGAGTTCCTGTCACTATAGTTTCTGACAGAGGTCCCCAATTTACAAGTCATTTTTGGGAGCAGTTGCATAGAGCTTTAGGCACCAAGTTAAGGTTTAGTACAACCTTTCATCCACAGACTGATGGACAGTCGGAAAGGACTATACAAACCTTGGAAGACTTGTTGAGAGCATGTGTTCTCCAGTTTACTGGGAGTTGGGATCTACACCTAAGCTTGATAGAGTTTACCTATAACAATAGCTATCAACATAGCATTGATATGGCACCTTATGAAGCTTTGTAAGGTAGACGTTGTAGATCACCCTTATGTTGGTATGAGACTGGTAAACATCAGTTGTTAGGTCTTGATCTTGTGCAGCAGACCACAGAGAAGATTAAAGTAATACAACAACAGATTAAGACTGCACAGGATAGGCAGAAATCTTACACCGACAGACGTCGTAGACCCTTAGAGTTCCAAGTTGGAGACAGAGTGTATCTCAAGGTATCACCTTGGAAAGGAGTCCTTCATTTTGGAAGGAAAGGGAAGTTAGCTCTAAGATTTATGGGGCCTTATCTAATCATTGAACGGGTTGGAAAGGTAGCCTATAGACTAGAGTTACCTTAAGAGTTGCAAAAGTTACACCCTGTGTTTCACATTTCTATGCTGAGGAAATGTCACCCTGATACCGAGTCAGTTCTACAACCTATGGAGGTAGAATTGAATGATGATATAACTTATGAGGAAGGACCAGTGTCAATCCTTGATAACAGAATTAAAAAGCTAAAGAAGAAAGACATAAGTCTTGTGAAAGTCCTCTGGAATCACCATGGTGTTGAAGAAGCCACTTGGGAACTAGAGGAAGAGATGAGAAGGAAATACCCTGCTCTTTTCTCCTAATATGTTTTATCGATTTCGGGGACGAAATCCTTGTAAGGGGTGGATAATTTGTAACATCCCTGACCCGGGTTATAAGTTAACCCTAGGTGTTTTGCTTAATCATGTAAATAAATACTTGTGATTATCTTTTGGCATGTAATTAAGTTCCTAAGGAACATACATTTTCATTATGTCCTTTTTAAACAATGTTGTAGTATTCTTTTGTGATACAGGGACCTATGTGCAAATTACCCAAAAAGAGGGGTTAACTTGCAAAATTACACATGTTAAGATGATCCTCTGATGATGAGACATAATATGAATGGATATGATGAAGTATGATGGATTTCCCAAGCTTGGGCATCAAGATACAACTTGTGGATCAATCTTTGTACTTAAAAACCCTAATTTTGGAGTAAAGTGCAATTTACCCAAAATTTGGGGTGCAACTTGTAAAATACACCTTTTAGAGTATCTTTTATGACTCTTGACATCATTTAGATAAGAAATGATGAAAGGGGCGCTTCAATTAGATAATCAGATAAGAAGAATGACTTTTGTAGTAGAATCACCTAGTATGAGTAAAGAGACCTTTTATATATGTACCTTAGTTTGCATGTTGGCTTTCTTTACCCTTAGCTCTTGAGTTTTGATGGGCTTTGCTTAAAGTTATGATAGATTGAACGTGCCTTAGAAGTTAAGGAGGGACCTAGATGAGAAACCCATAAACTAGAGGTCCTTATGTTGAAAACTAACCCAAGCTATATAAGCTTCTTTCTTTGCAAACCAAGTAAATGTATTCCCTTTTCTTCTTCACTTATCATCTTGCTCAACTGACTAAGGAAGAGCTCTGGAGCTCAAGAAGATGACCAACCTGTTCTAAGGTGAGAAGAGACCATCTTCTAGCTTGGATTCATGGAGGAATTACTTGTATAAGGTTGGTTTTATGGTTATCTCACTTAGGTTTCTTGTTCTAGCCGACCTTCCCCAACCTTTTCTTAGAGAAACTTCTTTGGCCAACCTGTGGAGCTCAAGATGAATTAAAGGCTTGAAGCTTGGAAGCTTGGAGCTCTAGGAACAATGTTTGAGGCGGTTTTTATAACTCTAAACCTTTGCTTTATTATGCATATCTATGTTCTTGCAAGTTAGTACCTAGTTTTTCTTCTTCCCCACTCTTTCTTGCACTTTTGCAAGCAATACGTGAAGTAACCAACCTGCACAGAGGTTGAAGATGATGGGTGTGAATTCCTAGGTAACTTTACCAAATGACCTTGGACCATTTGGTCTAACGGTTTGCAAACCGTTTGAAATCAAACGGTCTCAAGACCGTTTGATCTCATGCGGTCTTGCAAGACCGTTTAGATTCAAATGGTATCCAAGACCGTTTGGTAGGGTTGACCAAGTGAATACCATTTAGAGGTCTGTTGTACACATGTTGAATTAATCAATTATAAAGAATCATGAGCTAATTGCAAACCAATCACAAGTTGAAGGCACTTCAACCTTCTAAACCCTAATCAGGTTGAATTGCTGATTTCAAGGATAGATTTTGGTGAACTTTGGGTTGAAGGGCCCAAACAGTCTCAAGATCGTTTGTGGGTTCACTCAAATGGTCTCAAGGCCGTTTGGTGACAACCCAAGACCGTTTGGAGGTCTATGGTTAAGGTAATTTGATGAACTGAGGGTCCAATCACAATAGGTTGATGAATTGAATAAAAGTGCTGATTTTAGATCTAATTAGGGTTCAACCCTTATCACATCGACTTAGATTTTGATGAAACTTTGGGAAAATGGTCTCAAGACCGTTTGGAGGGTGTCCAAATGATCGCAAGACCGTTTGGGCCAAGTTTGAGCCCAATTGAGTATCAATTGATGGGTTCAACTTCAATTTGTTTCACATTGTTGAACATTGAGGGTAACCGATTGCAAACCCTTATTGAGTTGGATTTAACCCTAATTGGATTTCAATTGAGGGTCAATTTGTGTCTAATTGATTAAGGTTAACTCTAGTTGGCTCAATTTATAAGTGGTTAACAAGGTTATGGACAATTGAAGGCTTCAACATAGATAACCATAATCGTTTATAACCTTTGATGCACCTTTGAGGTCCATGCAGTTTTGAGCCCATTTGGACCAAACGGTCTCAAGACCGTTTGAGGCCAAACGGTCTCAAGACCGTTTGAGGCCAAACGGTCTCAAGACCATTTGGACTCAAACGATCTCAAGGTCGTTTGGTCCAATCGATCTCATGATCGTTTCAACTCATGCGGTTTCAAGGTCGTTTCATCCAAACGGTTTGGAAGTCAACACTCTCAAACGGTCAACGCACTCAAACGGTCTCAAGACCGTTTAAGGGCAAAAGGTCTTGAGTGTCATGCGGTCTTGAAGTCAACTATAGCAAACGGTCAACACATACAAATGGTCTCAAGATCGTTTGGAGGTTGAAAGTGTGTAATCGTTTGGAGACTTTAGGGTTGTGTTTGCTTAGTACTTTGAAGGTTTAAATTGGTTCTATGGTGGTCTAATCCAAACCTTAATGATATTTAAAGACATTAAGGGGTTAAGTGATTAATAGATTGACACATGATTGTGATCCATGGTGTACTTTACCAATATGCCCTTGAAGGGTTCAACTAGATGATACCTTGTTTTAATCAAACCCTAATGACATGATAGTGGTGACTTAGCTTATGTTAATCAATGAGGACTTGATCTAACCTATTCTAGAGTGATGTAATCACCATCTATTAGTAAGAGGAGAGAGAAGGTACCATTTATGGTTGAAACTCAAATAAAATACCTTGAATGTATATGAATGTGCATGATTAGGGTATGATCCACCTATGTGAGATCATGAAAACCCTAATTATGATAATTGATGAATCTTAACCTAATTTGAAGGCATCAATGATGATGTTTCTCATACATGATGATGCTATGAGCTCAATTCACTATAAAGTGAATAGTAAACCCTAGTTCTAGGGTAATATGATGAAATGTACAATAAACCCTAATTCCAGGTTATGCTTTTAAGCATGAATCTTCATGATTTAAGTATGAAAGGAGGAACCACTATTTCTAATCACAATGGAAGGGATTGGATAACCCTAATTGATGTAAATCAGGGAACCTAGCTATTGTATGAGTATGAAGGTACAACTCTTGAAATGAATTGTTTATTATTATTAGTTGAATTAACCATGCAGGTTCTTATATGAGGATGATCATATCCAGGTAAGGATTATGATACCATATTCATTGAAAGCATGTTGTTAGCTTAATGAATAGTGAATATGCTATGATGCCTAAGTTTAAGTAGCATCATATGAGATGATAGGCTATAAGAGCCATGAGTAACATCAAGGTCATGCTGATTAAATGACTTATGATGAGTTGATATCCTTTGGTAACTGATATGAGTTAAATTTGATACATGTAGTATTCTTCTTGTATAGCAGTGTTTTAATATTTAAATGCTTGGAAACATGTATGATGTTAAAAGAATACTGAAATGTACCTAACAAATCAAGTATAATCATACCATGTAGAGCCCTGATCAAAGATCCATCATTGTCAGAAGTTACATGATGGTGAAACAGGTTTTCCTAAGGGAACTCCTGGATCACATACTTTTGAGTATGTGGGGGAATATGGATGTGTATATCCTTACATCCTAGTGTAGGAATTGATGTAGATGTATCTTAATCTATCAATCATTCACTATATGTTTATGTCGGGGTGATGTAACAGTAATCTCCCAAGGAAATATTTTATACCGCATCGATGAGAGATAAACAAGAAATCTTTCGATGACAAAGAGAGTACAGAATGCCACTGTGACTCTAATGGCGAAGTACCAGAATACCCTGGTAAGCTATAGTAGCAGAGACACTAGATGTCCTGCATGTTTATCCTCACTCTAACTGAGGAAGATGAGGTCATTAGAATCCGGCTCTTTTGATGACTTAGGTATGATACCGATGCGACTTAATAAGTGATCAGTTGGAGTATGAGCGGTATACCTCATCTCCGCAGGGCATAAAAATGTTTGTAAAGCATAATCAACCGCGTAGAATATATGCTTAGGTTAAAACTACGAGATACAATGACTGAAATTACACTGCCTAGTATATATGTTTTTCATATTTCTTAAATGTTGTTGTCCTACTTAATGTCAATATGTTGTTGATTACCTTAAAAGCTTTTATTGCTTATGTTGTTCTTTGATTGCTATAATAAAGCTTCTGGCGGAGAGTTATAACTCTCGCTGGGACAATTATTTAAAATTGTCTCACTCCGTAGACTTCAACTTTTAGGTGGTCATCGGGGATGAAGGAACCAGTCTGCAGGTGATCAGTATCAGTAGCAGCACCAGGAGCAGCAGTGAATCTCAGGTGGAGATATTGATTGCTGAGCCATGTAGTTAGTTAGTCCTATGTCATCTTTGTACTCTCAGGTCCTTGGAGTTAGTTGGTCTGAGATTTTTGGTTTTGAATCTTGAGATTTTGTATCTGGTTGTGTATAATCACTCAAGAAGTGATTTAATAGAGATGTAAACTGTTTATCTTGTTTCTATAAAAGAAGTTTTATGATTTCAAGATCTTGTCTCAAAAAAGTTTTATTTTCTGGTGATTTTTGTATTCCACTGCTAATTGAATGCTTCCGCTGAGTTTATGTCGTGTTTTGGAGATCGGAGCCCACACTGAGAGTACAGAGACGACACATAGGACTTCTATCTAAAAACATGACAAACAACACACCCTACCTGAGTTGTTGCTGCTGAAGATCTTCCTCTACAAGATATTCACAATCTCCTTCATGCTCATCCACCTAAAAATGTTGGATCCCACGGGGGTGAGACAATTGAAAATTTCCCCAGCGAGAGATATAACTCTCTACCAGAAATATTATTATTGCAGTTTATAATATAAATTTGAACAGAGGACAAGCAGTTTATATCATTCTAATCTTTAAATATTGCAACTATTTGTAATAGAGAAGTAAATCATATATTCTCTTTATAAGGAATAGAAAGAACATGTATATCATTTATCTATTGTGTTAGCTCAACATCTCATGTTTTTCTCATGTTACTCATTACTCTGATATGTCACCCATGACTCTTTCTTTTTTCTATCTGATGGCCTTAGCCAATCTGCTAAACAGATATTGGTTTATACTGGACATGAGAGTGTACATCATCATCTCTTATTTAGGCATTGGTCCATACCAATCCTGTATAAATATTCCGGGCATTGGATTATACCAATCATGTGCAATAAGTACGAGCATTGGACTTATATTGTTCCTGTGTATTCATTCCAAGTATTTGACTATGCCAATCTTGTGACATTATTCCAGGTATTGAACTATGTCAACCATGTGAAATTATTCCAGGTATTGAACTATGTCAACCCTGTGCAATTATTCCAGGTATTGGGTTATTACCAATCCGGTGCAGTTATTCCAGGTATTGGGATTTAACTAAACATGTGTTATTATTCTAGATATTGGGATTTAACCAATCATGTGTTATTATTCTAGGTATTGGGATTTAACCAATCATGTGTTATTATTCCAGGTATTGAACTATGTCAATCCTATGACATTATTCCAGGTATTGAACTATGTCAATCCTGTGACATTATTCCAGGTATTGGGGTTTAACCAATCTTGTGTTATTATTCCAGGTATCGGGATTTAACCAATCCTGTGTTATTATTCCAGGTATTGGGATTTAACCAATCCTGTGTTATTATTACAGGTATTGAACTATGTCAATCCTCTGACATTATTCTAGGTATTGAACTATGTCAATCCTGTGACATTATTCCAGGTATTGGGGTTTAACCAATCTTGTGTTATTATTCTAGGTATTGGCAATTAACCAATCCTGTGTTATTATTCCAGGTATTGGGATTTAAACAATCCTGTGTTATTATTCCAGGTATTGAACTATGCCAATCCTATGCATATATTCTAGGTATTGAACTATGCCAATCCTATGCATCTATTCCAGGTATTGAACTATGCCAATCTTGTGCATCTATTCCAGGTATTGAACTATGCCAATCATGATCTATTCCAGGTATTGAACTATGTCAATCCTGTGCAATTTATCACATATTATCACATCTTGTCACATCTCATTAGGCAATCACCATTCTCATGGATCATAGAGCACATTTAATATCTTGTCACCTCTCACTAGGTAGCAATTAACCTCATGGCTCACAAGGCCCATAAAACATCTTGTTACTTCTCACTAGGTAACCATTAATATCTTTCTTAAAGATAGGAATGTGATATCTATGACGTCTTGAGTCATTACTTTCCTTATTACTTTTAACCTACTTAATTTTATCAACTTGTATTGTATTAATGTATTTCCCATCTTAATACTTTTATCCACTAACCTATCACCTTTATCATAAAGTGCATAGGTTATAGTACACACATTAGAATTGTCCAACCATCTTTAATGATATGGACTCATCTCATATTAAGGCATTTCTTGCTATAAGGTTACCTATAATCGATCACTTTAAGTATTTCCCTTATCAGTGTAATAGTCACCATTCCATTATTAGGATTAGGTCTCCCATACCATCACCATTTATTAGAGTTTAGGGTTTCACATACTATCATACTTCATTAGGGTTAGGATTTCATATACCATCACCTTTCATTAGGCGTTCACATCACATTACCCATAATTAGGGTTTACTATTCATCCCACCTAGGGTTTCTCTTGGCATCACCCTCAATTAGGGTTTCACATGGAATCAACCTCAATTAGGGTTTCTCATGGAATCAACCTCAATTAGGGTTTCACATGGCATCACCCACAATTAGGGTTTCACATGGCATCAAGTTTCACATGGCATCACCCACAATTAGGGTTTCACATGGCATCACCCTCAATTAGGGTTTCACATAATCAACCTCAATTAGTGTTTCACATGCCTTTACCCTATTTCAACATTAGGGTTTACTATTCACATCTCATCAGGAATTATCATATACTAACACCCAATTTAGGGTTAGGTTTTACTATTTCTTCCAATTAGGGTTTTATATTCCATTTCCCATAATTAGGGTTTACTATTTATCCTAATTAGGGTTTATCATTAAAATACCCTAAATTAGGGTTACTCATTTCATTACCCCAATTTCATTTCACATCATCCTACTAGTTTAGGGTTTCACTCAGAATTGCCCTAAATTAGGGTTTGAGTTCATTAATCAACTCAATTAGGGTTTTATGATCTCTTATTCAATGATCATACCCTAATTGTATGTCACATCATTTTGGATGTTTTAGGCTTAAGTGCAACATGATTTTCATTCATGTATGAATCTTTCTCTCTCATCCTACTCAGGATGTCCACTACTCAATTCTTGATTAGATTGAACCTACCCTTTATTCAAATACATACATTTAGGGTTAACATGATGTATTAAATTATTACATCATTGTGCATCAATGATTAATCACACTAAGGGTATCAATCATCTAAGTACATTAGGTCTCCAAATAGTCTAATCAATTGAACCTTTAATTATATGAGGGTTCCAAATGAATTGACCAATTGAACCTTCGATTCCATTAGTTGATCAATTGGATTAACCAATTGAATCTTCAATTGCATTAGACATTCAATTGAATTGGCCTTATTGGACCTTCAATTACATGATGTGTTCTAATGGATCAACCATATTGCACCTCAAATAATATTTTATTACATAGGCCGTAAAAAATCTTAATTCCCATAATTCAATTGGTGGAAAACCATTTGGGCAATTTATCCTTGAAACTGGTTAGACAAAATAGGTGTTGAAACCGTTTGCACTTTTGGTCTCCAAATGGTTTGAGATCGTTTGGTACCAAACGGTCTTGAGACCGTTTGGGCTCAAATGGTATTAAGACCGTTTGGTCCAAACCATCTCAAAACTGAATGGACCAAAAAGTCCTTTCAACACATACATGTTTCATGCTTTCAATGGATGAACCAATTATCAATTGAATCCCTAATTTCTTTGTCACTTCAAATATTGAATCAAACTTCAATTAGACCAACAATTAGGGTTTTTGAACCCAATTGACCTAGGGTTTCAACTCAAGAAACCTTCAATTATAACTTTGAATCGAGTAGTCATCATTGTTCAACATTGTAGAACTGATTCAATTGAAACCAATGAACCATCATCAAACGTTTGACATGACTTGACCCCAAACGGTCTTGAGGTCGTTTGGATGACCTCAAAATGGTCTTGAGACCGTTTTCCTCATCCTATCCTTGGAATTTGTGAAATTCCATTAGGGTTTAGATCATTGGATTGATCATCAAATCAGCACTCAATTGCATTTCAATTGGGTATCTCTGGACCTTCAATTACTCAACCATACCTAACCCTAGACCTCCAAACGATCTTGATACCTTTTGGGTGACCTCCAAATGGTCTTGAGACCATTTGGGCTCAAACAACCAAAAATCTAAATTAATCCAAATTGAATTTCAACACTTAACTCGATTAGGGTTTGCTAATTGATTGACCTTCAACT
Source organism: Alisma plantago-aquatica (assembly GCA_963693085.1). Lineage (NCBI taxonomy): Eukaryota > Viridiplantae > Streptophyta > Magnoliopsida > Alismatales > Alismataceae > Alisma > Alisma plantago-aquatica. The sequence goes on from OY856410.1 coordinate 645,926,645, forward strand.
GATGAACCCTTTGGAATTAATCAATGAAATTTGGTGGGTCATCAACCATAAATATTAGAATCAACTTTTCCAAATGGTAAACCCTGGTCAACTCTCCCAAACGGTTTGAAACCGTTTCGCTTCTAATTGTTTGATGAAATCGTTTTCTTTCAAACAGTTTTGTTGAAACCGAATGAGCAAGTTTGTTGAAACCGAATGAAATACAATTTTTTTGGGAAATGAGTCCAATATGATGTCATAATCATCTACCTTCATCCCTGTAGATCTTAGTACTTATGATTTCATGGAAATACCAATTTCAACCAACAATTAATCAAAAAGATGAAGGAATCAATGAATTTGCAAGATTGATAGTTGAATAACAATGTAAAGGGGTTCAAGTTATATAACCCGCCTCCAATTGAGCTTCAAAGCTCCAAGATGCACGTATTTAATGGTGTAAGAAGCTTTATCAACTATCCCAATCTCTTCCTCAAGCTTTTGAGTGAAAAGAAATGGCTAGGATAGAAGATTGCATGGAGAAAAGAAGAAATCCATCATTTATTTTTTATTTCCACCATGAAATCATGGTGAAAGAAGGTTAATAAGATTACCAACAGGTTGGGGGTCGTCCTCCTGTTGCTCCAAGATCCCTTGGTCGTTTTTTCAAGTAAGAAATGAAAGTGGATACGAAATTCCCTTTCCAAGCTATGGATAAAGGAGCATATATGCATTTGATTAAAAATTCATTTTAGGAGAGAGAAAGTAGGGATTATCTCCTCGATATACTTGCCAATTTCCCCCTTTCCTTCCTTGGTTACGAGGATATATTATTTTCCTTTTATTCCTCTCAATTATCCATGATTTAAAGAAAAGCAAATTAAGCACCTTAAATCATATTATAATAATATCCATAAGTGAGTGGATATTTCTTTTTCTTATAATAATGTGAGTGAGTTATCCACTTCCCTTAGATATTTTCGTGACTTTGCAAGGAACATGGTCCTCCACATATATGGATTTCAACCATTTCAATTTTGGTTTAAGGGCACTTCAATTAATATATTTATTTTTGCATATAATTGAAGTAAAGTTCTAATTATGCTTAAATCTTGATTATTTTAATATCAAGATTCTCTCTCCTCCAAAATGATACAAATGAGACGCCCCTCTCATTTTATTTGATCTACATGATCCCAAGAAACATTAGGGACTATTCTAAAGTGGTAATTTGCATATTGAACCCTGGTTTTTGGGTAAATTGCACATTGTACCAAAACTAGGTTTTAATGCATAAACATTGCTTAATCTGCTCTTTCTTGTTACTCAGGCTTTCCCAAGCCATAACTCTACATCATATTCATTCTCATGATGCTAAAACACATGAGGAACAGTTATCAAGTAACATTTGCAAGTTCACCCCTCACATTGGGTAATTTTCACTTTAGTCCAAACTAAGCAAACATTGTTTCAACATTATTAAAAAAGGACTAAAATTGAAATATAAGTTCCTCTTGAACCTTAATTACTTTTCAAAAGATAAGAGCAAGCATATAATTATATTTCTTAAATAAAACACCTAGGGTTAAAGTATAACCCGGGTCAGGGATGTTACATGAGTGGTATACCTCATCTCCCTAGGGCATAATAAAAAATATAACACTATTGTGTAGCATATTGCTTAGTGTGAAACAAGACTCTCATTGGATGACTATTTTACTTATGTCTTGTATTGAGTTGTTGATATTTAATGTGGTTAGAGAAATCAACTATGATATATGTTCTTCATATTCCCTGTTATAGTATAAGATGCTCTACTGCTCAGTTGTAGATGCCTAATCTGCTTAAACATTGTTGATTATTTTATTCATATTATTTAGTTGAATCTGCTCAACCTGATAATAATGTTACTTTCCTTCTTTAGCTTATATTTGTTAATAATAGTTTTTGGTAGAGATTTATATCTCTCATTGGGACATTGGTATCACCCTGGGGGTTTCCACATCTTTTAGGTGGTCATGCACAATGTGGTAGAGATCATGCAGTTGAGGTTGAGCAACAAGAGGAGTGGTACCTGTTAAAGGTTGGATATGTTGCGAGTGTTTTTTAGTAGAGGATCTTATGTGTCATCCCTGTACTCTGAGGTCCTTGGGAGGTGTTTTTTAGACTTTATATATTGACATGAGTTTTTGGTAGTAGGCCATGGTTGTACAAATATGGTTTGTATATATGGAAACATGTTATGATATGTAACAGGTTGTGGCAAGTTGTCCAAGTGAATGGTAATATGTATCATCTTGTAGCATGATATGTAATACATGTGGATTCATGTGGACCTAGATGTAACATGTTTCTACTTTTATATTAATATGGAATTGGTTGTAATTTACTCTATTTATGGTAATCTAGATGTTTAGTATTAGTTTTGCACTTTGTTTCAATTTATCTCGCTTTGGTGTGATGATGGGTGTCAGATATATGTTGGCACGTTCGTAGGTTGAACAACTTAGCAATACCCATGCATGATCAAGAGGAGCTCACTTTGAAGATCATCCAATTCTAGAAAAAGATGCATCAACTCATTAGCATTGCATCCCTACTCATGCCTAACCCTTCAATAAAATTTCCATCCCTACTAACAAGTCCTTCAAGTAGCTTCACTCTAAAAAAGGTCTCCCAATGTATGATAGAAACAACCAATTATAGAGCTTCCCACCATTACATGTAGGAAAAAGAAGCTCAGTTTTATGAATATTCAACTCAAGCCCTGAAGTTGGATCAATACTCTAAATGATGTCAAGTGCCTTGGCCACTTCCTCTATCAACCGAATAATAGTCCCATGATCAGGATACCAAGCACGAACTAGAAATTCACAATTTTCTATGATCTCATGAACAAGTGGATGCAGTACAAGGAAAAAAGAAGTGGCCCGTGGGACCCTGATGCACACCAGTGGATGACAAAATATGCATGCACCCAACATACATCCTTGCAACATGACCATATAAAAACTCCGCCAATGAATAAATAGATGGAAAACTCACCCTTACCTCATAAATTAGCACAATCCTATGCATTAAGTTGAAAGCATTTGAGAAATCCATTATAAGAATGGAGAGAGACTCATCTTCATGTCCTGCGCTCAACACCATGTTGACACTGTGAAAAACTACCTCTACACTAACAGATACACCAAATCCAAACTAAAATTCATGTACATAGTTATCCACATATTTACTCACATCTAGCATGGCAATTTTGGACACCAAATGTCTCCAAATGGTACCCATTGTAGTAGGATGTATTCCATTATCAGGATAAAGAAAAGACATAAGAGGTTCAAAAGCTACAAACTCTACCAAACTCATGGGACACCTCTCCGCCATTCATAAATTAACAACTATAATGATCGCATGTAAAATATCTATTGACACTGCAGACCCCTATCTGCACAAAGCATTTAATATGTGTCAGACCCTCAGACCGTCTTTGTGACATGAAGTCCCTTTAGGAAATGATTTGACACATCCAAAAATAGTGTAACATTATCTACTAAGAGGTATTTGAAAAACAAAGAATAACTAGGCATAGAAGGAGGTGACTTGTATGTAAGTTTAGCCTCCAAGACTTCATGGTATCTTCATAGGATGGAGCTAACCCTGATGAACACACCTTAATAGTTGTTGTAAAATTTCCATTTGAAAACTTGTAGAGGCACATCCTAATGTTAGGGTTTGCCTTATTATCCTCATCTTTTGACTTTTCACATATGTGACCCATAATCCCATGTCTAGAATAATTTATAACATTTACCACTAACTTGGAAATACCATTTACTGTTTCCCAAGTGGCAAGTGAGATTAAAATTTGATGATGTTGTTGTGACTTCATATTTTCAGACCTACTGTCATGCCTATTCTTAGGCCTATACAACTTGCAAGTGCAACAAAGAAGAAGAAACAATCTCATCCAAGAGGCCATAGACCCCAGATGATCGACAGATAAAGAGTTTCCTTTAATAAATTGGAAAATGCAAGGCAAAAACTATGAGGGATCCTCTTCATAGTGGAGAGTTTTTATTGTAAACGTAATAAAGAAGTTTTGCATCCAATGACACTACCTGTGTGTTATCAAATGTCCCGAGACCCTTAGGAAAGGGCTTTAAAATGCCAATAATGTGTCCCCCAATCTCCTCTATCTCACCAGAAACTAGGGCAATGCCATGAGCATGATGGCATGAACAAATAACATATTTAACTCTCATACACCTTATACATATTTACTAATCAAGAACCTTCAAAGTCTCTCCCATTGCAAGAAAAAGCCAAGATCATTGTGCATCGCTTCACATAGCATAATATTGCAATTGACGTTTCTAAGGTACACCCTCTTCATGTAAGAAATCATGTTTGCCAATCCATTACTTCCATCTATGCCATCAAGGAAACAGTAATAATTAAGAAATGGACAATGTATGTGTTGTGACTGCATCTGAGCTTAATTGGTAAACTAGGATTTACCTAGATGATCACATTCTTAATTAGATTAATCATTGCTTAAACATGATTAAGGATGGTAACTCAATTATAATGTGTTAGATCTAATTAGAACTCTAAGATTGTCTTTATTTTGAATAACTAGGGTTTGAGAAGTATAAACCTTAGTTAGCTGAAATTAGGGTTTTTGCACAACACACCCATTCTGGGGTGGAACGGGTGAAGTGAGTAAAGGATAGTGATGATGAGAATTTGAGTCATGGTTAGAATGGTTGTGGTGTGTAGCATGGCCATGTAGGGTTGTTGGTGGCATGGGCATTCTTGGCCACATAACCGTTTTGGAAGAAATAAAAATATTGAGCACTTTTGCACTTGAGTTTGATGAAACCAATGCATCACGGCCATGGAAGTCAGGACGGTTGTTCTGGGTGCATCTTAGCACGACCGTGGTACCTTGCATGGTCGTTCTCGAGCATTTCCTCTTCAACTGACTGTTCTATAGACTTGCAATATAGCAATATACTTTTATTTTATTTTTTTATTAATATCTCCAAATGATCTACAAATTTAACTAGAGATATAAACCTCAATGATAAACAACATGCTAAACTTTGATAATTTTTACAGTATGGTTGACCTCTTAAATAAATGAACTACAGTAACATTTTTACGATAGAAAACTCTGTTGAAATAAGATAAAGTATAGTGAGGGGTCAATGTGCAAATTACCCAAGCACCTCAGTTACTCTATATGAGCAAGCTAGCACCCAAGGAGATCTCATAATTCATGATACATTTTTGAAGCATGAAATTCTAGAGAGAGAGGAGAGCTAGAGCTTTGAGAGGAGAAAGTAGTGGAGATGTTTACGTAGGGTTTCACTGTCTGAGATATGATGAAATCAAGTAAGTTTAGCTTCATTGTATACCCTTTCATGGTGAATCTTATCTAACATGTTAAGATTCTACCCCTACTATTATTTGATTCAAATGATATCAAATGTTCTCCTTTTCTCACTCTTTCTCCATAAATATCCATTTCTAGGGTTTTTGAGTTGAAAGGAAGAAGAAACCAGTGATTTGCTAGGGTTTTGATATGGATTCAAGATTTTCATAGATGGGCTGCATTTTTTAGGTGTTCTCACACCTTAGGGTGAGTGGGTGAGTTAAATCATGAATAATCTTCAATTGCTTAGTATGCGACTACAAACCCTAAACTGCCTTTTTGATCTAGCTTTTGCAAGATGATATGGAATGTATTATTTCTCTTTTGTGATGAATTTTAGATGATGAAATCATATTAAAAAGGATTACAATCCATATAAATGAGAATTCTTGAAGTAAGTGCAGAGTTTATATGAATATTTTGAAACTAGGGTTTTCAGCTATGACTGTAATTGTTGTATAGTTGAATAAAGAAGTTTGTCTACTTGAATCTCCTTGATTATGAATGATTGTTTATTTCATTTCAAAGTACAAATATGTTGGATACTATCTTGAATTTCATTTCATTTTATCAGTACTTGCTTAATATCTTAGTAAAGAGAGTGAAACTCTATGTGAGTGGAAAGTTGGAAAGTTGTGAATATACATTATGAAATCCATTGGAAGTGATTCTCTTTGACATCATAGACTTTATTTATTCCATGTTATAAGCATGATATTTCAGTGAAAGGGTTGAAATCACTAGTTTAGTTTATTCCAGGGTTTCATATATATGTTGATTTTATGTGAATTTGTTGAAACCAGTCTTTATCAGTAAAAGATTATGATGCATAAAGTCCTTATGTGAGTTGCATGATATGTGAATGAGGTGAATGAAACCCTAAGGATAGGATATTATGTGAGTCAAGAGTTTTTAATTCATTGTTCTTCAGTGGGATAAGTGGTGTTGCATAGTTTCTCGGTTTACACTACATATTGATGATAATTTATGAAAAGGACTATTTATGAGGTTAAAATAAGAAATGTTAATGTGTTGATTGAATGGTGAATTTTAAGAGTGAATTAGACATTTAGATGCCATGAACACTATCGAATCCTCACAGGTGGCCTGTGCTATGAGGAGGAAACGTGCTTCTGGACTGGAGGTCTCATGTAGGTCGAGGTAAGCCAGAGCACATCATTGTGAGGTGTGGGGGTCTAGGCCAGTGAGGGCGGACTCCTTAAACAATTGGTATCCAAAACCAACCGGGTATGTCAGTGGTACATGATATATGAGTTGTGGCAATCAGTGGACACCTTCAGTAGGTCCAGTGGTGCACAACACGCTTGAGAGATTTTACGTACCACTTGAGTACCCAGGTTGAGAGGTGGAGTTTGAAATATGCGACCGCTCCCATTAGCCACCAAGAGACAGAAGTTCCAATGCAAGCTACATATGTGGTATTAAGACTAAAGACTTAAGATCCCGAGCATGCTTCTAAGTCTTGTATAGAGAGATCATAGCTTGCTGTGATTTTTTCACATGTTGTGGTACACCCCATGTAGGTTCAAGACATCATAACTTGAATGAGAGGTTAATCAAGTGTGTGCAGTTATTCAATTATTCCTTGTATGTTTCTGAATTATTAGTTCTCTTTTTGAGTAATCAAGAGTGACTAGTTATTGATTTACTCTTGTAGATATCTAGAGTATCGTAACATATTTATGTTTGTGTATGATTAGTCCCTTTATAGCTTGCTATTGTTCTAATTGATATTGTTTCTCAACAATATATATATGTTATTATATAAGTGCTTTTAACCATTTCTTTGAAGTACTCATTCACTGAGAGAGTAGGATCACCCCTCTACTCACAAATTTTTAGGGAAACCAAGTAGATTGAAGAACATCCATGCCAAAGTAGATCTGCCACAAGAGCCAAATATTGGATTAGTCAAGTTATGTCGGTCCCTGTCACTCTAGAGTAGTGAGAGTTATAAATGATGATGTGTAACATTGATTCCTTAATAATAGATAATGTATTTGATTATCATGTCATATGTACATGGAAGTGTGAGAAACAAAATGAAATTTTAAATATGTATCTTTATTGTTGGCATCAAATCAGAGTAATCAAGTCTTGATTTCCCTTGTAAAATTTGTTTATGTGATTGAATGCAAGGAAATAAAGAGTTTGAAATCAAAGAAAAAGTTGAGAGCGAACTTTGTATTGAGTATAATCCTCAAACTTATTCCCTAATCTCATGATTAGTGGTAATCATGGGATGTGGGTGTAATAGCTGGGTGTTAGAGCTTAGGTGGAGTCACCAGGGACCATAGTGAGAAAGTTTGAGTTATAAGTGTGGTATATAGGAGGTGATGTGCCTATAGCTCTGGGATGTCTGAGTGTTTGGATATCCTTGCCTGGTATCTGAATACTTAGGTTGACCAATATCAAGCTACTCTGTCTATTCTTCTCTAGTTGCCCATGCCAGGTATGAAGAGGAAGGATGGCCTAGAGAGAAACCCTAGAAATTTAGGGTTAGAAGACTAGAAAGTAAAGAAGGATAAGAGCATAAAGATAGAATGTGATAGAAATTTTATTTTATAGTATTTTGATAAATGCTCTTATATATTTGAATTCAAATTATCAGTTTGTAGAATATGTATGGTTCTTTTAGATTGTTGTGTATCATGAAGTTGCTTCACTTATTGTTTATATTCTTTGTATCAAGTAGACAAGAAGTTATGTTTATATGAGTTTTCCCTAAGTGGATATTCTTTTGACATGTTTGAGATGAATAGGAGTTGGTTAATCCTGAGTAGCTCTTAGTTTCAAGACTATAGATTTGGTCTGGTCTAGCTGCCAGGGTGCGTTACTGGGACCTAATAAGAGTAGATTATGGATAAATTAGACACACATCGTAGTAAGAACGTACATAAACTAAGATGTTGAAATATAAGGGAAAGACTAGAATAGGTAAGAATCAATTGGAATTAATATCTAAGATCTAGCTTTGGGGCCTGAGATAAGAAATCCTAAATTGGGGATGAAGGAAGAGGGAATATAGATACAAGAGATACATTAGTATGTAACATACAAAATGAAGAAGAAAGGATGGATAAAGATACTTGAACTATATAACTAATTGAGGAACTTTACCCAATCTGAAATCAAGGAAAGATAAGAGAAAACTGCATGGAAAGCCAAGATAGAAAGAATCAATTAGATGAATGGATCATATAATCCAGTAAAATCTATTTATGTATTATACAACAAAGGGAAAATAGGAGAAAGGAGTTAAGTATATAATAAGTACATAGAAGTGAAAAGTCTTCAGAAGAGTTGAAGTAACATGTAAATCATAAGACTGGGATAGGAAACTCATATGAAACAAAAGTGAAGTGATGGAAATGATGAGTTTAATTAAGGAATGAGGGTTACATGATATAATTGAGAGTATGGAATGTGTACTTATATTATGAAGTTTAATGCATTCATCCTTACTACCTTTTAATTCAAAGTCTCTATATAGTAACAACCTAGTCCCCATAAAATGTACTTATTAGATTCATAGAGATGAAATGGATCTAGTTACCAAAAGAAGAACAAAGGTGCATCTAAACAATAGAACAAGTCACCGGAAGGTAAATTATATTCAAAATATAACATCTTGATTGAAAGAGAAACACAATGGTTGACCCTTGCATGAGACATTTGATTTAAAATGAAGGAAATGTATTGTATTATACATGAGATGAAACTAGTAGAGAGAATATTGATTTAGAATTACAACTAGATAAATGAAAAGGGATGATAAGAAAGTATATATGGCATGAAATATGGAATAATACACAAGATTGAGAAACATGATCTTAATAGAAGTAAAAGTAAATAATGACGTAGGGAAGAGTAGCATACAGGAAGCTGATGATAGAAAATAAAGAAGTAATTGAAACATGAGGGAGTAATATAGATGATAAAAGAGAGAGATTGGGAGATGTGAGAAGATGCTAAATAGCTAGTCTCCTTGATGATGAGTAATTAAACCTAGATATGAGAAATGTGTTAAGTGAATACTTGAGGATTGGAATTCTAAATCTTGGAGTGACCTTCTCTTTTGTATCCTCCCTAATGAGAGAAATAAGGGAGTAAAAATTATCATTTTATTGATAAGCATCAAATCCTAGAATGTTAAGGGTTTCAATGAGTTCAAGGGATGCCACTAGTGATTTGACCTTGAGAACTAAAAATTTCATAAAACAATATTTTATGATTAGCAATATGAAAAATAACATAGCAATGATAGTAGCCCAAGGGGTATGGGTTGTAGATGATAAAAATATATAACAATATGGAAATGAATAAGAACAGAGAATAAGAAATAGATTTGAGGTGTAAGAAGTGTCATTTGATCAAAAGGAGAAGTGCAACATGAACAAAGTGTAATCCAAAATAAATTCTTGCAGTGATAGAAAGAATGATGAATAATCTATTATTACTGTGAATATTTTAATGATAGTGGCGTTTAATCGATATGATCAAAATGAGAAGGATAAGTAAGAAGAAGCCAATATCAATGAATAGGAAGAGAAATCTAAGAAAAAAAATGACTTTTAGTAATACATGAATTTGATTTTAGAACTATAAATTGTTGAAGGCATATGAAGGGATATAAATTTGTTTTTACATATGATTTCAATTGTACATGTGCAAGCAATATTTCAGTTGTAGCTTATGAGTGCTTAGTAACACAATAGTAAACTTTATAACAACAAGGTGAACTCTCTTTATCAACTTATAGGTGATAGAGAACAATAATACAGATTGAGCAATATAAATTGAAATGGTTGGATTGAATTGCCAATACTAAGGTAACACCTCAAGAGAGTATAATAGACTTGAAAATGGTTGTATCTCTTTCTCTTCCCGAGTGATTGATTGTGATATTGAAAATTCTTTTTCCATGATTGAGAGTCTTGTTTTAAACTGGTTGTGATTAGAACAAATTAAAGGACTCAATGTTGAAAACAATATGAGTATAGTGACACATAAGATTTCATAAGTTTAAAAGAAACCTTGAATGTACTTTTCCCGTGTATTTATGTTTCGAGGATGAAACTTTTTAAGGGGAGGAGAATTGTTATGACCACATCTGAGCTTAATTAGTAAATTAGGGTTTACCTAGATGATTACATGCTTAATTAGATTGATCATTACTTAAACATAATTAAGGATGATACGTCAATTATAATGTTTTAGATCTAATCAGAACTCTAAGCTTGTCTTCATTTTGAATAACTAGGGTTTGAGAAGTATAAACCTTAGTCAGCTGAAATTAGGGTTTTTGCACAACACACCCGTGCTGGGGTGGAATGGGTGAGGTGAGTAAAGGATAATGAAAATGATAATTTGAGTCTTGGTTAGAATGGTTTTTGTGTGTAGCACGACTGTATAGGGTAGTTAGTGGCACAAACATTCTTGGCCACATGACCGTTTTGGAAGAAATAAAAGTATTCAACACTTTTGTACTTGAATATGATGGAACCAATGCACCATGTATCTGTTATTCAGAATGGACATTCTGGGTCCATCTTAGCACGACGGTGGTACCTTGCATGGCCATTTTGGGGCATTTCCTATTCAACTAACTATTTTGCAGACTCTCAACATATAAGTACACTATTTGATTTTTAGTTATTTATTGGTAGCTTGGAATGATTAGAAAATTTTGCTGGAGATCTTAAACTCAATGAGAAAACAATGTGCTAAATTTTCATAATTTTTGGAGGATGTTTGACCTCCTAAATAAACGAATTACATTAACACTTTTATGACAAAAAACTATTGAAATAATAGAAAGTATAGTGAGGGGTCATGTGCAAATTACCCAAGCACCTAAATTACTCTATATGAGAAACCATTCCAAAGAAAAAAAATGGTAGAGAGAGAGGAGAGTTATGGTTTTGAGAGAAGAAAGTGGTAGAGATGTTGACCTAGGGTTTCACTATTTGAGATATGATGAAATCAAGTAAGTTTAACTTCATTGCATAGACTTTCATGGTGAATCTTATCTAACATGTCAAGATTTTGTCCCTCATCTGATTTGATTTGAAATGATATCAAATCTTCCCCTTTTCTCACTCTTTCTCCATAAATCTTCATTTGTAGGGTTTCCAGGTTGAAATAAAGAAGAAATTGGTGATTTGCTAGGGTTTTGATATGGATTTGAGATTTTCAGAGATGGGCTACATTTTTAAGCTATTTTCAAACCTTAGGTTAGTGGGTACTTCCTTTAAATAGTAGATTGTATGAAAATGAGTCAAATCATCAATAATAAATCTTCAATTGCTTAGTATGCGACTACAAACCCAAAACTACCTTTTTTATCTAGCTTTTGCAAGATATGAAATGGATTATTTCTCTGTTGTGATGAATTTCAGATGATGAAATCATATTAAAAAGGGTTACAGTCCATATAAATGAGAATTCTCAAAGTAATTACAGAGGTTATAAGAATATACCAAGTAGTAGCTCGGGTGGTCGCAACACGGGGCCCCTCATGAAGGGTCTCGGGTTCGAATCCCCCTGGTGGTGTTGTTCGGAATTGTTTCTCCCGTAGCGCAGTCGGCCTCTGCGCAACTAATTGGGGCTTCGTTTCTTACGGGATGAGCGGACCCCCCCCCCAGGTTGGGCTCGGCGCAAGCCTTACGGGTCTCCTGGGTTACCAAATATATATATATATATATATATATATATATATATATATATATATATATATATATATATATACTGAAATCCAGGATTTTGGTCTATGCCTGAAATTGTTGTATAGTTGAATAAAGAAGTTTGTCTATTTGAATCTCCTTGATTATAAATGATTGTTTATTTTGATTTCATAGTACAAATATGTCAGATGTTGTCTTGAATTTCATTTCATGTTATCAACAATTTCTTAGTATCTCAGTAAAGAGACTGAAACCCTATGTGAGTGGAAAGTTGGAAATTTGTGAATAGACATTGTGAAATCCATTTGAAGCAATTCTATTTGACATCATAGACTTTATTTATTTGATGTTGTATGCATGATATTTGAGTGAAAGGGCTGAAAACTCTAGTTCAGTTTATTCTAGTGTTTCATATATTTATGTTGATTGTATGTGAATTGTTGAGAGCAGTTTTTATCAATGAAAGATTATGATGCATAAAGTCCTTATGTGAGTTGTGTGATATGTGAAAGAGGTGAATGAAACCCTAAGTATAGGGCATTCTATGATTCAAGTGTTTTCAATTTAGTGTTCTTTAGTGGAATAAGTGGTGTTGCACAGTTGCTCAGTTTATGCTACTGATTGCTGATAATTTATGAAAAGGACTATTTATGAGGTTAAATTAAGAAATGTTAATGTGATGATTGAATGGTGGTTTTTAAGAGTGAATTAGACATTTAGATGCCCTGAACACTATAGAATCCTCACAGGAGGCTTGCGCTGTGAGGAGGAAACATGCTTCCCGATTGGAGGTCTCACATAGGTCAAGGTAAGCCAGAGTGAATCCTTGTGGGGTGTGGGGATCTAGGCCTATGAGGGAAGACTCCTTAAATGATTGGTATCCAACACCAATCAAGAATACTGGTGGTACCTGAGATATAAGTTGTAGCGATCAGTGGACATCTTTGGTAGGTCCACTGGTGCACAACAAGCCTGACGGCTTTGACTCATGGCCTGAGTACCCAGGTTGAGAAGTGGTATCTGAGATATCTGGCCACTGCCATTAGCTGTCAAGAGGCATACGAGTCGACACCAGCTGCAAAGGTGGTATTGAGATTAAAGACTTAGGATCTCGAGCAAGCTTCTAAATCTTATACAACGAGATCGTAGCTTAATATAATTCTTTCATATATTGAGGTACACCTCAAGTGGGTTCAGGGCATAACAACATGAATGAGAGGTTAATAGAGTGTGTGCAATTATTCAATTGTTCCTTGTATGTTTTTGGATTATTAGTTCTCTTTGTGAGTAATCAAGAATGATTCATTATTGATTCACTCTTATAGATATCTAGGGTATCATGTCATGTTATGTTGGTCTATGATTAATCCCTTTATAGCTTGCTATTATTCTTATTGATATCAGTTGGTCAACAATATATATGTTATTATATGAGTTCCTTTAATTATTTCTGTGAAGTACTCATTCACTGAGCGAGTAGGCTCACCCCTCTACTCATAAATTTTTAGGGAAACCAAGTCGATTGAAGAACATCAATGCCAAAGTAGATCAGCCATAAGACCTAATTATTGGATTAGTCAAGTTATGTCGGTCCTTGTCACTCTAGGTCCTTGTAGAGTAGTGAGAGTTGTAAATTATGATGTGTAACTTTGATTCCTTAATAATGGACAATGTATTGGATTATCATGCTGTATGTATATCGAAGTGTGAGAAACAAAATGAATGTTTAAATATGTATCTTTATTGTTGGCATCAGATTGGAGTAATCAAGTCTTAATTTGCCTTGTAAAGTTTGTTTATGTGATTGAATGCAAGGAAACAAAGAGTTTGAAATCAAAGAAAAAAATGAGAGTGAATTTTGTATTAAGTATAATCCTCAAACTTATGCCCTGATCTCATCATTAGTGATAATCGTAGAATGTGGGTGTATCATCTTGGTATCAGAGCTTATGCTGAGTCATCAAGGACCATAGCATAGAAAGTCTGCGTTATAAGTGTGGTAGATAGGAGGTGATGTGTCTATAGCTCTGGGAGGTATGGGTGTTTGGATATCCTGGCTCGGTATCTGAATACTTAGGTTGACCACTATCAAGCTACTATGTCTATTCTTCTCTGGATGCCCTTGCGAGGTATGCAGAGGAAGGATGGCCTAGAGAGAAATCCTAGAAGTTTTAGGGTTAGAAGACTAGAAAGTAAAGAAGGATAAGAGCATAAAGATAGAATGTGATAGAAATTTTATTTTATATCATCTTGAATTGAGATCAATAGAAATGCTTTTATATATTTGAATTCAGATTATTAGTTTGTAGAATATGTATGGTTTATTTAGATTGTTGTGTATCATGAAGTTGTTTCAGTTATTGTTTATATTCTTTCTATCAAGTAGACTAGAAGTTATATTTAAATAGGTTTATCCTAAGTGTATATTCTTTCCACATGTTTGAAATAAATAGGAGTTGATTAATCATGAGTAGCTCTTGGTTTCAGGTCTACATGTTTGGCCTGGTCCGACTGCCAGGGTGGGTTACTGGGACCTAATGACTCCTATTAACAATATTATAAGAGTAGACTCTAGATAAATTGGACACACATCATAGTGAGAATATACATACGTACACTTAGATGTTGAAACATAAAAGAAACACTAGAATGGCTAAGAATGAATTGAAATTGATATCTAAGATCCAGCTTTACCCTGGGTTAACATAGTCATGAGGAGATCGTCCATTGAATGGAGATTAAATTAAGGGGGGATTTTAGATTAGAATGGCGAGAATCCTGGGTAGTTGATATGTAAAGTGCTATCACGATCAATGTCTAATAAACACTGCTATCTGGAACTAAGGCCTAGTTTGGATAAGGACTTTGTAAATTCTGGTAGTTGCCTATATAATTATACAACTTTTGGTATTCGGTGGTAGAGGACCTGAGGCAAGGCCAGTAAAGCGACCAGTTCCTCATAGAGGAAGGACACGCGTGATGCGTGATACAGGGAGCACAGACCGGCAATTCTAAAGCTCGTCGTTCCTGGCGTCATTTGCAATTACCATTTTTCTATTAAATCGTATGCACAACGGTAAATAACGAATACAACAGAGCAACCGTTAATGTTAATTCCCTATGTATGTCCTGTATCAATTACAGGCAGTTAGAATTACGGCGGCCAAACTAGGCCTAATGGAATACAACAACACACAATAACATAGAGGCGGCATTTTGAGGCTCGCCTGTTACAGCTGGATTCAAAATCCGGGCCTCTTGGTCGTTCTCGGTGGTTATATACAGACCGAGACAGATTTATAGCAAACTTGGCACACCCAGCTGCTGTTAATCAGAGGACCATAAGTACATAATTCGATATATAACTACTGGTAACCTAAACCACGCAATTCAATAGCTAATGTACCATAGGGTTCGCCGCTGATCAGGGTCGGATTATGAAGTCTTGCCTTTGTCAGGTACAAATAAGGAGCAATCCCAAAAACAGTGGGTGTGGGCTTTTCAAGGGATGGTGTGCACGATTGTCCTTTTTCGGCCCCGTCTTTTTAATAGTCTCATATGGACAGCTTTGATCTGCTCATTGAAAGAGAAAGAAAAAACATAATCTATCTAATGACCAACTAAAAGCCTAAGCGCTGATGTAAGTACGTTTTGCCTTTGTATGACTTATAAACACAACCAAAATCCTGACGTGATGCGCAAGCACAGCGATGATGATGATATCTTGGTATATGCCTTTGGTTCGGTTTGGTCTTCCTCAAGTTTAAAAGGCACGTGGGAAGTGAGAGTTGAAGAAAACAAAACGGTACTTGTGGTGGTGAGACTCTAACCAACGACTCTCTCGCCAGGTAAGATCGACGTGGAGACCACGTGAGGCGACGCAAACAACCACCACGACCAATAACAGTAGCCCAAAGGGTGCGGTAAATCTACCAACGCACGATTCCCTCGTGGGGTGGGGACAGTTTGGTTGGCAACTGACAAACATTAACAACGTTATCCTGTTTCTATTAGTCTGCCCCCACCACCGATTCGTTTTTCTAATCTTTTTTTTTTCAAATATAAGACAATACGTTAGCAGTGTATCACAAGTTCTATGGTTTTGACGACCAAAACATCTCAAGCCTGGCCAATTCTAATTTTTTTAAAAGTATTTTGATAGTATGCAATCCAGTTTCAATTGCTTCTCCCAGAGTCCCAGCGGCTGCACATGCGTCGCACATTTTAAGCCTATCTGGTTTTAGCCTAATAGTTTCCTTTCTGTATAACGGTGGGGCATGTGCCCCACCTAGTTCCTATGTGGCTTCGACAATCACTCAGAGCTTCGAGTTCCAAACTACCATAGTCCCGTATTGAGTATGCAATTCTAGTCATGTCCAATATATGAAAAGTAGTATGTGACATATATAATCATCTACAAATATAGAAAAAAAACATTTATTCTTGTACAATCTTTCACAGTTAAAGTCGTTCTAATAAAGTTTGACGTGGTTATTAGACAACTAAACAACTATCTCATATTTATCAATAAGCTCAGAGGAGTCTCTACATTCCAAAGAAAGGGAAAAATAGTGGTTTGGCGGGGGTTTAGAAGTAGAATATCTAAGTTTAAAAGCATAGATTGCATCCTATAAGCATTGCATGCGGGTCCAACTTGATCCTTACTTGAGAATTAAAAGGTGGGGTCAGTATGGTTCTTTCCTCTAGGTTTAGGAATCCATTGGCCAAAGATTTATCATCTATGAGTTTTTATTGTTTAGCTGGGTTTCAATATTTTTATTTTTAGTTTTAAACATCCAACAATTGAGGTTCCAATGGAGGAAAAAAATTAAGGTTCTTTCATGACTCCTACACGAAGAGTTATGAATGTCAAAATTATGCTGGTTTCTGTGCATGAAGTTAGTAGGGAAGGATCAGTTTCCTATTGTATTGGCTTCTTGGTTTTGGATATTACACTTTTAATTGAGCAAATGAGACTTCTCAATAGCCTCATTGTTTCATATCAGTATCTCTTTTTTTTTTTCAACCGGAGGGAGATTTCTCAATAGCCTCATTGTTTCCATAGAGGTATCTCTTTTTTTTCAACTGGAGGGAGTCATTCTTCTGGCCCTCACCAGCAAAAAATGGTCCATCAACAAAACAAAGAGGAGTTGAACATTTTCTCATATACCGTTGTATACCCTTCCTCAACTCTCTACAATCCCCTCGACTTTCCTGAGCCCCACGCCCAGAATGGGCCACTCTCCTATAGCAACAACAAAAGAAAAGTCCATTGTCCGAACACAACTGCTACCTCAACTCTATTCCATATCTATACAAGTGAGCCTAATACATGGTGTGCCCATTGCCTTAAGGTACATCAACCTCTTATCCTCCTATGAAGTGCATAAGAGAAAATGTAAAGCTTGCAATGGACTATTAAAGCTTGGGTACACATAGACTCATGGTCTAGCATAATAATGTGTGCTCTATACACCATCACCATTGTTCCATTGCTTCTTCTAATAATCCATGTCGTCCATAGCTTGCAATGCACCATTTGTGTCTCATCCTATCTATAGTGGCATTCAGCTTGAGGTTTTGTAGGTCACGGGGTGCTACCAAACAATCTCAAGATGCCTAATCATAGGGCATAATTCCCCCAAACCCAACATTCAAATCTCTTCACAAAACTCCAACACACCCCCTTCTCTTGAATCTCTTACACAAAGTCTTCATGTTAGTCACATCCACCACATGTTTCCATGCTCTTTTGGGAATGGACTAGTCGCTCTCATATTTGCATCAGCACCTAGTTCTCCAAACAGTCTAGATGATCAAACTTGGGAGCCGATAAACCATCTCTTGAAGGATCTTGAATGGGCCACTTTTGCAATGTTCATCACCCTAGAGATGAATGTGTTCAACCTACTATCCCCAATCTCCCAAAAGATCACCACATATTTACTCCACATGACCTTCTCCAGATAACTATGAACAAATAAGTGATCCATCATTTCTATCACAGGTGTCTCGCAGTAGTAGCATCTCAACACAATTGGGATCCTGCATCTTGCTACATTGTCATCAGTTGGTATGGATTTCTTAAGCAGTCACCACATGAAGGTTTTAGCTGTGGGGATTCTATCCCTGGGCCACACAATGCATACTGGAAGGGCCTCAACCCGGTCGTGACTAGTCAATAAGAACTTGGCCTCATTAGTCAAGAAAAGGCTCGACTTAGAGAAACACCACAGAGAGCGGTCATCATCCTGGGTTATGCCTTAACCCTAGGTGTTTTTCTTAATAAAGATAATTATATGTTTGATTTTATCTTTTGAAAAGTAATTAAGTCTCAAGAGGAACTTATGTTTCAATTTTTGTCCTTTTTGAACAATGTTGGAACAATGTTTTGTCTATTTTGGACTAAAGTGCAAATTACCCAAGTTGAGGGGTTAAATTGCAAATATTACATGATAATATTACTACAAGAAAATTGGCTATTTGTGAAGGATGCTTCCTTCACAAATGTACATTAACTCCTTCAAAAAAAATTCGGTTGAAGGACATTCCTTCACAAAAAGTCCTACTCTAAAAGCCTCTTCACAAATACTTTGATGAGAGACTCTAGCCTTCACAAATACTATTTTGAAGGACTATTTTACCTTCACAAAAAGACTTTCCCAGCCTCCCAAATACATTTGTGAATGCTAATTTCACAACTTTCAATGAGGTTCTAGGGCCTTCAAAAATACATTTCTGAAGGACTATTTGACCTTCACAAAAAGACTTCCCAGGCCTCCCAAATACATTTGTGAAGGCTAATTTCACTACTTTCAATGAGGTTCTAGGGCCTTCACAAATATACTTAATTTCCCATGAATTACAATTGTGATGTACATTTATTTGTTTGTCAATGAGGTTTTAGCCTTCTTATATTTCATGAAGTGATATATTTGTGGATTTTATCAGACCCAAATGATATTTGTAGTAACTCATCTAGTTAATAAGACACAACAAACATAACAAATCACTCTTTTGAAACATTTCTTTTTATTTCACATAGAAAAATTGTTCATCATCACATAGGGAAGGACATGGGCCTTTTCCCTTAATCAATACAAATTTCAATATAAATATCTATCTACATTTTGACTTTGTCACTCGTTTAGCCAATGACAATGTTGAGAGGAAGTGTAGTGGTTATGAACAGATTTCCTCCAATAATGCTCTAGTAATAGCCATCAAAGAATGTAGAGCCAACTTCTTTGCATTCAATGAGATATCAATGATCTTTACTTTTTGGACCATCCTTTCCAATCTTTTAGTTTTCCTCATCCATCTAGAAGTAACCCTCTCCATATATAAGAGTGCCTAAACCCAGATAGCACACCAATAAACCTGCAAACACAGAATCAATTATAGTTAGAAGAGTACCCAAACCCTAGAAAGAGAAATCATTATCAGAAGACTTAAAACCAAGGATGAAAAGTGCAGGCTCCAGGATCACCAGCCTATGGATGACCTCTTCCTATCCGGAAAAGTAGAGACATATAAGTTTTTTGACAGCTCTTTGTTTCTACTGCACTTACTATAGCTGTTTAGTGTGTATGGCATCTTCATTACATGATGGGTTATTGATAACCTCCTATTTTAGTCGTTTATCTTAGTCTTTTTCCTTAGTTTTCCATACTCTTTTTAAGTTTAAACTATACATAATCCTAATTTTACCCCTTTTTGTAAATACACCATCAGACTAACTTTTTCCTTTTATATATGCAGAAAAAGCACAAAAAAATCATAAAAGAATAACCCAGCCTCAAGACCGAGTAGATTCAAACGGTCCCAAGACCGCATGAAGCCAACCGGTCCCGAAACCGCATGGAGTTCAAACGGTCTCAAGACCGCATGAAGCCAACCGGTCCCGAGACCGCATGGAGTTCAAACGATCCCAAGACCGCATGAAGCCAATCGGTCCCGAGACCGCATGGAGTTCAAACGGTCTCAAGACCGCATGAAGCCAACCGGTCCCGAGACCGCATGGAGTTCAAACATTCTCAAGACCGCATGGAGTTCAAACGGTCTCAAGACTGCATGAAGCCAACCGGTCCCGAGACCGCATGGAGTTCAAACGGTCTCAAGACCGCATGAAGCCAACCGGTCCCGAGACCGCATGGAGTTCAAACGGTCTCAAGACCGCATGAAGCCAACCGGTCCCGAGACCGCATGGAGTTCAAACGGTCTCAAGACCGCATGAAGCCAACCGGTCCCGAGACCGCATGGAGTCAAACGGTCCCAAGACCGCATGAAGCCAACCGGTCCCGAGACTGCATGGAGTTCAAACGGTGTCAAGACCGCATGAAGCCAAATGGTCCCGAGACCGCATGGAGTTCATACGGTCTCAAGACCATTTGAAGCCAAACGGTCTCACAGTCCAAACGGTCTTGAGGCCCCAAACGGTCTTGAGGTCCAAACGGTCTCCAAACCATTTGGACTTCACTCAAAGCCTATAAATAAGACCCCAAGGGTCCTCCAAGAGGGGGATCTCAGACGCCCAAAGGCTACCCCTCCAGTTCCAGAGCAATTCCATCCTTCATCCATCGCCCTAAGGCTGCCGGTTTGAGGTCCACATCTCATCATCAAGCTACCTTCTCTCTCATCAACAAAGAAGGTGGGAGGAGAAGATCCATCATCTAGAAACCACGAAGTGTGAAGATCGTTTCTCTCTCCACCAAGGGTTCAACCTTCCCTCCTCTGTGGAGATGTCGTTCTTTCTCTCTCTTCTCACCCCCTCCTTTGCTCTTGAGATGAGCGAGTAGTCCTTTTCACTAGGGTGCGGGGAGTATCCCCGCTACCCATGTTTTCATTTCATGCAATGTAATTCAATCGTTTGCAATAGAGATACTCCCCTTTTTGGCTCAACATCAATCGTTTAATGAATGCTTGTTGCTTGATCACCAACTTGTGTTACTTATTGTCTCTTGGTATGAATTGTCTACGTTTATACCCTTAGATCTGAATATCGATTGAATGTTGGTTCTAGATATATGTAGTCACCATATGTCTGTTTCGGTATCTAGGAGTGCTTTCACGAGTGGAGTAAACTCACTCCCATCATTGCACTTTCATACTATGAAATGGAATCAGTTGACGTATGGAAGTGCAACCTTGGTAAGGTCGAGGAACACACTTCATGAAGGAGTAATGCAAAGTAAGTGACCATTCGTTAGGGGATGGCTGTCATTGCAATACTCCACACTCCTCGTAGTTGGTTTTCCGAAAGGAAGCTAAGTCTACAAAGATACTAGATGATTATTATCTCTTTGCAAGTCTTTTCATTATGTTGCATGTTTATGATCCATGTGTAGTGGTGTGAAACCCGACAACATCCTAGTGGTTTTTAATCATTGTTTACAACCTTAATTTCTACTCTCTTGCTTTACTTTCCTCGCACTTATCTTAAAACCAAATCAAACTTTCGATCTAAATATCAACTGTTAAGTAGTTAAGTACGACTAAAACATTTTCCATCTTGATTACATCAAGACCGTTGTCCCGAGGGTTCGATCCTTAACTATACTACGATAAGACTTCCGCGTGTCCTAGCATACGTGGTTGGAGATCTTACCATAGTACTAGCAAGGCTAAACTTAGAGATTCATTTATCTCTAGGATTTTTAGTGGCGTTGCAAAACTCCATCAAAAATTGGCGCCGTTGCCGGGGACAACGGAACGTTTTAGTTTTCACTTAACAACTTCTTGGTTGGTTAGGATTTTACACTTTTCTTTGATAACTACTCCAAATCTTCTTGACTTCTTGTTTCCGTTCATTACCTTAACGTGTGATTTTCTTTCTACTCAGGTAGAAAACGTGTATGCAAACCCCACATAGCATCGGATTCTCCCCTGAACTAGAGTACGACTCTGAGGTAGAAAGAAGTTTCCACCGAAGGATTAGACTTAACCGCCAAAGAGCCAGACAGATGGCTGAAGAGCAACGCCTTGTTGCAGAAAGAGTTAACGCCACCATAGAAGCACAACGAGCACAACTTATTGCAGACACTCGTGCTCAAGTGCAAGATGAGATTCGAGCTGAGGAACAAGCCCACATCCAAGCAGAGAATGCTGCTGCTCAACTTGCGCTAAGAAACAAGCAACTTTAGGACTACGCAGTCCCGAAGAATTATGAAGATGATCACCCAGTCCGACCACCGATTATTAACATACCAAACTTTGAAATCCGGACGCAATGGATCCAGATCATGCAAGGCATCTCTTTCTCTGGAGCACCTGGAGACGATTGCATGGATCACCTTAAGAGATTCAAGTCACTCTGCCGACTTGTACCTCAAGCAGGAATCGCCCTGGAAGCAATAATGTTACACCTTTTCCACTTCACCTTATCTGGAAGAGCGCTAAGCTGGTACAATGCTTTAGATAGACACCCCATCATCACTACTTGGACTCCTTTAGAAGAAAAGTTTCTTGAGAAATTCTTTCCACCTTCACTAACCTATGAGATTAGGGGACATATTAATCACTTCGCCCAACTACCTGGAGAAACACTTGCGGAAGCTTGGGAAAGATTCAAGGAACTCCTGAGAAAGTGTCCTCACCATGGCATATCTCAAAATCAACTAATAGAAACATTCTACAGAGGAGTAAGTGATGATATCAAGCAATTTCTAGATTCCTCATCTGGAGGAAATTTTATGAGAAAGAACTATGAAGATGCTTGGAATATAGTTACGCTAGGGGCCGAGAACCAATCCAATTGGGGAAGGTCGTCTAACCAACCCAAGGGAGTTCTTAAAGTCTACAAAGCTGAAGAATCTATGGAACTCAAGGCCATTGCAGAGGCCCTGAAGACTATTGCTAGCAAGCAACAAGCCCTCGAAACTTCTTTCGGGGAATATGACAAGAAGAAAAGCTCTCAAGTTCAACAAGTAAAAGCAACTACTAGAACTTGTGAAGCATGTCATGCATCTGATCATCCCACATTATCGTGTGGTCTGTTGTACAATGTCATGATGGATTTACAACCACACGTGCCGCAATATGAGCCCATTATTGAGCATCCCGAGGACCAAATGCCAGAGCAAGTCAACTCCATCCATTCAATACCTGGCCAGGTGTATTACAATCCAGATAAACCAAGAAATCACCCAGGTTTCCAATATGGAAATCCTGCAGGAACTGCCAATCCTCAACAACAGATACAAGGTGGATCTTTCAACAAACAACCACTAGGATTTCAGAATAACTTCGCCCAAAATCAAGGGAATTATAGAAATGGATTCCAACGATCCAATTATCCTAGGAATCCCTCCTATCAATACCCAGGACTGCACCCACAGCTGCAACAACCTCAGTTGCAGCAGCCACAACAACCGCAGTTGACAACACCTCCACAGCAACCCCAAGGGCAACAAGTCACTCAATATCAACAGAGGAGTGCTCCTTCCCAACCATCTGATGATATATCTTTGATTAGGCAGATGCTGCAATCTCAGCAGACCATGCTTGCAAATCAACAAGCTCAACAAAAGGCGGTGGAGGCCCAATTAGCACAGATTGCTGCTCAGTTGAAACCACCAGCAGGTACCTTCGCTGGGCAACCAGAGGCAAACCCAAGGCATGACCAAAATAGACCTGAGCAACTGAATGTTGTCACCACGAGGTCTGGTCGTGTCCTTCCTGATACCATTAGAATCATCCATGATGATGATGATGTAGCTATTCTCTCACCACCAGAAAGCTCAACTCATGAAAAGGAAAAGTCCACTAAAACTACTGAAAGGGAAAACAAAAAGGGACCTACGCCAGAAGCTCCGCTCAGAATTCCTTACCCAGACAGGCTGAAAGGAACCAAAATGGATACTAGGTTCCAGAAATTCAAAGAAGCTATGAAGAAACTGTATATCGATATCCCATTTCTAGATGCCCTTTCTGAAGTACCCGCTTGGGCCAAATACCTGAAAACCCTGCTGTCGAGAAAATATATGACAGAAAAGCATGAAACAATGAAACTAGCTCAGACCACTTCAGATATTCTGCTTAATAAAATTCCAAAGAAAAAGAAGGACCCAGGTTCCTTCGGTATTCAGTGTTCGATTGGAAATGGCTCTAGCAAAAAGGGATTAGCAGATCTAGGAGCAAGTATATCCATTATGCCCTATTCTATGTGTAAAAGATTAGGCTTCACTGATTTGTTACCTACGTCAATGACAATTCAGTTAGCCGACTCTACCATAACTTCTCCCCTTGGAATTATTGAAGATATACCCGTCAGAATAGGAACAAATTCTTATGTCCTGTGCGACTTCGTTATTATGGACATACAAGAAGATCTAAGATACCCGATAATCTTCGGAAGACCTTTCCTAGCTACCGCCTGAGCACTCATCGATGTAGAAGCGAGAACGATTATACTAAGACTTGGGAAGGAAGCTTTCCAATTCAGAGTCCTTAACAGCATGAAAGGACCAAGCATTCAAGAGGAAGTTTTTCTCCTAGATGCTATATATCAAATGTCCCAGTTAGAAATGTCCGAACCCTCCGATGAGTTGGAAAGTGCCTTGACAAACCCGAAAGTAGAATTTTCGGCAAATGAACTAGTGCAACAATGCCTTCAATATTTAGAAAAAGCTGAAGAAGCCCCAACAGCCACCTTTGAAGAACTCAAGGCTGTCACCGTTATAGAAGCAACCGAGCCACCTAAGGCCCCTGAATTGAAGGCCTTACCCGAAGGACTCAAACATGTCTTCCTTGACAGCGAGAAACTTTGTCCAGTGATTATCAGCTCTACTCTGGAAGAAGACCAAGAAAACAGACTTCTTGATGAGCTAAAGAGACACAAGAAAGCTATCAGATATAAAATGACTGACTTAACTGGTATAAATCCAGCTTTATGCATGCATAGATTGCCTATGGTGGAAGAATTCAAACCATCAAGGGAACATCAAAGAAAGTTAAACCCTAATCTCAAGGAGGTAGTTCGCATCGAGGTTCTCAAACATCTGAAGGCAGGTATCATCTACCCAATCTCAGATTCCCAATGGGTAAGCCCAGTGCAGGTGGTCCCTAAAAAAGGGGGGACCACTGTTGTTCTTAATGATAAGAATGAACTGGTACCTACTAGAACAGTAACTGGGTGGAGAATGTGCATAGATTACAGAAAACTTAATAAAGCAACAAGGAAAGATCATTTCCCCTTGCCCTTCTTGGATGAAGTTCTCGAACGTCTCGCCCACCAAAAATTCTTCTGTTACCTAGATGGTTATTTCGGGTTTTACCAAATCCCTATACACCCGGAAGATCAAGAGAAAACTACTTTTACCTGTCCTTTTGGGACATATGCTTTCAAAAGAATGCCATTCGGGCTTTGTAACGCACCAACCACTTTCCAAAGATGCATGTCTGCTATCTTTGCAGGATTAACAGAATCTATAATGGAGGTATTCATGGATGATTTCTCAGTTTATGGAGACTCTTTCGACATCTGTCTGCTCAACCTGGTTCAAGTTTTACAAAGATGCGAGGAAACAAACCTCATCTTAAATTGGGAAAATGCCATTTTATGGTAACTGAAGGTATCGTTCTCGGACACAGAGTGAGTGACAGAGGGATCGAGGTGGATCAAGCAAAAGTTGACGTTATCTCAAAATTGTTGCCACCAAAAGACGTAAAAGGGGTACGTGCTTTCTTAGGTCATGCTGGGTTTTACAGAAGATTTATTAAAGACTTCTCTAAAATAGCAAAACCCATGACACAACTGCTGACCAAGGGCACGGAGTTTAACTTTAACCAAGAATGTTTGCAAAGTTTCACAACTCTGAAAAATGCCCTAATTTCCGCACCCATACTAAGAGCTCCAGATTGGTCACAACCTTTTGAAATCATGTGTGACGCGAGCGATTATGCCATAGGGGCCGTATTAGGGCAAAAAATCGACAAGAAACCCTATGTTATATACTACACATCCAAAACGCTTGATGAAGCACAAAAAAATTACACCACTACAGAAAAGGAATTCTTAGCTGTCATCTACGCGTTCGAGAAATTCCGCTCATACCTGATTGGAGCTAAGGTCATTGTCTACACTGACCACTCCGCTATACGGTATCTAATTCAGAAACAAGATGCAAAACCTAGACTTATCCGCTGGGTATTGATGCTTCAAAAATTCGATTTGGAAATCAAAGACAAAAGCGGAGTGGAAAACGTCGTCGCTGATCATCTCAGCCGTATTGAAGTCGAGGATGAAGACAAAGTACCTATCCGAGACTCCCTCCCGGACGACCAACTAATGAAAGTCGCTAATGGATTCCCCTGGTATGCCGACATTGTTAATTATTTGGCAACATGAATCATTCATCCGTCTGCATCCTATCACGACAAAAAGAAGTTCATTCATGACGCTAAGCAGTATTTCTGGGACGAGCCCTATCTATTCTGCTTATGCGCAGATGGACTTTTTCGTCGATGCATTCCAGAGACGGAAATCACCTCGGTTCTAGAGCACTGTCACTCAGGCCCCATTGGGGGCCACATGAGTTCTAAGAAGACAGCCCTCAAAGTCCTGCAATCTGGTTTTTACTGGCCAACCATCGCAAAAGATGCACATGAATACGTGCGATCATGCGACAAGTGCCAACTATCCGGTGGAATAACCAAAAGAAATGAAATGCCATTGAATATATGGCAAGAAATCGAACTCTTCGATGTATGGGGAATAGATTACATGGGTCCTTTCCCCCCATCTTACGGATTCATGTACATCTTGGTTGCTGTGGATTACGTTTCGAAATGGGTAGAAGCTCTAACAACCATTTCTTGTGATTCAAAACCGGTAATCAAGATGTTCAAAGAGATAATATTCCCCAGATTCGGCGTTCCAAGAACAATAATATCTGACGGTGGATCACATTTCTTGGAATGAAGCTTTGAAGCCTTATTAAGAAAATATGGAGTCAACCATAAAGTTTCTACACCGTATCATCCACAGACATGTGGACAGGTTGAAGTCTCTAATAGGCAAATTAAAGCTATCCTGGAAAAAACTATCAATCGGCACCGTAACGATTGGTCCACCAAACTATCTGACGCTCTATGGGCCTACCGCACAGCTTTCAAAACACCAATCGGAACAACACCGTTTCGATTAGTGTATGGGAAGTCTTGCCATTTTCCAGTTGAATTAGAGCATAAGGCCTGGTGGGCCATTAAGCAACTAAACTTCGATCTCAAAGGCACTGGTGAATTCAGACAACTTCAACTCCAAGAACTAGAAGAATTACGAATGACAGCCTACCACAATGCAAGAATCTACAAAGAACAAACCAAGATGTGGCACGATGGCCACATAAAAAGAAAGGATATAATCATCGGAGACAAAGTCCTCCTATTCAATTCCAGACTAAAAATGTTTCCAGGAAAACTGCGTACTAAATGGTCGGGGCCTTTCACAATCAAACATATATACCCGACAGGAGCTGTCATTATTCTCGATGATAATGGAGGAGAAAGGACCGTTAATGGTCACAGATTAAAGAAATACCACACTCCGGCAGACAATTTATCAAGACAAACTATAGGGATCCATGATCCTATAACAACAGCATAGCTGGAGCAAAATTTTGTCGAGCCAGTGACGTTAAACCAAGGCGCTACTTGGGAGGCAACCCAAGATTTCTACTTCTTCCTTTATGATTCTTCTCTTTTATTTTCCTTAGTTTTATCTTATGAAAACACAAAAAAAATCTACATAAGTAAAACTATAAAAAATATAATAATAAAAAACAAACAACATAAAAATGCATAAATAAAAAACAAACACAAAAATATAAAATCTTGCCTTTGTCCTTCCAAGCGGTCCCGAAACTGTTTGGATTCCAAACGGTCTCCAAACCGTTTGGAGCCAAACGGTCCTGAAACCAAACGGTCTCCAAACCGTTTGGAACCAAACGGTCCTCAAAACCGTTTGGAACCAAACGGTCCTCAAAACCGTTTGGGACCAAACGGTCTTGAAACCGCTTGGAATACAAAGGGTCGCTAACCGTTCCCTATAAATATAAACCCTACCCCTTCGTCTTTCTCTCTTCGAACTTCCGAACGCTCTGGAGCGCTTGTGCGAAGAACTGTTCTTTTGCTTCTGCTTCCTTTGTTCCCGCGCGATCACTCTCCTGTTCACCAACCACTTGCAAGGTAGTCCGGCGACCACAACGCACACCGCCCTTCCTCCCTACCACCTTCGTCCCGCCGTTCCTGAACTTTCACCATCTGTTCCACCATCGCCGCCTTCTCCGCCGATGGTTTTAACGACCATCCGCACATCACCATCATTCTCACGACGCCATCATTCTATCTTCTACCATCTTCACCACAGTCATCACCTTCGATTCGGACCACTATCGTCTTCGACGATTTCTTCACCATCATCTGCATCACCGTCATCATCGCCATCCTCACCATTGACGTTTTCATCACATCACTGGTTTCACCGCTGTTTTCGTCGCCGGCACACCCTCCGCCTCCGCGTCAGTTCACCTTCGTCTTCACCTGCGCCGGCAACCCTACGGCTTTTCGTTTTCGAAACGGTCCTCAAACCATTTGGAACCAAATGGTCTTGAAACCATTTGGAACCAAACGGTCCTCAAACCGTTTGGAACCAAACGGTCTTGAAACCGTTTGGAACCAAACGGTCCTCAAACCGTTTGGAACCAAACGGTCGTCAAACCGTTTGGAACCAAATGGTCTTGAAACTGTTTGGAACCAAACGGTCCTCAAACCGTTTGGAACCAAACGGTCTTGAAACCGTTTGGAACCAAACGGTCCTCAAACCGTTTGGAACCAAACGGTCCTCAAACCGTTTGGAACCAAAACGGTCTTGAAACCGTTTGGAACCACACAGTCTTGAAACCGTTTGGGACCAAATGGTCCTCAAACCGTTTGGAACCAAACGGTCCTCAAACCGCTTGAGACCAAACGGTCTTGAAACCGTTTGGTCTCCCACACCCATTAACCTTTCACAAAAATACAAAAATACATAAACTACAAATAAAATCTAATTTGTTTCTAAAACTTTTCGCTCTAACTCATAAATTCCTATTTTTCAGATATGGCATCACCACCAAGCAAAGCCATCAGGTTCGAAGGTCCTGAAATCTGGACAAAAGAGGAAATGCTGGAAGAACAAGCCAGACTTCAAAAGATAAGAACAAACTTCAACAGGACTGGGAAGGCACCCCCAAACGTCAAGATGATGGAAGTCCTGTGCGAACTTGATCGCCTAGAGAGGATCTTCTCTGAGCCCCCTAAGGAGGAAACTGTCATCTCCTCTTCTGATGAAGATTCAGAGTACAATCCTAACTCCGAAGAGGAGTCACCTGCCAAAGAGAAAAAGGGGAAGTGCAAGGTCCCGGAGACTGCATCTGGGCAACCCTCTAAGAAGCGGGAAAGAAAACAAGTCTGACCCGTTTCTACCATGTACCAACCTCTCGCCAAACCTTCCACCACCATCCCTGCAGCTACCATCACTGCTACTACCACCACTATCACCACCATTCCCACCACCACCATTCCTACCACCACTATCCCCATCACTACCACCACTTTCATTCCCATCACCACCACGATACCACCTCCAGAGAACCTCTTCATCCAAAACACCATCTCCACCGATAAAACCCTAAAACCTACCAAGTATGTCTGCTCTAGCATACTAATTAAGATGGGGATATATGATCGTATCTTCAACGTGCTAGACAAAGTCAACCTCACCAGGTTGTGTCTAGTACCTGAAGTATCCTACTATGAACCCACCGCATAATTTTTCTCCTTTCTGGCCAAGGAGCCCATTGACACCACGGATAAGTCTCGGGACGGGGGTGACAGAAGGCTTGTCACCCAAATTTTTGGCAGCAAGGTCATCATAACAGAGAATATGTTGAACTCCATCTGTATCGACGACCAGGAGCAGCTGTGAAAGGCTAAAACAGTGGGAACCGATCATCCAGAATTCAACAGACATACATTCTGGAAATCCTTAACCGGGATCCCCACTTACGATGCAAAGACGTGCAAGGCATCAAACATACACTCTGGTTTTGTGCGCACTGTACACAAAATCATCGCTGGCGCACTCTTCCCCAGGACAGAAGGGGGGAACGTTATAACATCTGATCTTTTTGTTCTCTGGTCTATTCTTAACGAACGGCCAGTTAATATCGGCCGTCATCTAATCCAAAAATTCTCAATCTCCATCCTGGGGAAAGAGATTTGCATGGGGGGTCATGTCACATCTATCATCAAATATCTTAAGATGGACAAACCTTTACCCCGCTGCACGCAACTAAAGGGCGACATCCTCACCAATGAGCAAACTCTGAAGAACTCGTTCATAATCAAGGAAAAGGATGGAAAACTACACTATGTATTCTTCCCTATGGTCAAGTCATCAAGGACTCTCCTCCCGCTCCCGAAGTTAGCACACTATGATATGACACAGCTCCTCTTCTCTGACGAGGAGCTTACTCATTTGCTAGCTTCGGTTAAAAAACTTGAAAAGAAATCAACAGCGGGTCAAACAGAGATGAGTATCACAGCCCTGACAGCTCGACCTACAAAAATGCCTGTCAAACGGCCTTCTAGAAGGCAGTTGTAGGCCCAACAGCTGTCAGGGACACCAACATCTCAGCCAAATCCGGAGGCCGAGCAGTTCCACGAAGAAGTCTTAACAACATCCTCCATCGACTCTTTTATCCAGAGTCTCCACGAGCAGCTAACCACTGCCACCACCACTCCGCCTTCCACCATTCCAACATCTACCACTCCCTTCCTCCCCACATCCACACAACCATTCACATCCACTTCTTCACCCATTTTTACGTCAGACTTCCCTTTCTCCATCCCTATGCCCGACTTCACCACCCTTCCATTTACACCCACAGTTTCCACCCCATCATTGTCGCTACCACCACTTTCGCCTCAAATACCACCACTTTTCACATCCGCCACCACCCCGACACCGCTGGTGACTACATCCACAGTCACTACGCAGCTCGGGGCATCATCAGTGTCTCTTCCACAAGACACTAACACCGTCCCACACAGACCCCATTCATCTCACCCTTCCGCTCCTGGGGTCCCTTTTACTAACATCGGTGAGGAATTCGGCCGTCAATTTGACGCTGTCCGAAACCTCCTCACTGATCCTTCTAACATATTAAATTCTATTTTTTCTTGTGTACATGATTTATCACGACAGGTAACCAAGATCGAAAAACAACACCGAGCCTTGCCTACCTTCCTCCAAGGCATCCAGCAACGACATGACGAAGTGGCTAAGCAAGTTGAGCACATCAACAGCCACACCAACAACCTGCCAGACCTGGTCCTTGGAGCAACGCGTCAGCAAGAAGCTACAACACAAAAAGTCGATGAGATCTCCAAACAGACTCAACCTCTGCCAGAGAATCTCCGCAAGCTTGAGCAACATCAAGAGGCCCTGAGCACGTGCTTGGCTACCATTGATGGAACACTTACGCAGCTACATCATCACCAAGAGGAGGCAAATAACAATGAAACCCAACAGCTACGTGCCCAAGTCACAGAACTGACAGCACGTCTCCTCTCCGCCGAGGGTAGATTCACAAACCTCAAAGAAGCCCACGATGCACTGCTCGAAAAACATGAGCATCTGCAAGTGACTTTCGACGAGCTACAAGCCACTCATCGGCGGTGTAAAAAGTCTGCCAACAAAAAGCAAATAGACGAAGCTGCGGATGACAAAGATGACGATGATGAAGAAGACAACGACTCTGACTCTTCTGCTGACTCCAACAAAGATACATCTTCGGACGACAAGCATGATGACGGAGAAGACCCCGGGCATGCAGCAGGACCCTCCCAAAAAGGGTCCGACAAAGGTCACCAGGACAGTGACCATCACCCCAAGTCCCCACACAACGACAATGTCAACATGTCATATGGGGATCAATTCTTTGACTATTCAGCTATGGGGTCCATCGGGGAAGCTGCCAAGGACGCGGCCTACGCTGAGTTACAACAATGCATACTAGGAACCAGTGCCAGCCCGCCAAAAACCTCTGCCCTCTTCTCAGCACCTTCTCCCCCTTACCAAGACGAGGCAGACCGAGTAAGTCTAGACACGGACGAGGATCTTGACTCTGCCTCTGACTTGGACGATAATCTAGAGGGCCATGTAGAGGCCTTCGAACAACCTGGTTCTCCTCCACCACAAGAGCTTCCCCCACCACCTCCTCTGCCGCACAAAATGAATGACCTAGATATGGCAGCCATCTCTACTTTAGATGCTCAGGAAATTTTTATACTGAACACTATAGTGGACGATGCAAAGGAGGGGGAAGACATAATCTATCATAATACCAAAACCAGGCGTAAGTTGACACACGAAGACTTCCGTAGCATCCTTCGACCTCGGTCCACGGTGCCAATGGCGATCTTCCGTGTCCTCCTCGCCAATTGTATAGAAACATATAGAAGTCACAAGTGGAAACAACCGGTTTTTAATGCTTCGCCCGCTCTGTCTTTTGGCCTTTTATACAAAGACATACGTGAAAAATCGGTTGAGCGGCTGCGGGTCGGTTTGGCACGAAGGGCACGTTATCTTACACTGCCCTTCCAAGTCTCGGACCACTGGCTTTTTATGATCGTGGATACCGAGGCTCGGGATGCCAAAGTATACAACTTCTGTAGCACCGAGCTACCAGCCGGCACAATAAATTTCGTAGGAGAAGCAGCAGGAGAAGCCAGGTGTATACCCTTCCAGCTGCTTAAATTAATCTGGGCCGCACGCCCATCTCTTCGACAGGACTGGAGCCAACCATGGTTCAAAATCATAAACCCTCCAGTCCAAGCCATCGAGGGATCTGGGGATAGCGCTTTCTGCACCATCCGTCACATTCAAGCGTTGAACCAGGAAATTCCATTCAACGACCTGGTAGCTGAAGACTTTCATTCCTTACGTGGACGTTACGCCATGGAACTCATCTGTGATAGACGATTCTTCAACGAACCAACTATGTCACCAGATGACGTTCCTCGCTACCTTTTCTCAGCTATCCAGCGACGACAACGGCGACCTTTCCGACAGGTTTTGAAGGAGTCAGAACAGACCAAGTCGCCAGAGCAAGATAAAAGCAAGAGCGATCCTGCTTACACCATCAACCCAACATTTCCTGATTTTGATCACGATGCTTGCAAGGGTCTTAACGATCTTGAATTGCGTATCATTATGGCGCGACTCTCCGCAGACAAAGATGACCTGGTATTCATGTCTCGAGACATACTTGTGATGGCAGATTCACTGCGAGAGACTCTACAGGATAAGGGATCCCTTTCTGTCAGCCTCATGGCTGCCTACCAATTTCTACTTGGCCAAACCAACCCAAACACATACATGGCGTCTCCATATATGAAAGATGATATCCTAAAGCTCAAGAACTTCGGCACAACCGACGCACTAATCTCATATCTCCAACACACAACACCGAAGTTCATCATGTTACCCATCCTGTATCATGAGCATTGGATTCTCCTGGCAACAAACCTCCCAGACGGAACAACCACAATATACAACAGTTCCGACAGCCAGTTCAACGCTCGACAGTGACACTACGTCGTGACGCCAAAGACGCCAACATAAGTAGTGGCAAAGGAGTGCGCCGAGAAATTAATCGATTTTCTGAGTCAGCATACAAAGGCGTACGACAAAGAACATTTCTATCGCCCCGCCTTCTGCCACAAATGCCCCCAACAAATATGACAATCGAACGATTGCGGCTTCCACGTCCTCTACTGGATGTACACCATCATTGTTCTTCAAAGACCAGTAGAGGAAATGACTGACGTGGACTACCACGCTTTACGAGGACAGTTCGCATCCAATCTACTTTGTTCTCCGGGGGCAAATGTAGATTTACCTTAACCCACAACCCTTGTCCTAATGACGGACAGAGTGCGTGATAAGTTCGGGGGGGTACATTAGACAAGGGCGAGGTATCAATTTCTACACTCCTCTTTCTATCTAACACTTTCCATACAATTCTTTATTCTCAAATTTTTCTTTCTTTCTTTCTTAAACAATTCTTTTTACAATTCTTTTTACTTAATTTCTTTTTCAAAAATAGTCACCTCAACTGACTCTAGAATCATGTTAGTCCCTATAAGTAAATAGCACTTAGACATCGAATGGCGATTTATCAATTTCCACCCACTAGTGATTTCATATTTTTGCTTCAATTCTTCATCTGACTCTCCACAGGTCAAAATCAAGGCAGAAATAAGCCAAGATCTTGAGGATGAGAGGGAAATCAGGCAACTTCCAAATCAAAAAAAGTTCTGCAAGTGGACCACAAACCAAATAAGTGCACGTTGAAAAACTTTAAGAACAACTTTCCTCTCTTCAAAATAAAAGAGGCTTGGCCGCCCAAAATAAATTCTCAAAAATCCCAAAACCCAAGCCTGTGAGTTATTGAATAAAAGCCAGAGAGACGAATAAAATTATGAGAGTTGTGCCACGCATAAGGATCTATACGACGAACTGACGAAGGTCTCACCCGGCCGGCACATTCCGCTGCCCTCACAAAGGCAGATGTGTCGTGCCCGGTAGTGAAACCCTAAAGTTTCCAAGTATATGAAAGGCTCATAAAGGACTTGCTCGGCCGGTACATTCAGCTGCCCTCATAAAGGCAGACGTGTCGTGCCCGGTAGTGAGATTCTAAAAAGCATAGACAGCCCCTCCCCCACTTGAAGGGGGAGCTACACTTCAAAGCCTTTAGCCAACCCTCATACCCTCTCTAGCTTCCAGTAGGTTTTTCAGAGAGGTATAAAGCTGATTAGAGTCAACAACATGCACAAAATAAGGTGGTCCCAATGCAAACCTTGAGATACGGAAAGAACCTGAGATCCAAGAAACTCTCAAAATCTGAAAGAATCAAGGCATGCAATAAGACTTGATATGACCCCAGGGGAACTCAGGTCAAGAATTGAAGCAAGAGTATGGAAATCCTAAATAAAATCGCCTCGCCATTACATGTCTCAGCTCTATCTAACTTGAGGACAAGCTAGACTCTAAGTTAGGGGGGGTGATAACCTCCTATTTTAGTTGTTTATCTTAGTCTTTTTCCTTAGTTTTCCATACTCTTTTTAAGTTTAAACTATACATAATCCTAATTTTACCCCTTTTTGTAAATACACCATCAGACTAACTTTTTCCTTTTATATATGCAGAAAAAGCACAAAAAAATCATAAAAGAATAACCCAACCTCAAGACCGAGTAGATTCAAACGGTCCCAAGACCGCATGAAGCCAACCGGTCCCGAGACCGCATGGAGTTCAAACGGTCTCAAGACCGCATGAAGCCAACAGGTCCCGAGACCGCATGGAGTTCAAACGGTCCCAAGACCGCATGAAGCCAACCGGTCCCGAGACCGCATGGAGTTCAAACGGTCTCAAGACCGCATGAAGCCAACCGGTCCCGAGACCGCATGGAGTTCAAATGTTCTCAAGACCGCATGGAGTTCAAACAGTCTCAAGACCGCATGAATCCAACCGGTCCCGAGACCACATGGAGTTCAAACGGTCTCAAGACCGCATGAAGCCAACCGGTCTCGAGACCGCATGGAGTTCAAACGGTCTCAAGACCGCATGGAGTTCAAACGGTCTCAAGACCGCATGAAGCCAACCGGTCCCGAGACCGCATGGAGTCAAACGGTCCCAAGACCGCATGAAGCCAACCAGTCCCGAGACCGCATGGAGTTCAAACGGTCTCAAGACTGCATGAAGCCAAACGGTCCCGAGACCACATGGAGTTCATACGGTCTCAAGACCGTTTGAAGCCAAACGGTCTCACAGTCCAAACGGTCTTGAGGCCCCAAACGGTCTTGAGGTCCAAACGGTCTCCAAACCGTTTGGACTTCACTCAAATCCTATAAATAAGACCCCAAGGGTCCTCCAAGAGGGGGATCTCAGACGCCCAAAGGCTGCCCCTCCAGTTCCAGAGCAATTCCATCCTTCATCCATCGCCCTAAGGCTGCCGGTTTGAGGTCCACATCTCATCATCAAGCTACCTTCTCTCTCATCAACAAAGAAGGTGGGAGGAGAAGATCCATCATCTAGCAACCAAGAAGTGTGAAGATCGTTGCTCTCTCCACCAAGGGTTCAACCTTCCCTCCTCCGTGGAGATGTCGTTCTTTCTCTCTCTTCTCACCCCCTCCTTTGCTCTTGAGATGAGCGAGTAGTCCTTTTCACTAGGGTGCGGGGAGTAGCCCCGCTACCCATGTTTTCATTTCATGCAATGTAATTCAATCGTTTGCAATAGAGATACTCCCCTTTTTGGCTCAACATCAATCGTTTAATGAATGCTTGGTGCTTGATCACCAACTTGTGTTACTTATTGTCTCTTGGTATGAATTGTCTACGTTTATACCCTTAGATCTGAATATCGATTGAATGTTGGTTCTAGATATATGTAGTCACCATATGTCTGTTTCGGTATCTAGGAGTACTTTCACGAGTGGAGTAAACTCACTCCCATCATTGCACTTTCATACTATGAAATGGAATCAGTTGACGTATGGAAGTGCAACCTTGGTAAGGTCGAGGAACACACTTCATGAAGGAGTAATGCAAAGTAAGTGACCATTTGTTAGGGGATGGCTGGCATTGCAATACTCCACACTCCTCGTAGTTGGTTTTCCGAAAGGAAGCTAAGTCTACAAAGATACTAGCTGATTAGTTTCTCTTTGCAAGTCTTTTTATTATGTTGCATGTTTATGATCCATGTGTAGTGGTGTGAAACCCGGCAACATCCTAGTGGTTTTTAATCATTGTTTACAACCTTAATTTCTACTCTCTTGCTTTACTTTCCTCGCACTTAGCTTAAAACCAAATCAAACTTTCGATATAAATATCAACTGTTAAGTAGTTAAGTACGACTAAAACATTTTCCATCTTGATTACATCAAGACCGTTGTCCCGAGGATTCGACCCTTAACTATACTACGATAAGACTTCCGCGTGTCCTAGCATACGTGGGTGGAGATCTTACCATATTACTAGCAAGGCTAAACTTAGAGATTCATTTATCTCTAGGATTTTTAGTGGCGTTGCAAAACTCCATCAGTTATCTTCAGCTACTTTTTCTAGCGCCAATCAGTGGTGCCTCCTTGAGTGATTTTTAGTCACTACTCAGTTGGATACTCACCAAGGGAGACCAAAACTTGTCTAATCACCTTTGCTGCAAATTGCCTCGTAGCTTGGATATGCAGGAATGACACCATCTTCAGTCAGAACATCGGGTCATGCTACATGATGCAAGCAACACTTGTTGAAACCTTAATTGGATCTTTCTACTTGTACCTTTGTCTTTAAGCCTAGATCACATGCATATCAGATATGGACATGCACCTTTCCCACTAGACTTATCAACACTGAGCTTGTTACACAAGTCACAAAGGACTATAAGAAATAGAAAGTGTGAGATGTCAGGAGTAGCAAAAGGATATGAACTAAAACTCCATGATGTAGAACAACTAGAAAATTTTCAGTTACACAAGAATAGCTGCTCAAGTCAGATTTTACTGCAGTCCTAAGAAATTTAAAAGCAATTTATATGTATCGAAATCAAAACACATCACCTCACACTAATTTCTGAAAATTGTCACAGTAAAGGTGCATAAATCATAGCCTTCCAAACGCTGGACATCGTTTCAGCTTTGCAGTCTCTGAGTTTGTTGTATTATGTTATAAAACTGCACTATGAAAATATTGACTGATTAAACAATTGCATAGGGCTTCACCATAAATAAATAATTATTAACTGAGAAATAGTTCAAGCTAGAAAGAACAGTGACAGTGTAGTAAGAGAGAGAAGTCGATAAAATGATGGATCTCATATCTACTCAGAAGTTAGTCCATGCACCCTTGGGCTACATTTGTATAACTTAAATGAAGAAACTATGATTTCCTCAATGTCAAAGAAGTGAACCTTATGACTAGCTAAGAAACACAAAGGATCAAGTGCAACCAGACACATGTGTAGCACAGAATTGATAATATTATTGTAGAAAAAGTACCTTTTTATGGTTTTCTCGTAGTTCAATAGACTCTTATGCAAAAATGAGAATATCAGCAAATGAGATTTTCAGCCATGATATGTAAACATCCATCTCCTTGCCCATTGCCCTTTGCTCTTTGATTCCTTTCTAGTCTATGAAAAAGAAGCATGCTGCTGTAATTGGATTGAAGGGAGGGGAAAATATGTACTCTATGATGCTGCTATAGCTGAAGAAATAGTCAAGAACGACCAACTGCAGACTGAGAACAGATCACACATCAAACAGATCAACCAACTACAGACCGGGAACAATCTGTACCACAACAGCCAAACAGATCAGGTCACACATCAAACAAAAGGAGAGCTCTTTTTGGTATGCAGTGGGAAGAATTTGCGCTTTTACTTATTGGAATCAGTGTAAACCAACTCCATTCACTACCTGAGGGTGCTATTGTTGCTGGAGTTCCATTGGCGACGGGTGCTTACTTGTATACTTTAATATTTGTAAGCTCTAATGGCTGTACTTGCTTCCTTGCCTTTAATTGATTTTTGCTCCCTTCACAACAGGAATGAATAACTTCTGCAGTTAACTTTTCAATCAGATTAATGATGTATTATTGTGAGAGATCAAGATTCTGATTATAACATAATGGAAAGATAGGAATTAGAAAAGAAAAACATATCTTGTAATTGAGATGTACACATTTAATAATAAAACTTAAATTTAGTTTCTTATGTCAATTTATTTGTTGTAACATGATTTTCTATTTAACAGTTTCTAGGTTTTTATATAAGACATACATTAATTTCTTTCTATTATGTCACTTGTGGTGATCTTTACTGTTTGAAAAGTGATTTTTTCTTGATTGTTTGGGTTGTTGCTTCATCATCCTTCCATCCAAACTCTGCTATGCCTTGACTATATGACCAATGAGGATTGCTCTTTTCTATGTGAAAAAAATGTGGGAAATACTTTCCATTCATATCTTAAGATGGTTATGAAGTGTCAAAACGTGCATCTTCCTCATAATGCTAGTATAATGTTTTAAACAACCAATTTAAGACTTGATTAACTGGTTTCTTGGAATCTGACTTTCGTCCAGCACATCAAACAACCCTAGAAACCACTTCTATCAATGTTTTCTATTTCCTGGTATACAATGTGAATAAGATGAGTTGTAAAGTAAAATAAGGCTCTGTGATATATTTGATAAGAGGAATCCCCCTCCTATATATAGGATAATGGGGAAGTGTACAAACTTTAAACTAAACCCTAATGGGCCAAGGCACACTTTGGGCCATACACAAATAGACTCAAGTAATTTAATTAACTAAATTAACCAAACTCTCTAATGAGGTGTAAGATTTATATGCGCTGCACATGACATTCGGCTATAGCAAAAGTATGATTTCCTGATGTAGTTTAAGAGGTTCTAGATGAGCTAATGTTATACAAGAATCTTTTGTAGTCATCAACCATCAAAATCAAACAAATATAAAAAATGAAAGGTTGATTCATGAATGGGAAGGGAGCAACTCAATCCTCTAGTTAAATTGCCATGTTCTGTGGGAAACCAATAGCTGAAGATAAACCATCATTGAGGATTAAGGTACTGGAATAAAATAACAAGACCTGGAAAAAAGTTACTTACAGTAAGAAAGCCACTATAGCTATATTGAAGGGTTGGGACTATATCAACACCCAATGCCAAGTCATTGAGATAAGGTCCATTTACATCCAGTATAGTTTTTACATCAGGAAATCCTGAGAAAGCCCATGTGTGATTTAAGCGTATGCTATAGTCAAAAACTTGGGGACCTTGTTCATGAAACACAATGGCCCCTTTAATTAAGGGATTCGACAAGTTCCTGCCACAGATGGAGTTAGCGTCAAAAACTCTGAAAATTAATAAATGAACCTAAAATCCTTAAATATGTCATATAAATTTTGCATATAGTAGCACAAACATCCAGGGTGTAACACTCTTGCTTCATCTATTCATTTATGGCTGAATGTATATAGTTATAGACTGAAATACGAGGTGCACTACAGATTTCAGAAGACGAGTATTTTGAGAAATAAATTGGGTCTCTCTGCTTTACCAGCTTGACCAGTATACCAAACCATGACTATGTTATTCTAAAAGCTTATAAGTTGTAAAAGGTTTAGCAACCTATCAACAATGAAACTTTAGCTTCTCGTATATAAGATATGAAGAGAGTTTTGAAGAGGATACAGAATGCATTTCTCAAGAGAAGTAATAATACAGTTCCAAGCTTTTAGAAACTAAAGTAATTTTACCTAGATTTATCTGAAATACCATAATCATCAGACCGTATATACGCTTCAAGATCCTCTTCATCTTTGTAGATTTTTCCAACAGCCTAATAAACATCGACACGACATTAAATATTAAATATAGAATAATAAAGGAAAACAACAAATGTTATTATGATGATAATTCTTTTAGCTAAAAGTGTTTAGATATATTAAATCAGTGGTGATGATCTGTTTTCAGCTAAAAGAAAAATAGATGGTTCAGCCCGTTTATAGGCTCTACCCACCATAAAATTGTAGCAACTAAAAAAGTCTTTTATCAACCTCAAAATAAGATGAAATGGTTAATGAGTCAGACATGAATTATAGATACCCAGAAGAGATAATGTAAGAACATTTCAATACAAAACTATACCTGAACTTTAATGATTACTATCATTACTGGAATGGCAACAAGTAAGACTTGCCACGTCACAATATCCACCATGATTATTGATACAATCACCTCAACTGAGGCAGAAATTGCAAAAAAGATCGCAAAAGGGAGATCATAATCCAATAAAATCAAATTAGATGATGCATGCATGATAAATTTTTTAGACAGTTAGAAAGGAACAAAGAGAACATCAGTTCAAGAGCATCTCTTTTACAAAAATATGTCAGTTCATAGAACTGTAATACGAGAAAGATCTCTGCAAATTTCAAAAATGAGAAGAAGAAAAACATGATTCTGCACAGAAAGAAACAATCATCATCGTTGGCTGTATAAATCTACAAGGGATCCTAGGTATTTTGACAAACAAGAGTAGCTGAATTTGAATTACCCAATCTTGTAAATGCACAACCAACTCTTGTATAAGTTGTTAGTATCACCCAATCGCAGCAGAATTTGAATTATGTGCCTACTTAATGCTTATTTCCGTTTTTCCAGCCAACTGCCTGTGCAAGTAGTAAGTGCCCATTCCCACTCACTTTTGCCAACTAAACGTTTGAAATAATTTACATATATCTTTCTACAATGAAGTATGCACTGAGGGTGAACTCCAGATTATGAGACCAATTAACGCTTTAAGGAAAACTTAAGGAACATAT
This sequence comes from Alisma plantago-aquatica, assembly GCA_963693085.1. Taxonomy (NCBI): domain Eukaryota; kingdom Viridiplantae; phylum Streptophyta; class Magnoliopsida; order Alismatales; family Alismataceae; genus Alisma; species Alisma plantago-aquatica. The sequence goes on from OY856410.1 coordinate 645,968,222, forward strand.
GTAAGAGATTTTGAACGGTTAGAAGCATATTTCAGCATGCTATGTATTTTTATTATCAGTGGTTGACATGTGCTCATTCATGATTGCCTCTAATTACATAGTATTAGATGAGACAATTAAATGGTAAGTGTGTGCCTACTCTGTTGCCTTCTTGTTGATTACAAGATTGTGGCTATCTAGGACTGTTAATAGCCACAAATAAACCTTTTTATAACTATGCTCATCTGTCATATTCTCTAGTACGGTAGTACTATATTAATATCATTAGATATATATGGATTCAATTGTCAGTTAAATTTTGGGGGCACCTCATAGGTCAAGGGAAAATATAAAAGGAGGCAGAAAACATTAAATGTTGCAAATTGCAACATTTAGGCATCGCATCAAATTATTTTTGTCCTAATGTTTGACTGCATATGAAATCACAACCTTTAAAACAAATTCAAAGACTCTATGTAGTCAATTCAGTTCATGTTCTCATTAGGTTGTGTAGTGACTAGTGACTAATTCATTTCCTCAATTACACAGCCCTCCACAACTTTTTGCATTTGTGACCCTTTAGAGAGAAATTACAAGTACATGCCTATTGATTGAGTCTTTACCATTGAACAACACCCCAAATGGAATTACTGAGTGGCTTAAGGCATGCCTAGTTTCTGAAAGATACACAAACAATGACTATTGTTAGACTTTCTATCTTGTTGCTCAACTAAACTCTGCGGATCCTCATCTCTATTACAACCAACTCCAATCGACCTTTATAATAGGCTTAGCTAGATGAAGAAAATGCCTTTCTTTATGGAATTTTATAGGAGATGAGTTATATGGGGTGATTCTCAGGCCTTGTGATCAGAGGAATTGTTCTAAGGTGAGAAAATTATATAAAGCTATCTATAGTCTCAAGTAATGTCATGGACTTGGTTTCAAAGTTGGAGTTCTATTTTAACCTCATCATGAGTTTTTAGGTCCCAACGTGACTATTGTATATCCATCAAGAAAATCAAGATGGGGTCGTTATTAACATGTATGTGGTGGATATCATCATCTCCGCCAGTGAGAGTATCGGAATACAATTTATACAAAGGGGTATCCTTTTAAATTTCATCACAAAAGATTTGGGAAAAGTATGATACTTTCTTGCTGATATAGTCGTTGAACAAAATTGGCTTTATCATTATCACAAAGGAAATATATTATGGATTTACTGCAAAACACCAGAATGCTAGGCCAGCTGATACTCTATTAGGTCCAAATATTCCATGGAATGATGAGATATCTTCCTCTGTTTCTCACACCAAAACACAAAGGTGTTTAGTTGGAAAACTTATTTATTTGAATGTTACAAGGATTGATATGAAAATTGCAGTTGGTCTTGTAAGCATATATGTTGACAGGACACATTTAAATTTTCTATCACTTGAGATAACTGAAAATGTTGTATGAAGAGGTCTGGTATACAGAATTCATACAAATCTATTCTGATTCTAACTATGCAAGGGTCACATTGATAGGAAATGCACTTCTAGCTATTACACATATGTATGTGGTACAAGACGGTAATATTGTAACCTGGAGGAGGAACAAGCAGGTAGTGATGGCTAAATCTAGCACTGAAGCAGATATCTTGCCATGGCTAACACTATTGCACAGTTCAAACTCTTATAGGTTAAGGCCCTGTTACTGGATTTTGGGTTAATGTTTCTGACCCTATTTCAATGTTATCTGACAACAAGGCCGCCCTCTTCATCACGAGATGTCTTTCATGAGAGGACAAAGCACATTAAGTTGACTGCCATTTTGCACAAAAAGCTTATTTAAGAAAGTCGATAAATACTCCCTATTTGAAGTCTGGGGATCAAGTTGTTGATAGTTTCACCAAGCCTCCCAGCTAAGAAATCCTTGTGTATATTACTAGTAAAGTAGGGCATGTCAGATAGATGTGTTAGAATACTTATTTGACGTGTGTATATTTTTCTTTTATTCATTGCTCCACATGTAAGGTTGTGTAGTTTCATGAATGTTAGCTGCGACAACGTGTCTCTTCAAATTCTTCAATTTTTACAAATGTCATGATATAAGATGCCCAAAAGTTTAATGAGCATTATTTATTGGACTTGCATAATTTAGAGCTAGTTAGTCCTCTAGCCATGTATATGACAAGGGGGGGTTATAACTGGCATTCCCTGCATTATGGTCCCGTCAGTGTTTTAAAAAGCATTTAGAGCAGCCGCTTAAGCACCCACTTGAGCGGTTCAAACCCTCTGCCGCCTGAAAATGGCCTTAAGTGCCAACTAAGTGAGCCAGCAAAAAGCGGCCGCTTAATGCCAGCCCGCTTGAAGACCCTGTTTAAGTGCCCGCTTTGGCTCGCTTAGTTGAAAAGTGCATGCTGGACCCAAAACAAGGCCCAAACTTGTTTATGGCCCAGTAGGAGGGTTAAAAAAACTTATGGAAAAGTATTTATTCATTGACTTTACCTCATACTCCTGTATGTTCTTTACGCTGCACCTATATTAGTAGATACATTGTTAGTAAATAAAGGTGCATGCTTTTGTACTAATTATAAACCTTTATACCTAATTAATTTATATATGTATATAAATGATCTGCATGCATGTACTAGTACTCTTTTATGTACTATTGATGTACAACATGCCTGTTAGTATGTATGTACTAGTTCTCTGTTGTGTACTAGTATATGTATGTAATAGTTATATATATTATATGATCTCTATGTATTTATATACTATATGATCTGCATGTACTATTGATGTACTACAGTCTGTATGTATGTATGTACTAGTTCTCTAATATCTACTAGTATGTGTATGTACTAGTTATATACTCTATACTATAAGTTCAGATATGTAAAAAGTTCCTACATAATGATAATTTGGACCTCCACATGATTATGATCACGGGAGTTCTCTCTCCTTCGGTGTCTGAGGGAGAAAATGGTGTAGCATATCAGTGATCAGACCGATCTACAGAAGAAGACCCAAGAATTGATTCCCTTAAGAGAGTATGTAGGAAAGCACAAAGTTTAGTGCACTGCTTTGCATCTACTCTACCTCTCATTGATCTATCCACCCCAATTGAGGCAGGCTTCTGTAGGTTTATGGCATTCTACACAGGGGGGTTTACCCGACTTCCCTCTTAATGTTCTTCATATGGATGGAATTATAACCTAGCTTCCGCAAATAAAAGGTCCAAATTTTCTTGATACTACCTATGCAATATATACATGGATGGATTTACATTGTCCGTGGCTACAAGCCTACAAATTCCAAACATGGTCAAAAGAGTTCTCCTAAGGCAAGAAATAAGTTCAGTAGGGACCTCCATGATTCGGAACGACCACGGGAACACCTTCCACCTTTGGGGTAAGAAGTGGCAAGATATTCCTTTTCTATCATGTACTCTTTTATATAATCATCTGACAATGTTGTTTCCTGCTTGGGAGCATCGAACTGAGAAACTGAAACAAATAATATGAGATTTCTTGCTTTAGCTACTAGCTTCAAAAGCCTGCAACAAATATACATTTCTTTTGGTTTCTTTTTATGTTCATTTTACAATGCCAATGCAAAATTCCTGCTAGTTCAGGGAAAGAGACAGTTGCATATGAGTTAGAAATATCTTTTATGTTGTTTCTTCTTCTCGAAAGTATACATAGCTTGATTAGATGTACATTGCCCCTCTTCTTCCTTATGTTGCACACTTTTAGATGCATTTTACTAGATAGTGTTCAAAAAAATAAGGAATCTGTTATTTAAAAAAAAAGTCTAGGTGAATACCAAGATTCTCTAAGTCAGATGACTCCCACCTAGTGCTTGGACAACCTAGACACAAGGAGAATATTTCTAAGAAGAAGAAAATGATATTTTTGAAGGAGAGATAATGATGTTAAGATGACAAATGATGATGAATTTAGGGTATGAAGAACTGATGTACAAATCAAACAATAATTCACATCATCATTGATGGAGGAATGAGGCTTAAAAATGATAAATTTCTAAGGTTGGCCAGCTATAAATTCTCTACAGCTATTAAACAGAAAAAATTGAAAACCAACCATACAAAAGCGAATGAGAACTACATGATCATATCTGATTTTATAAAAAAGGGAATAACATTTGTTATCCTAAGAAACCCACAACCAAAAAGAAAAAATAATCAGCCTCCGGCCATCTCACGCCCTTTGCTTTTAATGTCAGATTGAACAAAATCCCGTTATATTACCTCAGCGGCACAGTCTTTTGTAAAGTTTAGCTTCCTTAACCAAGTCTCGTATGTTTGCTTGATAGATTGGATTTTGTAACTTCCTCCCTTGCGGTATTGTAGCTCAAGTGCAAACTAAACAAAGACAAACGGGTGTTGAATTAGATAATCAACATGATAATTAGATTTTGTAACTTTAACAGCAAACACTCATCGCAAACCATGACCTACATGGAAACTGTTACGCTGGTCGACTGTGGAGATGAGCGGCCCTGGGTCGGGCCATAACCTGAGCAAGATGCTAAGCGTAGAGGCTGCGGCAGTCCAATCGTGGCAGTCCACAAAGTTCCTGAGGAGTCGAGTGAGCCGAGCCCTTTGCTCATTCCTAAAAAATGTGGTGTTGTCCCGGAATGATGACAACCAACGGGGCATCCCCTTGCCTATCTTACCGGATGGCGGCTCCTCAGACTCGTCAACAACGGAGGGTACCTGCTTATTCTCCTCAAACACGACGACCTCACCGGCATTGCAGCCTACTTCAGTTTTTGGGTCTCGCCGGCTTGATGAGGTACCATTAGCATTCTTCTTTGATGAGGAACCATCAGCATACGTCTTGGGGCCTTTCGGGATTGAAGGAGAATCACCATTGGACGCCGTACCTAGGTTGCAAACAGGGAAACGCTGGGGCAAAGCGCAAGAGGAGGGAACCGTTTCCACTAATCTAACTAGGTTAAGTTGTACTAAGTATTGGGGCGGGAATTTTTGGTGGGAACCATAATGACGAAATTTTTGCATTCTAGTAGGATTTTAGACCTTCCCTAATTGTCTTTTCCATAAAGAATTCGGCTGAAGGAAACAAATTGGTTTGTGTAGGATGGTCCTTCACAAAAACTCAATATTTTTGAAGGGTTTTGGTCCTTCACAAATGACCTTCACTAAAAACCTATTTTTTTGTAGTGTATGTTCCTCATATGTTGAGGCATCATGAGAATGGAGATTATACAGAGGTATGTCTTGTGGTAGCCTGAGTACCAAGAAAGAGCTGATAAAGTAATGTTTGTGCATTAAAACCTAGTTTTGGTGTAATGTGCAATTTACCCAAAACCTAGGGTTCAATATGAAAATTACCACTTAAAAATAGTCCCTAATGTTTCTTGGCATCATGTAGAGCAAATAAAATGAGAGGGGCGTCTCATTTGTATCTCTTCGGAGGAGAGAGAATCTTGATATTAAAATAATCAAGATTTAAACATAATTGGAACTTTACTTCAATTTAATGCAAAAATAAATATATTAATTAAAGGCCCCTTTAACCTAAAGGTAAGGGATGAGTTTGAAAGAGAATGGACGACCATGTGCCTTGCAAAGGCACGAACATATCCAAAGGAAGTGGATAACTCACTCACCTTATTATAAGAAAAAGAAATATCCACTCACTTATGGATATTAGTATAATATGATTTAAGGTGCTTTATTTGCTTTTCTTTAAATCATGGATAATTGAGAGGAATAAGAGGAAACGAAGATAGCCTCGTGACCAAGGAAGGGAAGGGGGAAAGTGGCAAGGAAATGGAGGAAATAATCCCTACTTTCTCTCTCCTAAAATGTATTTTTAATTAAATGCATATATGCTCCCTTATACATAGCTTAGATGGGTAATTTCGAAACCCCTTTCACTTCTTTCTTGAAAAAAAGACCAAGGGAGCTTGGAGAAACAGGAGGACGACCCCTAACTTGTTGGTAAGCTTCTTGACCTTCTTTCACCATGATTTCATGGTGGAAATCGAAAATAAATGATGGATTTCTTCTTTTCTCCATGCAATCTTCTATCCTAGCCATTCCTTTTCACTCAAAGCTTGAGGACGAACCTTGGGATGGTGAAAGAGGTTGCATCCACCATTGTTGACGTGATCTTGGAGCTTTGAAGCTCAATTGGAGGCTGGTTTTATAACTTGAACCCTTAATATTGCTATTGAATTCAATTCCTTATCAAATTGTTGATCCTTTCTTATTCTCGAAATTTTATTTGGTTGATTGATGCAATCACCATGGAAATAACAGCGAGATTCATGGGTTTAGATCTTGATGATGATGAAATCATCATAAGCACACACCTCACCAAATATCTTGTGCAAATGCTTTCAACTTTTGGGTCCAATCAATTTTACCAAACCGTTTGGGGTTTGGAATCCCAAACCATTTAAGAAGGTTGACTGTTTGAATGGGTTGACCATTTGAGGTCAGAACCCTAGAACATGTTGTATAAGGATCAAATGGTTCCAATAGATTAAATCAATGAATAGACAATTATCTAATTGGAAACCCTAATCGGGTTAAGTGCTGATTTTGCAATTGAGTAATGTAATTCTTTGGGTTGATTAACCCAAACGGTCTCAAGACCGTTTGGAGATCACCCAAACGGTCTCAAGACAGTTTGGAGGTCACCCAAGACCATTTTAAGGTCTAGGGTTGAGTATGGTTGAGTATTTTAAGATCCAAAGACATCAAGTTGTAATGCAATCATTAACTAGATTGATGAGCAATCCAATGATGCAAACCCTAATTGAACTTCACCAATTTTGATGATGGATTGGGAAAACGGTCTCAAGACCGTTTGGAGGTCATACAAATGACCTCAAGACCATTTGAGGTCAGGCCATGCTCAAATTGAATGATGGACCAATGATTTTTAAAGCAATCGGTTCCACAATGTCTAATATTGAAGGTTCATCGATTTCAACCTTAATTCAATAGGGTTCAAAACCCTAATTGATGACCAATTGAAGGTTTAAGCAATTGAAGGATGATTTATTATCTCAATTGAGGCATGATTCTTAGGTTCAATTGATGAGTAATTATATGTTTTCAATTGATGAGGGAGTTAACCATGGAAACCCTAAATCAATTTTAGTGGTTGAGACAATTCTTGGTTCAATAGGTTTTGAGGAGGTTTGGACCAAATGGTCTCAAGACCATTTGAGACCAAATGGTCTCAAGACCATTTGGGACCAAACGATCCCAAACCGATTGAGACTCAAATGGTTTCAAACATCTACTTTAGAAAACAGTTTCAAGTATCTACTTTAGCAAACGGTTTCAAGTACCTACTTTGCTAAATGGTTTCAATTGTTAGACTTAGACCGTTTGAAGGTTATCCATGCAAGACCATTTGGGGTCTGGTTGGTCAAGACCGTTTGGGTTCTAAGTGACCAAGACCGTTTGGAAGTAATTAACCCCAAACCGCATAGACACATAAGGTGTTTAAAGATCAATTGTATAATTGAACATTATATGATGTGAACCAAAGGTGATTATAGTGATTGTACCCTTAATAAGATAGGGTGATTAATACCTTGTGAATGATTAATCCTTAATGATTAAGGAATTAGTGACATAATACATGGTGTCAAGCCTTCAATCAAGTTGAGTTGACCTAATCCAATCAAGATTGATGCAAATGTCATCTTGTAAAGGATGAGAGAGAGAGGACTTCTTACATGAATGATAATCATGTGGAGGTTAAGTCCCAACACTTTCAACATATATGAATGTGTAATTGGGGTATGATTCTTGATAAAGAGACCATGAACCCTAATTAAGAAGGTTAATGATCCCTAACCCTAATCTAGGGCAGTGCTAGGTGTAACCCTAATCTAGGGTAGGGATGTAACCCTAATTGAGAGTGATGCCATGTGAAACCCTAATTGAGGGTGATTCCATGAGAAACCCTAGTTGAGGGTGATTCCATGAGAAACCCTAATTGAGGGTGATTCCATGAGAAACCCTAATTGAGGGTGATTCCCTAAGAAACCCTAATTGAGGGTGATTCGATGAGAAACCCTCATTGAGGGTGATTTCATGAGAAGCCCTAATTGAGGGTGATGCAATATCCTATGCAAATGATATGATGAGAAGCCCTAATTGAGGGTGATGCCATATCCTATGCAAATGATATGAGGAGGAGCCCTAATACAGGGTGAAGGTATCAAAACTCTAATTTTGAGCTATAATACATGAAGCCCTAAATCTTGAACAAAATGATAACAAACCAGAATCCTAATAATAAAATAGTGGATAAAGCCTTATAAAGGTTAAATATCTCAAATGGTTGAATATGGGCAACCTTATAGTAAGCAATGCCTTATCCCGAGATGAGTCCATATCATTGAATATAGTTGGACCATTCTTGTGTGTGAACTATGCACTTCATGGTAAAAGTGATAGGTTAGTGGATGGAAGTATTAAGATGGGAAATACCTTAATACAAGATAAGTTAATAACCCAAGTAAATGGAAGTGATGAGGAAAGTGATACATCAAGATATGACAGATATCACTTTTAGCATTCCAGGGTTGATATACCTTGATGCATCTCAAATTCAATATACTTGGCCAAGAAACACATAAAGTGTGTTATGTAAATTATTACAATGAAATGTAATAATTTTGATATACTTTGATAAGTGTAGGTTAATATACCTTGAGAATGGGGTTGAGCCAAATTAATGAGTATGATGTAATCATACCATGATAAGGATGAGAAATGAACTCATACCTTGTATTGATAATCATTTAATGATAAATGATACGAGTAATAAACATGATTGAATACTCAAGATGTGGAATGGCCTTGTGGGCCATATGGTTATATGTTGCCTAGTGAGAGGTGACAAGATGCTTTATGGGCCTTATGAGCCATGAGAACAATTATGGTCTAGTGAGAGGCACCAAGATAATTATAAAAGTTTATTGTAAGAAATGATAATGTTTTAATAAAATTAATAAAAGGAATAATTGCATTCAGTAAAAAATGTGAAAAGATATGAAGGCTAACCTCAGGGTTCAAAGCCTAGAGAAGGATGTGATGATTAATGATGGGTCAAAGGAATTTATATTCCATGATCCATGTAATCAGGATTGGTTAGAGTCCAATGCCTGGTGGTATAATCAGGTTTGGTTAAAGTCTAATACCTGGCAGAGGCATGAAGCCTATAATCAAGGTTGGTTAAAGTCCAATGCTTGATAGTGTAATAAGGGTTGGTTACAGTCCAATGCCTGGCTGTGTAATCAGGGTTGGTTAAAGTCCAATGCCTGGCTGTGTAATCAGGATTGGTTAAAGTCCAATGCCTGGCGATGTAATCAGGATTGGTTAGAGTCCAATGCTTGGTTGTGTAATCAGAATTGGTTAAAATACAATGCCTGGTTGTGTAATCACGGTTGGTTAAAGTCCAATGCCTGGCTGTGAAATCAGGATTGGTTAGAGTCCAATGCCTGGTTGTGTAATCAGGATTGGTTAGAGTCCAATGCCTGGCTGTGAAATCAGGATTAGTTAAAGTCCAATGCCTGGCTGTGTAATCAGGATTGGTTAGAGTCCAATGCTTGGCTGTGAAATCAGGATTGGTAGTGTCCAATGCCAGGCGGTGTAATCAGGTTTGGAAGAGTCCAATACCTAGCAGAGGCTCAATGCCTGTAATGATGACATATGATTGGTAATAACCCAATGCCTGTAATGATGCCATAGGATTGGTAATAACCCAATGCCTGTGTTGATGATATATGAGTACATGGTAAATATAATTCCATATATGTTTAGAAGATTGGGTAAGACCAACAGAAGAAACAAGAATGTTTCATGGGTGACATATTAAGAAAATGAATGTCACTAGAGAAGTTTGACATGATGGTATAATATGATGAATAAATGATATACACTTTCTTCCTATTCCTTATTAAGAGAATAGCTGATCTATTATGCTACCATAAATGGTTACAATGCTTTAAGATGAGAATGTTTTAAACTGCTTATCCTCTACCCAGTTTTATATTATTAAATTGCAATAATAATGTTTTTGGCAGAGAGTTATATCTCCCGCTGGGACAATTACAATTGTCTCACTCCCATAAGATCCAACATTTTTTAGGTGGAAAAGCATGGAGGAGAGTGAGAACATCTTGCAGAGGAAGAACTTCAGTAGCAACAGGGACAATAGTGACAGCTTAGGTTGAGTGTATTATCTGTCGTGTCATGTAGATAGAAGTCCTATGTGTCGTCTCTGTGCTCTCAGGTCCTCAGAGTTAATAGTTAGTGCTTTTAATGAATTGTTTGAGATTTTGGCTTGATGCCTCAAAATTATTATGTTGTCTGTGTTTAGCTTTTAACAAGGCAGTCAATCTTATAAATCTCGAGGAGAGATGATACAAGATATGTACTTATGAACCTGGATGTAAATGTAATACATTGGTTCTCGTTGAAAGAGTTTTCCTATGATTGGATCTCTTTGAAAAAGGTTTTAATTTTTAGTGATTTTTAGTAATCCGCTGCAAATGATACGCTTCCGCATTAATTAATCTTGTTTTGTGAGTTGGATGCGACAATTTAGTGGTATCATAGCTCTAGGTTCGTTGAGTCTATAGAGACATAGGACTAAGGTATTGAGTCTATTCTAAGTGTACCTCAGTGTATCTTATAGTGCCTTCTGCTTATGCAGAAGAAGATATATAACTCCAAGATGTCTGGAGAACATGAGGAACACGTTGCTGAGAGCAATGTTGCTGCACCAGTGGGAGGTGCAATGGATCAGACAAGGGAGGAACCAGTGCCTGAAAATCCCCATGTTGATGAAGTCATGAGAGGAAACCCAAATGATCATAATCTTTTTGGGCAACTCATGACCACATTGAGGTATATGGCAGACTGGATGCCATCACCTGCACCTAGGGCACCAGCTCCCAATGAGGAATATGGGTCTGGTAAGACTTTTGAATGACTATGTCGTGTAGGAGCCATAGAATATGCTGGAACATCTGACCTAGCAGATGCTGATTTATGGCTCACTGAGTTAGAAAAGGCTTTTAAGATCCTTAGTATCCCAGATGTTGACAAAGTTAAACATGTTGTGTACCTTTTGAAGGGTAGTGCTGGACATTGGTGGGCTATAGAAGAAATAAAAAGGAATGATGAAGAAGTTGAACAGGAGGAATTTTGTCGAGAATTCGTCAATAAGTATTTTCCAAGGACTTATTTAGATGAAAAGATCTCACAATTTGAGAAGATTCAATAGGGATCCATGTCAATAAGTGAATATGAGATTAAGTTCATGGAATTTTTATGATTTTGTCCTCAGATGACTGATACTGAGGAGGAAAAGATTCGACGTTTTGAGAAAGGATTGAATGCTGAGATGTCTATTTCACCATCTGCCCTAGAAAGTAGAGAGAGGTTTGCCACATTTGTGGAGTCAATTCGAAGGATAGAAGGGTCTATGACAAAGAAATATGAGACAAACCTTAAAAGGAAGTCTACACAGTCACATGAACAAGGAATTAGTGGTACTAAACAATCAAAGATTTCAGTAGTACCGACTCAAGTATAATATAGTGCACCTGAGCAGCAGTCACCTAAAAAGCTTCGAGCTTGATATAGATGTGGACAGAGAGGACATCTAAGGTGGCAATGTCCAAATAGAAAATGATGAGGTGACTCAATAGACAAGACACTGGATAATTTGTAATAAGTAGACATATCAAGATAGAACTTTCTATTTTGAATTATCTTGCACTCTCTACTATAAGAAGGGTAGTTGTTGTATAGTTCATATGTAAAATTATTTAAGAAAATGAGGAAGAGATAAGTAGAATAAAAACTTGTGTTTAATTTAAATATTCTCTTATATGTTTAGAAATTTCTCTTTCTTTATTAAGGAAGGGAAGAAATGAAAGAGGAACTCAGAGAAAAATCTGAGACATTAAGTATATCAAATTTAAAGAAATGAAAACATAAAATAAAATAAAAGCATACTACCTAAATTCAACTCTTGAATACCCTGGCCAGGTATTCATTTACTGAAGGCAAGGTAAGTATGACATACCTAGATTGTTATCTTTTTTATTACTCTGAGCAAGTAGTCATTCTAAAACAATCCAAAGAAGCCTAATGAAGAAGGAGATGTGGCATGGATATTTCTACCACATTCTAAATGATATATGAAGGAATTTGATTTAATTATTAATCAACTTATAAATAAAAGAAGAATATGATTCCTTATTTTCTTTCCTTTCAGGGACATGGCAATCAAGTGAATCTTAGGATACGTGATGTTCATGAGATGGATACTTAGAAAAGTATCAGTTTTTCTTGGACTTTGGTTCCAAGGTGAAGATATATGTGACAAGTAATGTCCCAAGTTGAAAGGAAGATAAATATGTGATGTGTTTTCAACACATGTGGCAGATACCAAGGTAAGAGATGCTAGTATCTAAGAAATATCAGATGGTTTATGTTGGCTACCTGGAATGGTCAACCAAGAAATCTGTTTGACTATAAAATAGCATGGACATCATATGTTAGGGGTTTATGCCTTGCATAAACATTACATTGAGATGTTATGAGACCTGATGAGATGATATATGAATAATATATGTCCTTCTTTATCTAGGATTTCGGAGATGAAATCCTTGTTAGGGGTTTATAATTTGTAACATCCCTGACCTGGGTTATGCCTTAACCCTATGTGTTTTGCTTAATAAAGATAATTATATGTTTGATTTTATCTTTTGAAAAGTAATTAAGGCTCAAGAGGAACTTATGTTTCAATTTTTGTCCTTTTTGAATAGTGTTGAAACAATGTTTTGTCTATTTTTGACTAAAGTGAAAATTACCCAAGTTGAGGGGTTAAATTGCAAATTTTACATGATAAGATGTTCTTCATATGTTGAGGCATCATGAGAATGAAGATGATGCAGAGGTATCGCTTGTGGTAGCCTGAGTACCAAGAAAGAGCTGATAAAGCAATGTTTGTGCATTAAAACCTAGTTTTGGTGTAATGTGCAATTTACCCAAAACCTAGGGTTCAATATGCAAATTACCACTTCAAAATAGTCCCTAATGTTTCTTTTCATCATGTAGAGCAAATAAAATGAGAGGGGCATCTCATTTGTATCTCTTTGGAGGAGAGAGAATCTTGATATTAAAATAATCAAGATTTAAACATAATTGGAACTTTACTTCAATTTAATGCAAAAATAAATATATTAATTAAAGGCCCCTTTAACCTAAAGGTGAGGGATGAGTTTTCAAAAGAATGGACGACCATGTGCCTTGCAAAGGCACGAACATATCCAAAGGAAGTGGATAACTCACTCACCTTATTATAAGAAAAAGAAATATCCACTCACTTATGGATATTAGTATAATATGATTTAAGGTGCTTAATTTGCTTTTTTTTTTTAAAATCATGGATAATTGAGAGGAATAAGAGGCAAATAAGATAGCCTCGTGACCAAGGAAGGGAAGGGGGAAAGTGGCAAGGAAATGGAGGAAATAATCCCTACTTTCTCTCTCCTATAATGTATTTTTAATAAAATGCATATTTGCTCCCTTATCCATAGCTTAGATGGGTAATTTCGAAACCCCTTTCACTTCTTGCTTGCAAAAACGACCAAGGGAGCTTGGAGCAACAGGAGGACGACCCACAACCTGTTTGTAAGCTTCTTGACCTTCTTTCACCATGATTTCATGGTGGAAATCGAAAATAAATGACAGATTTCTTCTTTTCTCCATGCAATCTTCTATCCTAGCCATTCCTTTTCACTCAAAGCTTGAGGACGAACTTTGGGATGGTGAAAGGAGTTGCATCCATCATTTTTGACGTGAGCTTGGAGCTTTGAAGATCAATTGGAGGCGGGTTTTATAACTTGAACCCTTAATATTGCTATTGCATTCAATTCCTTATCAAATTGTTGATCCTTTCTTATTCTCGAAATTTTATTTAGTTGATTGATGCAATCACCATGGAAATCACAGAAAGATTCAAGGATTTAGAGCTTTATGATTATGACATCATCATAAGCACACACCTCGCCAAATATCTTGTGCAAACGGTTTCAACTTTTGGGTCCAATCAGTTTCACCAAACGGTTTGGTGACCAAACGGTTTGCAAACCGTTTGGGGTTTGGAATCCCAAACCGTTTAAGAAGGTTGACCATTTGAATGGGTTGACCGCTTCAGGTCAAAACCCTAGAACATGTTGGATAAGGATCAAATGGTTCCAATAGATTAAATCAATGAATAGACAATTATCTAATTGGAAACCCTAATCGGGTTAAGTGATGATTTTGCAATTGATTAATGTAATTCTTTGGGTTGATTAACCCAAACGGTCTCAAGACCGTTTGGATATCACCCAAACGGTCTCAAGACCATTTGGAGGTCACCCAAGACCGTTTGAAGGTCTAGGATTGAGTATGGTTGAGTAGTTGAAGATCCAAAGACATCAAGTTGTAATGCAATCAATAACTATATTGATGAGCAATTCAATGATGCAAACCCTAATTGAACTTCACCAATTTTGATGATGGATTGGGAAAATGGTCTCAAGACCGTTTGGAGGTCATCCAAACGACCTCAAGACCGTTTTAGGCCAGGTCATGCTCAAATTGAATGATGGACCAATGATTTTTAAAGCAATTAGTTCCACAATGTCTAATATTGAAGGTTCATCGATTTCAACCTTAATTCAATATGGTTCAAAACCCTAATTGATGACCAATTGAAGGTTTAAGCAATTGAAGGATGATTTATTATATCAATTGAGGCATGATTCTTAGGTTCAATTGATGAGTAATTATATGGTTTCAATTGATGAGGGAGTTAACCATGGAAACCCTAAATCAATTTTAGTGGTTGAGACAATTCTTGGTCCAATCTGTTTTGAGGAGGTTTGGACCAAACGGTCTCAAGACCGTTTGAGTCCAAATGGTCTCAAGATAGTTTGGGACCAAAGGGTCCCAAACCGATTGTGACTCAAACGGTTTCAAACATCTACTTTATCAAACGGTTTCAAGTATCTACTTTAGCAAATGATTTCAAGTACCTACTTTGCTAAATAGTTTCAATTGTTAGACTTAGACTGTTTGAAGGTTATCCATGCAAGACCGTTTGGGGTCTGGTTGGTCAAGACCGTTTGGGGTCTAAGTGACCAAGACCATTTGGAAGTAATTAACCCCAAACCGCATATACACCTAAGGTGTTTAAAGATGAATTGTATAATTGAACATTATATGATGTGAACCAAAGGTGATTATAGTGATTGTACCCTTAATAAGATAGGGTTATTAATACCTTGTGAATGATTAGTCCTTAATGATTAAGGAATTAATGACATAATACATGGTGTCAAGCCTTCAATCAAGTTGAGTTGACCTAATCCAATCAAGTTTGATGCAAATGTCATCTTATAAAGGATGAGAGAGAGAGAGGACTTCTTACATGAATGATAATCATGTGGAGGTTAAGTCCCAACACTTTCAACATATATGAATGTGTAATTGGGGTATGATTCTTGATAAAGAGACCATGAACCCTAATTAAGAAGGTTAATGAGCCCTAACCCTAATCTAGGGCAGTGCTAGGTGTAACCCTAATCTAGGGTAGGGATGTAACCCTAATTGAGAGTGATGCCATGTGAAACCCTAATTGAGGGTGATTCCATGAGAAACCCTAGTTGAGGGTGATTCCATGAGAAACCCTAATTGAGGGTGATTCCATGAGAAACCCTAATTGAGGGTGATTCCATGAGAAACCCTAATTGAGGGTGATTCGATGAGAAACCCTAATTGAGGGCGATTCCATGAGAAGCCCTAATTGAGGGTGACGCCATATCCTATGCAAATGATATGATGAGAATCCCTAATTGAGGGTGATGCCATATCCTATGCAAATGATATGATGAGGATCCCTAATACAGGGTGAAGGTATGTGAAACTCTAATTTTGAGCTATAATACATGAAGCCCTAAATCTTGAACAAAATGATAACAAACCAGAATTCTAATAATAAAATAGTGGATAAGGCCTTATAAAGGTGAAATTTCTGAAATGGTTGATTATAGGCAACCTTATAGTAAGCAATTCCTTATCCCGAGATGAGTCCATATCATTGAAGATAGTTAGACCATTCTTGTGTGTGACCTATGCACTTCATGGTAAAAGTGATAGGTTAGTGGATGGAAGTATTAAGATGGGAAATACCTTAATACAAGATAAGTTAATAACCCAAGTAAATGGAAGTGATGAGGAAAGTGATACATCAAGATATGACAGATATAACTTTTAGCATTCTAGGGTTGATATACCTTAATGCATCTCAAATTCAATATACTTGTACAAGAAACACATAAAGTGTGTTATGTAAATTATTACAATGAAATGTAATAAGTTTGATATACTTTGATAAGTATAGGTTAATATACCTTGAGAATGGGGTTGAACCAAACTAATGAGTATGATGTAATCATACCATGATAAGGATGAGAAATGAACTCATAACTTGTATTGATAATCATTTAATGATAAATGATAAGAGTAATAAACATGATTGAATACTCAAGATGTGGAATGGCCTTGTGAGCCATGTGGTTAGATGTTTCCTAGTGATAGGTAACAAGATGTTTAATGGCCTTGTGAGCCATATGGTTAGATGTTGCCTATTGAGAGGTGACAAGATGCTTTATGGGCCTTATGAGCCATGAGAACAATTGTGGTCTAGTGAGAGGCACCAAGATAATTATAAACATTTATTTTAAGAAATGATAATGTTTTAATAAACTTAATAAAAGGGATAATTGCATTCAGTAAAGAATGTGAAAAGCTATGAAGGATAACCTCAGGGTTCAAAGCCTAGAGAAGGATGTGATGATTAATTATGGGTCAAAGGAATTTATATTCCATGATCCATGTAATCAGGATTGGTTAGCGTCCAATGCCTGGCGGTATAATCAGGTTTGGTTAAAGTCCAATACATGGCAGAGGCATGAAGCCTGTAATCAGGGTTGGTTAAAGTCTAATGCCTGGCAGTGTAATCATGGTTGGTTAAAGTCCAATTCCTGGCTGTGTAATCAGGATTGGTTAAAGTCCAATGCATGACGGTGTAATCAGGATTGGTTAGAGTCCAATGCTTGGCTGTGTAATCAGGATTGGTTAAAATCCAATGCCTGGTTGTGTAATCAGGGTTGGTTAAGGTCCAATGCCTGGCTGTAAAATTAGGATTGGTTAGAGTCCAATGCCTGGCTGTGTAATCAGGATTGGTTAGAGTCCAATGCCTGGCTGTGAAATTAGGATTGGTTAAAGTCCAATGCTTGGATGTGTAATCAGGATTGGTTAGAGTCCAATATCTGGCTGTGAAATCAGGATTGGTAGTATCTAATGCCAGGCGGTGTAATCAGGTTTGGAAGAGTCCAATACCTGGCAGAGGCTCAATGGTTGCAATGATGACATAGGATTGGTAATAACCCAATGCCTGTAATGATGACATAGGATTGGTAATAACCCAATGCCTGTGTTGATGATATATGAATACATGGTAAATATAATTCCATATCTGTTTAGCAGATTGTCTAAGACCAACAGATGAAACAAGAATGTTTCATGGGTGACATATTAAGAAAATGAATGTCACTAGAGAAGTTTGACATGATGGTATAATATGATGGATAAATGATATATACGTTCTTCCTATTCCTTATTAAGAGAATAGCTGATCTATTGTGCTACCATAAATGGTTGCAATGCTTTAAGATGAGAATGTTTTAAACTGCTTATCCTCTGCCCAATTTTATATTATTAAAATACAATAATAATGTTTTTGGCGGGGAGTTATATCTCATGCTGGGGCAGTTACAATTGTCTCACCCCCGTGGGATCCAAATTTTTTTAGGTGGACAAGCACGGAGGAGAGTGAGAACATCTTGCAGAGGAAAAACTTCAGCAACAGCAGGGACAACAGTGACAACTCAGGTTGAGTGTACTGTCTATTGTGTCATGTAGATAGAATTCCTATGTGTCGTCTCTGTACTCTCAGGTCCTCAGAGTTAATAGTTAGTGATTTTAATGAATTGTTTGAGATTTTGGCTTGATGCCTCAAAATTCTTATGCTGTCTGTGTTTAGCTTTTAACAAGGCAGTCGATGTTGTAAATCTTGAGGAGAGATGATATAAGATATGTACTTATGAACCTGGATGTAAATTTAATACATTGGTTCTCATTGAAAGAGTTTTCCTATGATTGGATCTCTTTGAAAAATGTTTTAATTTTTAGTGATTTTCAGTAATTCGTTGCAAATGATACGCTTCCGCATTAATTAATCTTGTTTTGTGAGTTGGATGCAACACGATAACCTTCATTTAGGAACCTCATTGGTTGGTTCCATAGAGTTGCGAGAGGTATGTCCTTCCTATATCCTTTCTTTTTCAAGACATAACTTTCAAGTGGATCTCATACTACTTGACATGCATGGATTCGATGTGATCCTTGGAATGGATACCTTGGAGAAGTATCAGGTGGTATTAGGCTAAGGTTCCAAGGTGGTGACATTTTGGGATGGTGACGAGACGTGTATCTTCTGAGGAGATAGGAAGATTCTTCTGACGTGTCTGGTGTCAGCAATGGTGGTAGAGCGACCGATGAGATAAGGTTGTGATGCGTTCTTAGCACATGTGAGGGATACTAAGGTGAGGAATCATAGTATCTAGGAGGTACCAGTTGTATGAGTTTGAGGACATGTTTTAGAGGAGTTTTCAGGTGTTTCCCCACCTTGAGAGATTGATTTTGAGATCAATCTAGTCCTGGGTACCCAGTCGATAGCTCAGACACCGTATAGGATGGCTCCAACTGATATGGCAGAGTTGAAGAGACAGTTGCAAGAGTTGGTTGAGAAGGGTTTCATCAGACCAAGTACGTCACCATGGGGTGCACCAATGTTGTTTGTGAATAAGAAAGATAGATCCATGAGGCTGTGCATAGTCTACAAATAGTTGAACAAGGTGATGATAAAGAACAAGTACCCCTTATCGTGGATAGATGACTTGTTTGACCAGTTGCGTTGAGCCGCAATGTTCTCTAAGGTAGATCTGAGATCGGGATATCATCAGTTGCGAATCAAGGCAGATGACATACCTAAGTTAGGGTTTAGGGCTTAGTATGGTCATTACGAGTTCATGGTTATGCCATTTGGGCTAAGCAATGCACTAGAAGCATTTATGGGTCTAATGAACATGGTGTTTAGACCCTATATGGACCAATTCATGGTAGTGTTTATAGATGATGTCTTGATTTATTCTAGAGACAATAAAAAACATGAGTGACAACTACGTCAGGCGTTGACCACGTTGAGACAACATCAGTTGTACGATAAGTTCAGTAAGTGCGAGTTTTGGCTGAAGGTGTCCTTCCTAGGACATGTGAAATATGTTGAGGGAGTTTATGTGGATCCCAAGAAAGTGGAGTATGTAATAGAGTGGGAGTAGCTGAAGATGTCGATATAAGTTTATAGTTTTTTGGGTTTGGCAGGATACTATCGGAGGTTCATCAAGAACTTTAGTTCAACGGTGTTACCCCTAACAAAGCTGACAAGGAAAGGCGTGCCTATCGTTTGGGATGACAAGTGCTAGAGGGCCTTCCAGATGTTAAAAGAAAATCTAACTAGCGTACTATTGTTAGTTTTGCTTAAGCAAGGGAAAGGATACATAGTCTTCTGTGATGTGTCGAGGAATGGTTTGGGTTGTGTGTTGATGTAGGACAAGAATGTGATTTATTTTGCTTCATGACATCTTAATAAACATAGGGAGAACTACCCAACCCATGGTTTGGAACTAGCTGTAGTGGTCCATGCTTTGAAGATTTGGAGGCACGACCTTTACGGCGAGAAGTGTCAGATCTTCAAAGATCGCAAGAATCTAAAGTACATCTTTTCACAATAAGAGATGATCACATAGTAGCGACGTTGGATGGAGCAATCAAAGACTACAATTGCATGAATGATTACCATCCAGGAAAGGCTAATGTCATGGCAAACACTTTGAGCAGGAAATCTTCCTCATCATCACCTATGGAGAAGGCACAATTGTCTTCCTTGGTATGCCATAAGAGAGACATGTTGGTCTCCTTACGTCAGATGAATGTGAAGCTAGAGGTTTCCTTACTAGCTGAGTTGTTGGAACATCAGCAAGTGAAGCCCATGTTGAGGCAGTAGATAAGAGAGGCACAAAATGTTGATACTATGTTACAACAGATATGATCAGAGTTCAGTAGTGAGAAGCGTGATGGCTTCCGTGAGGTAGATGATGGAACAATTTTCTACCACAACAGAGCCATGGTTCCTAATGTTGACAACTTAAGGAAGATGGTTTTAGAGGAGGCTCACTATTCAATGTATGTTATGCACCCAGGTAGCACCAAGATGTACCATAACCTCAAAGATCTATATTGGTGGCTTGGCTTGAAATGTGATGTGGTTGAGTTTGTGGCCAAGTGTGCAGTGTGTCAGCAAGTTAATGTCGAACATCAGAAGCTTGCAGTGACATTGCGACTGTTGTCTATACCACAGTGGAAATAGAATCATGTGAGTAAGGAATTTGTGGTTGGTCTTCCTAGGACAACCAAAGGTTATCATTCCATTTGGGTGATTGTTGATAGGTTGACCAAGTTAGTGCATTTCCTTCCTGTGAAGACAACTTATACAACAAAGAAGCTTGCACAAACATATATTGCTAAGATAGTGCATTTGTATAGTGTTCCACTTACCATCATGTCAGATAAAGGTCCTCAATTCACAATCCACTTTTAGGAGCACTTGCATACAGCTTTGGGTACATAATTGAGGTTTAGTACTGCCTTCCACCCACAGACAGATGGTCAATATGAGAGGACCATAAAGACCTTGAAGGATCTATTGGGAGCTTGTGTCTTGCAGTTTTGGGTAGTTGGAAATGCACCTTAGTTTGATAGAGTTTGCTTATAATAACAGTTACCAACAAAGTATCGACATGGAACCGTATGAAACGTTATATGGAAGATGTTTCAAATATCCATTATGTTGGTATGAGACCGGTGAATAACAACTCCTTGGTCTTAAACTTTTATAGAAGATGTCAGAAAAGATTAAAGTGATTCAACAATAGTTGAAGGAAGAACATGATAGACATATGTTGTATGTAGATAACTGGTGTAGACTGTTGGAATTCTAAGTGGGTGACAAGGTGTATATTAAGGTGTCTCTTCAGAAGGGTTTTGAGGTTTGGGAAGTAGGGTAAGTTGGCTCCCAGGTATATGAGACCTTACTATGTGGTGGCTCATGTTGGGAAGGTGGCTTATAAGTTGGATCTGCCACCTGAATTACACATGTTACATCCAATGTTCCATGTGTCCATGTTGAGGAAGTGTCACCCTGGTACATAGTTAGTTTTGCATCTAGTTGAAGTTGAGCTTGATGAAGATATGTCGTATTTGGAAGGACCCGTGTTGATCCTTGAAAGAAAAGTTAAGAAGTAGATGAAGAAGGATATAATGTTGGTGAAAGTTATGTGGCATCACCTCAATGTTGAGGAAGCTATGTGGGACCTTGAGGAAAAGATGTAGAGGAAGTATGTGTCTCTTTTTGCTTACGATTTTGGGGGAGAAATCCTTGTTGGGGGTTTATGGCTTGTAAGACCGCTGACTTTTTTTTTGGATTAACCCTATTTGCTTTGGCTTGATGATGTGTTTATAATCTTTCTCTAATCCTTTGGGATGATCCTAGAGATTGTGAAGTTCTTTAGTCTCTAGTTTAAGCTTGTTTGGATTATGGTTGTGCTTTATGTGTTTGTTTTGGTGCAAATTGCAAATTACCAAAATGAGGGGTTATCTTGCAATTTGTCACCTCTAGAGTGTTACTTCTCTCCCTTAGCTTCATGATAGATGTTTTGATGCTTTGGGTTGCCTTGTTTGATCTTTTATTGAGTGGTGGAATCACCTTGGATGATTAGGGTTCTAGGGTTTGTGTACCTTGTGGGGGTGTAGCGACCTATGCCGCGACCCAAAGGTTGTTTTGTGAGTGTCATGGTTAAAACACCCCTCTAGGTGTTGAGGTCATGACCAAGATAGTTTTGGGTGATCTTGGGTCAAGATAGTTTCCTTTTTATAGGGTGTCTCGACCTAGGAGTGGTTTGGTGATCTTGTGTGTTACGGCCTTGTTGTGTTTGGAGTTTTATCGCAACCATGGATAGTGTTCCATGGTGGGTCAAGACCGTGACCATGTGGGTGATCCAAGTGGGTCGACAACCAACATAGAGTATATCACCATCTCATGCATGTGGGTTTTAAGTGGTTTCATGTTAGTTTCTTGGGTGGACAAGTGTCCCTTTGTAGCCCTATCTTGTTGACACCTCATCTCTTGCCCTACCTCCCTCCTCCTTTTCAATAAAAAATGTATTCTCTCCATTCAAGTGATTTCTTTTTCTACCATCTTCTTTCACCTTCTTTGCTTGGTAGTTCTTGAATCTTGGTGGAGCAAGGAGGTGTTGTTCTTGGTGTGAGACCCCTAACCTTGTTTAAAGTGTTGAACAATATTAACCATCATAATTGAATTCTTATAACCATAATATAACCTTTTTAAATGCTTTGAAATCATAATACAAGCTTAAGTTTCAAATTTGGTCCAATTTGGACACTGTTTGAGCAAGTTGTGCAATTTTATGCACATTTTGGACTTTTTTACAATTTACCCAATTGAGACGTTTTCTTTGCAATTTATCACTTTCATTATCTTCCTTGTATATTCTCTCATAATTCTTGAGATTTTTGAGCCATGGGGTGCCTATGAAGGTGTTTTACTCAAGGGTATTTTAGGGTTTACCCCTTCATGAATGAGCTACCTTTAGTAGCTATCAACTAATGAATTATTTGATTGGCTTGGAAATTCAACAAAGAAAAGATAAGAAGGTCTATATGGATGGTTGGGGAGATTCTTGTGTGTGTTCTTGTATATTCTTAATAGTTTAAGGTCATGGACACTTGGAAAGATACTAGAACTTCAACCTTTTCTTTTTCTTTATCTTAAAGATTCATATACTTATCCCTAAGCACCCAAATGAGCCATTTTATCTCCACCACTTCGCTCCTTCTATGAACCTCATTATCCCTCTGTGCTTCTGTGAATTTTTTGTCCAATGAATAAGAAATAGGGGATCTTCTTGGAAAAAGAATCTAGGGTTGCAATTAACTTCCTTTAAAAAAGCTTCCTTCTAGCGATCTTGACCTAAAATAGTAAGAATCCCCTTCTTTCCTCCATTTATTTATTTTTTATCCTTCCTCCTACCTTTCTCCAGGTTGTAACCTTTCTGTTCCATGGTAGAAATTTCTCTAAACCTCTAAAACCCTACCTTTCTTGCTCCTTATGCTTAGGGTTTGCTCATTTGATGAAGAAAGGTGCTAGATGGACGAGTTCACAGGTTATGCTTGGATTTTCTACCCTACCTTCTCATGTTTTCGTATGTTTGGGAGTTTATCTTATAATTAGAGGCAATTTTTATAACTTTCTCCACGTTTATTTCTTACCATAAGCTTGCTAGCTCATGTTCTTGCTTGAAAATGATTATTCATGCACTAAAAAACTATGCTTGACTTGGATTTCAATTTTTATAATGTTCCCTATTCTGATTTTAGTTATAGATGAACCTATATCCATGTGTACATTATTCCTAAGGTATAATATGACTTGGATAAGGTTGGTTTAACAATTTATGGTGCTAAGCACCTATCAACCAATGGTCAATTTTAGGGTTTTGAGCTGATTTCTTCTATAAACCCATGACCCGATGATGGTACCATTGTAACAACCCTATGGTGTTGTCTTCATGACAACTGATGGTGGTAACCAAGGGTGTCAACTGACTTTCACCCCTTATATCATGTTTTTGCCTAATTATAAGCTTAATAATCAACAAATAATTACCCTAATGATGTTATCAATCAATAGTTACATTAGCTTGATATTCAATGGTGATTAATAAATATAGTGCTGATCTAACAACCTATGGTGACTTAATGGTCACTAGTGATGGCGGATCAGGTCTCCACAACCTATGGTGAGTTAAGCATGTAGTTGTAGCATCAATTAAGCCTTAAACCAATGGTTTCTTGGGTCATTTGATGCAATGGTCAGATCTATACTCCAATTGATGGTTTTAATATATGAACTTGACCTAATGGTTAAGATCTAGTGTTTCTTCATCCAATAAATTGGAATGATGACTAAATGTAATATTTTGGTCCTAATAAAGTAATTTAAATGTTTTCCTTTATGAGATCAACTTAGGAAGCTCATTTACTGATGGATTGTTTTAAATAAACAATCGCTTATGGGTTTTACCCTACTCTCAATGGAACTTTTTATGTTTTTAATCAAGGGATGTCTAGGGTTAGATGGTGAATCTTTCTAGAGCAAAAATTAATGAATTCATAGGTGGTTTGTTCAAGATGTTTACTTATGTAAATCACCAATGGATTTACCTTTTCA
This sequence comes from Alisma plantago-aquatica, assembly GCA_963693085.1. NCBI lineage: Eukaryota > Viridiplantae > Streptophyta > Magnoliopsida > Alismatales > Alismataceae > Alisma > Alisma plantago-aquatica. The sequence goes on from OY856410.1 coordinate 645,992,766, forward strand.
ACATTTAATGGTTAGAAGTTGATGTCTCAATATTCCCATTGTTTTGGGTGAAGCGTGTATTGTAATGTTGTGATTATGATGATGAGAATTTGATGGTTCAATGCCTTAAACTTGTAGTCTTACCCTTGACCTCATATGATTATGATTTATAATCACCATAATGAATTAGTGGGTAACCCTAATGAGGTATAGCTTGTTATACCTAGCTTTAATCTAACTAAATGATGGTAATTGGGTATAAATAGTCCTTGAATAATTGATACAATCATGGATTACAATCTTATTGTTGTTGAAACCCTAGTATGCTATAACTTGATGGTTAGAATTTGATTTATGTGTGGATTCATACTTCTGAATAGTATGAAATGTGATGGTGATGCTTCACCTTATGCATCCATGATCCAATGGGGATGCCGTGAGTTAGGGTTTGGGTATAAGTGTTGATTAGTAACATTAATGTAATTTATCTTGTTGAACCTAACTCTAATGCAAATAGATAAAGATGAGTATTCATGTTTAACATTCTTATACGATGGAATGGTGAAATAACCTCCTTAATAAGATCATAAACTTAATATGTTAATTGGTGGTTATCATAGCCACATGGTTGATACTTTCTTATGCTAAACATGTGCACTATGAATATGATGAGGGTTAATCATATCTATATTCCGTGCATGTTGACATAATAAAGGAATGTTCTTACTGATAATATAACCATGCTATGATTGTTTATGAATATCTCCTAGCTCATTAATGCAATATTGTGCTGATCTGGGGTGTTATATGTAAGTGATGTTGTTGAGCCTTGTTATAAGGCATGCAAAGATAATGATGATCTTTAAAGGAACAATATGATGGTATTAATAAACTTTGGGAATGGTTGAGCCCTGAATGAGGTGTAGTCCTCTTGTGTTGATAAGGGTTGATACCTTGTGATATTGTGAATAACTAATTGGCATAACTAATCAAGTGCAACTCTAATCATGTAGTGTCCTGTGCCATAGAGCCATCTTTAGTGTTAGAACTTGTTGGATGGTGAAACGAGTATTCCTAAGGGAAACTCGGAGCGCATACTATTGAGTATGTGGGGGTGGAAAGTTGCAAATATATCCTTGTCATCCACAATGCAAGTTATGGAGGATGGCTATGGTCATGCCTCAGACATTTGATGTGATTGAGGACAACTACGGTTGCACCATGGATTAGAGGGTTTTGTATACCCTGGTTTCTAGTACCGTGACATGTACCAAGTGTGGACTAGTGGTTAGAAGCTTGACTATATGTCACTATAGTGGGAGCTTTGACTGATATGTCACTGCCTTTTCACTCGTACTGACCGAGGGGAAGAGATCTTAGGATATTGGCACTCCTAGATCTTGTACGGAACCAAATAGCCCTTCACATGGGTCGGTTGGACTTTGGATGGAACGATTTGAATTCCCCAGGGCATAAGAAAAGATGTAAGACATCCATATAGTATATCTATTTAGGTTTATACACAATGCTTCATATTGGATGATAACCCTTGTTTGCTTTCTTTTCACTGAGATCATGTATAGTACAATAAGAGATGATAGATATGCTTATGATATAGTTATGCTCATGTTGTAAACATGCTTATGTTGTCAAATATACTAACACTAATGGTTAAGATGATGTTGTTAGATATGTTTAATATTGCTATCCATGCCTATGTAATTATAAATGTTTAAACTACTAATCATGCTTATGCAATTAATTGTGCTATGATGTTAGTTCTACTTATGACATATATTAGTTCCCTTTATTTGAAATGCCAATATTGATAGCTATGTTATGTTACTAGACATATTCATGATGTCAGGGATGCTTATGCTACTAGATTGCTTGTGTTTCTAGCAAGGAATATGATGATAGTCAGATTAATGATAATGATTGTTATTAGATGCAATTTGATGAAATTTGAGTAGATATCTATCCAAAAAAATGGATTTATTTGTTACCTATATATACATTCATAATCATACTTGTTGCTAAGATTATTTGATTAATCTATTTAGCATACTTGAACTATTCAATTTGTTCAATTGATTATTAAATAATCCAACTCCTCAGTTATCTACTATTTAAAATGTTGAAATCAATAAGCGTTGTTGGAGGTTATATCTCTTGTTGTGACATGAGTCTCACACTTGTGGTTCCCACATATTTTTAGGTAGTCGGCGCAAAGAGGATCTATAGTAATGAATTTTTGAGAAAGTTTATTAGATGTCTAGTGTGTCCTATAGTCGTCCCTGTACTCTCAGGTCTGGGCAAGAAAACTTTGTATATGATGTTTCAAATGAATCAAACTTTTATTAGCATATTAATGCTTGTTTGTGTGTCATATGCGAATATTGTTCTCCTGTTTATATATGTTGTGGCTAAGAAGATAGAACAATTTGTATCAAATTCTTGAAATAGTATGGATATAAGAAAGATGTTGGGTTCTTATGCAAATGTTTCTGAGTGGGTTCTGACATTGAAATCAGTTTTAATTTACCCATATTTTTGGGCATGTGATTAATTAGTGATCAATTGTGTTTTATGTTTTGAGTAATCTTGTTTAGTGTAACAAGTTCTTACAAGTTGGTATCAGAGCTTTAGGTTCACTGAGTCTACAGGGACACTAGGAATTAGGACTAGGATGATGCCAAAATTAAGAATATGACATAAAAATATGGTGCATACTGCCTAATCTCAGTATTTGGGTGCCCTGGCCAGGTATTCAATTATTGAAGAAAAGATAAGTATGGAAGTTTTAAGTTGTTATCTTTTGTATAACTCTAATCAAGTAATCATTTTGAAACAATCTAAAGAGCATAATGAATTAGAAATCATGGTGCAGATAACTCAATATTACCTCAAGAGAAGATGAAAATTACATCATTATCTATCAAAACTTGAATGCTTGGTATTTATAAGAGAAAGATACAACACCATGAAATCTATAATCTGAATACAAATAAGAAAAAGAGGAGTTCTTTAAGATGTTATTTAAGAAGATAATAAAGTAAAAGACATATAAGTCTATGCTTATAAAGTGAATCAAGGTATGAAATCAACATAAGATGGAGAGAATTTCTATGATAAGTATAAAATGAGAAGATGAATGGGAACAATGATAAAGGAATAAAGTGGAACCTGATTTAATCTCAGACCAACCTATGTATGTAAGAAAATTTTAATATAAACTCAGCATGGCATGTGAAAGAAATTAAGGGAGATGATCCTTGCTTAATGAAGAAATTTTGGAATATGATGATTTACCTCTGGATAAGTGGTTGAAAAACATAATAAAACAAGAGAACATATCCAAATGTGATAAATAATCATTAAGGAAGGAGTAATGAGATATGTTAATCATGATGATTCCTATGCTAATGGCAAGGAACTCAAAATGAAAAAGGTAAAATGATACATAAGAAGTTGTAACCTGCATAATGAAAATAGAATTGGTTACCTTTTTGCTAGTGACCCTTGAACAATGCTGCTATGATGTGGGAAGTGTGTTTCCCTTTGTGTCTTTCTTTTCTAGGGAACTGCTTCCAAGTGGATCATTGCCACTTTGTATGTGTGGATTCGTTGCAAACATGAGGGTGGATAGCTTATTATAGCATAAGGTTGTTTGGACTATAGTTCCAAGATCTTCGAGTTTGTGATGAGTTTGCTTTTAAGCCTTCCAATAATTAGGATGGATCCTCTTATATGTCTTGATATTTGTTTTGTTGGTAAAAGTGGATGAGATAAGAATGTGAGTTCCTTACAACACATCAGGTGGATACCAAGGTAATGAATCCTAATATCTGAGATGTATAAATAGTATGGAAGTATGTGAAGGTTGGATATGTTTATTAAATGAAAATTCCAAGTATTCCTCTCCCTTAGAGAGAGAGTGAGAGAGTTGATGATGACTCTATAAATGTAATTTGGAAGGAAAAACAAAAGTGATTCCATAATGTTGTGTATGGTTCAGTGATAGCTGGGCAAGACCACTATAAAAGATAGATGGTTTGTTGATCAACAAACATTTGTTACCGTGTTCCTTTAAGATAAACCTAGGATCAAAATATCAGTGGATATGAGTTAGAGTGGATGACACAAGTTACATGACTGTGATGAGCTTATGGTTATGCCCTTTAGACTGACCAATGTACCAATAGAATTTATGAATAGGAGGAACAGAGTGTTCGGGTCATGAATTACAAGTTGTATCAAGGTTTGGGTGATGACATATCAAGGTATTTCAAAGATGGTCAGTAACATGGTCAACATCTTTGATAAACCTAATGAATGTTGAAGAAACTATACTTATGTGTGACAAGTCTAGCAAGTATGAGTTGGAGCTTGACTAAAGTATCCTCTTGGAGTTATGATACCTCTGTTAAGTATGTTAGGTGAATCTTGATAAGATGAAGACAATGTCATTGCTCTACCCCTAACAATGTCAATTAATAAGTTATATTTGTTAATAGTTATAGACAAGTGTATGATTCTTCAACCAAACAGATGGTTACTCCACCATTGAGATGATTGGATAATCCTCTAAAAACATATTCCTCATAGTTCTTGAAACTTAGGGGATGCCTACATGGTTGATTGAGTTGTTAATTACAACAACCATTAAAGGAGTATATAGATGAAACCTTGTAAAGTTACATATGATAAGAGATACAAAATGTTATATGTTTGATAATAGCCAGCGAGTATGAATTTTGAGTAATGTGTTGATACAATAGATATAATTTCAAGATGATATCTAGAATTTAAATTTAAAAGTTACTATTAGATTTGTACAGGTGGCACAACAAGTTTCTATGTTGCATATTTGCAAATGTCTTCTTATGTGGGGGGTTTTTGTGCTAACTCAAGATAAAATATGTATCAATTCAAAGAGAAGAACATGACCACTATAAGAGTGATGTGAAATTACCATAATATGGAAGTAAACATATGTAATATTGAGAATGGTGTGCATGAGAAGTGTCCATCAATGTGTACCTTGGATTTCGGGGGTGAAATTTCTGTTAGGGGTTTATAGTTGTGAGACCCCTAACCTTGCTTAAAGTGTTGAAAAAGCTTAATTATCATAATTGAATTCTTATAACCATAATCTAACCTTATGATATGCTTTGAAATCATAAGAAAAGCTTAAATTTCAAATGTGGTCCAATTTGGACACTATTTGAGCAAGTTATGCAATTTTATGCACATTTTGGACTTTTATACAATTTACCCAATTGAGAGGTTTTATTTGCAATTTATCACTTGCATTATGTTCCTTGTATATTCCCTCATCATTTTTGAGCTTTTTGATCCGTGGGGCACCTATTTAAACCTTGGTTTGAAGGTGTTTTCCTCAAGGGTATTTTAGGGTTTACCCCTTCATGGATGAGCTACCTTTGGTAGCTATCTACTAATGAGTTATTTGATTGGATTGGAAATTCGAAAAAGGAAAGATACGAAGGTCTATATATATGGTGGGGGGCTTATTGTTTGTTTTATTGTATATTCTTAATAGCTTAAGGCCATGGACACTTGGAAAAATACTAGAACTTCAACCTTTTCTTTTTCTTTATCTTAAAGAATCATATACTTATCCCTAAGTACCCAAACGAGCCATTTTCTCTCCAACACTTTCCTCATTCTACAAGAATCGTTCTCCCTCTGTGATTCTACGAATTTTCTATCAAAAGAAGAAGAAAGATGGGATCTTCTTGGAAAAAGAATCTAGGGTTGCAATTGATTTCCTTTTAGGGTTTAAAAAGCTTTCTTCTAGTGATCTTGACCTAAAAGAGTAAGAATCCCCTTATTTCCTCCATTTATTTCTTTTTTATCCTTCCTCCTACCTTTCTACAGGTGGGAACCTTTCTATTCCATGGTAGAAATTGCTCTAAATCTCTAAAACCCTACCTTTCTTGCCCCTTATGCTTAGGGTTTGCTCATTTGATGAAGAAAGGTGCTAGATTGACGCGTTCACAGCTTATGCTTGGATTTTCTACCCTACCTGCTCATGTTTTATTATGTTTGGGAGTTTATATTCTAATTAGAGGCAAGTTTTATAACTTTCTCCATGTTTATTTGTTACCATAAGCTTGCTAGCTCATGTTCTTGCTTGAAAATGATGAACCATGCACTAAAAAGCTATGCTTGACTTGGATTTTGATTTTTATAATGTTCCCTGTTCCGATTTCAGTTTTACATGAACATGTATTCATGTGTACATTCTTCCTAAGGTATAATATGACTTGAATCAGGTTGGTTTAACAACCAATGGTGCTAAGCACCTATCAACCAATGGTCAATTTTAGGGTTTTAAGCTGATTTCTTCTATAAACCCATGGCCCGATGATGGTGCCATTGCAACAACTCTATGGTGTTGTCTTCATGACAACTGATGGTGGTGACCAAGGATGTCAACTGACATTCACCCCTTAGGTCATGTTTTGGCCTAAATATAAGCTTAATGATCAACAACTAAGTACCTTAATGATGTTATCAATCAATGGTGAAATTAGCTTGATATTCAATGGTGATTAATAAATATAGTGCTGATCTAACAAGCTATGGTGACTTAATGGTCAATAGTGATGGTGAATAAGGTCTCCACAACCTATGGTGAGTTAAACATGTAGTTGTAGCATCAATTAAGACTTAAACCAATGGTTTCTTGGGTCATTTGATACAATGGTCAGACCTATACTCCAATTGATGGTTTTAATATATGAAATTGACCTCATGGTTAAGATTTAATGTTTCTTCATCCAATAAATTGAAATGATGCCTATATGTATTATGTAGGTCCTAATAAAGTGATTTAAATGGTTTCCTTTGTGAGATCAACTTAGGAAGCTCATTTATTGATGGCTTGTTTTAAATAAACAATCGCTTGTGAGTTTTACCCTACTTTTAATGGAACTTTTTGTGTTGTTAATCAAGGGATGTCTAGGGTTAGATGGTGAATGTTTATAGAGAATAAATCAATGACTTCATAGGTGGTTTTTTCAAGATGTTTACTTATGTAAATGACCAATGGCTTTACCTTTTCAACATTTAATGGTTAGAAGTCGATGCCTCAATATTCCCATTGTTTTGGGTGAAGTGTGTAGTGCAATGTAATGATTATGATGATGAGAATTTGATGGTTCAATGCCTTAACCTTGTAGTCTTACCCTTGACCTCATATGATTATGATTTATAATCACCATAATGAATTAGTGGGTAACCCTAATGAGGTATAGCTTGTTATACCTAGCTTTAATATAAGTAAATGATGGTAATTGGGTATGAATAGTCCTTGAATAACGGATACAATCATGGAGTACTCTCTTATTATTTTAGAAACCCTAGTATGCTATAACCCGATGGTTACACCTTGATTTATGTGTGGATTCATACTTGAGAATAGCATGTAATGTGATGGTGATGCTTCACCTTATGCATCCATGATCCAATGGGGATGTCGTGAGTTAGGGTTTGGGTATAAATGCTGATTAGTAACATTAATGTAATTTATCTTATTGAACCTAACTCTAATGCAAATAGATAAAGATGAGTATTCATGTTTAACATTCTTATATGATGGAATGATGGTGAAATAACCTCCATAATATGATCATAAACTTAATATGATAATTGGTGGTTATCATAGCCACATGGTTGATACTTTCTTATGCTAAACATGTGCACTATGAATATGATGAGGGTTAATCATATCTAGATTCCTTGCATGTTGATGTAATAAAGCAATGTTCTTAATGTTAATATAACCCTACTATGATTGTTTATGAATATCTCCTAGCTCATTAATGCAATATTGTGTTGATCTAGTGTGTTATATGTAAGTGATGTTGTTGAGCCTTGTTATAAGGCATGCAAAGATAATGATGATCTCGCAGGGAACAATATGATGGTATTAATGACCTTTGGGCATGGTTGAGCCCTGAATGAGGTGTAGTCCTCTTGTGTTGATAAGGGTTGATACCCTGTGATATTTTGAAAAAGGATTTATATCTTGTGATAGTATGATGACTAGTGTAGTCTCATGAATGGCAGGTGAATAGTACCATGTGATGATGAGATGAGAAATTATGTTTCACATGTTTTATATCTTTTGAAGTTGCGACATTTATATGGTTGCTAGAAGTGAATTAGGGTTTCTCTGTCCACTAGTTTGATGCAGCCTTAGTTCACCCAATTGGCATAACTAATCAAGTGCAACTCTAATCATGTAGGCGCCCTGTGTCGTTGAGCCATCTTCAGTGTCAGAACTTACTGGATGGTGAAATGAGTAATCCTAAGGGAAACTCGAAGTGCATACTATTGAGTATGTGGAGGTGGCAAGTTGCAGATATATTCTTGTCATCCACAATGCATGTTATGGAGGATGGCTATGGTCATGCCTCAGACATTTGATGTGATTGAGGACAATTGCAGTTGTACCTCGAATTAGAGGGTTTTATATACCCTAGTTTCTAGTACCGTGACCTATACCAAGGGCGGACTAGTGGTTAGCATCTTGACTGTATGTCACTACAGTGGTAGCTTTGACTGATATGTCACTGGCTTTTCACTCGTACTAATTGAGGGGAAGAGATCTTAGGATACCAACACTCTTAGATCTTGTACAGAACTGAATAGCCCTTCGCAGGGGTCAGTTGGACTTTGTATGGTACAATTAAAATTCCCCAGGGAATAAGAAAAGATGTAAGACAACCGTCTAGCATATCTATTTAGGGTTATACACAATGCTTCATATTGGATGATAACCCTTGTTTGCTTTCTTTTCACTGAGATCATGTATAGTACAATAAGAGATAATATATATACTTATGTTGTAGTTATGCTCATGTTGTATACATGATGATGTTGTCAAATATACTAACACTAATGGTTAGGATGATGCTATTAGATATGTTTAATATTGCTAGCCATGCCTATGTAATTAGAAATGCTTAAACTAGTAATCTTTCCCATGCAGTTAATTGTGGATGTTACTTCTACTTATGACATATATCAGTTCCCTTTATTTGAAATGCCAATATTGATAGCCATGTTATGTTACTAGACATATTCATGATGTCAGGGATGCTTATGCTACTAGATTGCTTGTATTTCTAGCAAGGAATATGATGATAGTCAGATTATGATAATGATTGTTATTATATCCAATTTGATGAAATTTGGGTAGATATATATCCAAAGAAATGTATTTATTTGTTACCTAAATATACATTAATAATCATACTTGTTGCTAAGATTATTTTCTTAATCTATTTAGCATACTTCAACTGTTGAATCTGTTCAATTGATTATTAAATACTCCAACTGCTCAGTTATCAACTATTTAGAATGTTGTAATCAATAAGCATTGTTGGAGGTTATATCTCTTGCTGGGAAATGGGTCTCACCCTTGTGGTTCACCACATCTTTTTAGGTAGTCGACAGTGACGACAACAAAACCTATGGCAGCAAAGAGGAGCTATAATAATGAATCTTTGAGAAAGTTTATTAGATGTCTAGTATGTCCTATAGTCATCCTTGTACTCTTAGGTCCGGGCGAGAAAAATTTGTATATAGTGTTTCAAACGAATCTGACTTTTGTTATGCAAATGTTTCTGAGCGGGTGCTGACGTTGAAATCAGTTTTCATTTACCCATATTTTTGGGTATGTAATTAATTAGTGATCGATTTTGTTTTATGTTTTGAGTAATCTCATTTAGTGTAATAGGTTCTTGCACTTGTTGCTTTGAAGGAGGATCAACCTTGCATGCGATTCTTGTGGTAACCCTTGATCATCTTCTACCTTAGTAAGTGTTTACCTTTCCTTTATGGTATTTTCCTAGGATCTTCTACCCCATCTTCTTCCCTTTTTCTCGTCCTTAGACCATGTTTTGACATGGTGGTCATTCTTGAGAGTAAACTCCTCCTCACAAAGGGTCATAGGACATTTTTTGACAAGGCAACACCGAAGTGAGAGGAAGTTTCTTATCTCTTTTTCCCCTTCCTTCTTTTGGTTTGGCCTTGAAATTCTTGCTCTCTTTCCTTGGACAATCTTTGACCATGGTGTCTTCTCTTTCTTGAGGTATTCTTGTAGACAAGGGTGGAGCTTCTTTTTCCTTTGGTGGTCGTGTGTTTGGAGCTTGCAACCCATGGAGTGACCTTCTTTCAGGCGGTTTATATAACTCTTAACCTTCTCTATTAATACACCTTTTTGTACATGAGTGCTATAGTTTTCTATCTCTAAAATATTCTCTTAACATTCTAGTAGATGATGATAGACTCTATAACTTGGTTGATGTTGAGGTCATGCTTGGTTTGGATGAAATCCAAAACCCTAATTTTTGTACCTAATTTTGGTGACTGTAGTGCAATGATGTTTTTTCCCTTTGTCTTGACCTTGGTTTTGGTTGCATGCATGATGATTGAGTGTTTTGGTGTTCTATGAAGTTTTTCTTCTATTTTGGTGTGGTTTAACTTGGTTCTCTCTGGTTTGAGGTCCCTTTTCATGGTGTTTTCATATTGCAAGTGCTAGGATTTTGATGATCGATTTTGGGAGATGTTTTTTCCTTTTTGAGGATGGTGGTGTTCCTTGTTATTCTCTCCTTTTTAACTATGTTTTACCTTCATTTTGATCTTATATACCCTTGGTTTGATGATGATCCTTGGTCTTGGTGGTGGTTTGACCATTGGTGGTCATTACATCTTGATCTTCTCGTGGTATCGGTCGAGATGATGGTTTACTGTTTGGTCGAGATACCTGCCCTAACTTAGTTAGGAACTTGATTCTATTTCAAAAGAGTTATAAGATCTTATGGTGTTAGTGACTCTTACCTTTTTCATGGTCATGACGTTTCACCTATATTTTTTTTGGTCATGACCCATGGTGTGGTTTGAGGTTGGGACATGCCCTCCCTGGTGTGCTGCAGTCACGACATCATGGTGTTGATCACGATCGAGGCACCATAGATGGTTGATGGTCGCAGCCCATGTTGGTGGGTGGTTGAGACACATGGTTGATGAATGGTTGAGACACATGTTTGCATACTCAATCAATACACATCTATGAGTAATGTATATGTCACACATAGTATTGTGTGGATAGTTATTTTCTTAATCCTAAAGTGTTCTAAGAATATGGGAGGCACCATATCTAGGGTTTAATGATTTGATGTATCTAAAAAACCCTAATCGACTAAGCATGGAGCCCTAACCCTAATGATGAGTTATTTGACACAGTTGCTTACTCTCCCTTGAGATAATTGTCTTGCTATAATGCTTTCTCTCTCTTGTTTATAACCCCCTAACCTTGCAGGTGATATGTATGCCATGGCTTATGTATGCTATGGTTGTGATTATATTATATTGTGTGGTGCTTATACACACTGACGAGGCATCATATGATGAAGTAATGTAGGTTTAATGTGATAGGTCCTATGACCTGGTGATGGTTTTATGCCTTGATAGGTGATATCCTCAAGTGATATGATTAAGGGATTGATATCCCACAGTGATGTGTACCATTGGTGTTTGCCTTGTGAATGGAAGAGATTTCAGTATCATGTGGTGATTGTGTGACAATTTCACACCTTGTACATTTTATATCTTCTGGAGTTGCAATGTACCCTTATCTCTTGAAGAGTTTGTTTAGGATTTATACGTTGTAACTTGATTGATGCTAAATGTCACCCAATTGGCTAACTAATCAAATAGAACCCTAATCATGTAGGTGCCATGTTCCATAGAACCTTTCCAGTGTCAACTCTAATTGCTACATTGGTGAAATGAGTATAACTTGGAGCACACATTTTTGAAAATGCGGGGGTACCAGTCGAGGTATCTCCTTGTGTCCACAATTACAAGTTGTGTGAGACGACCATGTGTGAGTAGATCTCCTTGTGATATGGATGGCCACGTGTGACCCACTACTTCTTTTAAGAATGGCCATGCATGTGAATGTTCTTCTAGTGCCATTAAATGTACCAAGGTGGGCTAGGTGTCTTATATGGACGACCATGTGTGAGCCGATCCTTCTGTTGATTGTATGTCACTTTTTGCAATTGACTGATATGTCTCTACGATGTTTTCTACTGTGCTGACCAAGAGGTGTTGAGAGGTTGTAGATTTTGATTCTTCCATTTGACCTTGTATGGAACCATTTGGACTTAGCAATGGTCATTTTTATTTGGGTAGTACGACTCAAATCCTTGGGGAAATAATAATAAGTACATAACACAGCCGTATAGTATATGTGCTTAGGGTAACATACAAATAACATTGGTTGAGCTCCTTTTCCTTATCTTTTTACCAATTTCTTGAATTATAATACGGTAAGAGAAGTCAACTATTGTATATGTTCTTCATATTCCTTTTTTGAATATAAATTGATCTACTATTCAGTGGTAGTTGCCTAGTCTTGTTTAATATGCTTCATTTGTTGAGTACATATCATTTAGCTTAATATGTTCTACCTGCTTAGTATATTGTTTTATCTGCTTAGCTTCTCTGTTCATTTAATAGATGTAGGAAGAGAGTTATATCTCTCACTAGGACATTTGGTCTCATCCTGTGGGTTTCAACATCTTTTAGGTGATCGAGCACGAGGAAGTAGAGATCATGTTGTTGGTGCTGAGAAGCAAGAGAACCAATAGTTGTAGAAAGGTTAGATATGCTGCTTGTGTATAGAAGTACAGTCCTATGTGTCATCCCTATACACTCAGGTCCTTGGGGAGGTTTTTGTTGTATGCATCGATATGAGGTTTTAGCTTTATGCTCATTGTTGTATAGAGATGGCATATACGTATATGAACAAGTTACCTTGTGTGACAAGATGTGGCTTGAGAGCCAGTGAACGGTACATTGTATCATGTTTTAAGCAGGTGATATATAATATAGGTGGATTTTGAGGAATCATGTGCAATATGTTGTGACTCCAATTATTTGATGAAATCATTTTTAATTTCCTATATTTTATGGTATCCTGGATGTTTAGTTTTAATTCTGTAGTTTGGTTTTGAGTTATCTCGCTTGTTGTGGTGTTGGGCATCACACTTTGTGAGGTAATGGTTTACATTCCTAAGATGTGTTATCATTTCAAGAATCCCCATGTCTTCACATTACTCATGCAACTCATTGTTCATGTATCTCAAAATAAGGTGTTTTGTGTCTAAGGCATCATTAGCATGCTTCCAGTAAACATCCACTTTAGCCCAAGGCACATCAGGAGAAGGTATTTTTGGAATTGGTTTATCTAGGACATAGCGCTTATGCTCATCATTAAGAACCTATCTCAGTGTCCAAAACTAGTTGTGGAAATTTGTCCCATCAAGTTTGTCCGTCCTAAGAAGTAATCATAACAACAATATGTTTGTCATTTGATTCTACAAGACATATTTGAATTAAAAAAAACTCTTTTTGATTTGATTTGATTTGAAGAGATTGACGATATTTAATTAGGCCTTTAATTAACTATCACTCCCACTATTGTATTCAAATTGATAGCCCTCACATATCAATTTAGAAGATTGCAATGTCCAACATTCTAGTGAACCAAGATCCGATATAATTCAATTATTACCTGGCCCACACCATCGTCCATTGTTAATTATTAAGGTAGGCAACTTTTGCCAATTGCACAATATGTAATTCTTGGATAGATGATATGCACAACTCTTTTGCATACTCATTTTCATGCCTATGGTGCTTAATATCATTAAGGAAACTGAGTTAAGACTAACTGAAAAGACAACACGATAATAATACACCCCATTTGGCTGGCCCACATTATTACTATCACACTTCCATGAGATAGACAATGCACCACCCTTGGGGTTCTCATGCTTAGTTGATTAAAATTTTCATGTGTGAAGCTTATGGAAAGCATCTAAGACTTGATATATTGTTTGAGAGAGTTTATAAATACATATACTTTATCCAATCATCCCATATATAGTATGTATCATATAAAATCTATATCCCATAACAAAAACATGCAATAAAACAAAAAAATGATGGTTATGTCCATTCTAATGTAATTCCTTAGAACCACAAGGAATCACCACAACCTAGGGTCTACATCTCATGTAGAAACCTATTATTGATGAAGATCCATGATTTCCAATCTGGGTTGATTGGTTCATCCCTTAAAATTATCGGATCACCTACTAGCCGGTTGGTCGCTTCCTTGGTTGTCTGGACTCTAATCCACCATTTTCTGGTTCCTCCAGTTGATCGGTCCACCTTGGTCTTCCATCTTGTTGGATCGTTTTCTTCATAGTAACAAGAATTTAAGAAATCATATTATTACATGATTATAGAGAAACCTCGAGTTACATTTGAGCAGAGCAAAGGTAGGAGAAAATAGTACTTTTAAAATTGGAAGATTAGATCGAGGCTCGATGTGAAAATCAAGATAGAACATGAAATAAACACACAAACACCATGCATATTGTAACATCCCTGACCTGGGTTATGAACTAACCCTAGTTGATTTTGCTTAATTAAGTGATTAGATGCTGGTGTTTATCCTGAGAAATGTAATTAAGGCTTTTGAGAAACTTATATTTCTATTTTAGTCCTTTTTACATAATGTTGCAACTTTGTTTTGTTAATAATGGAATAAACTGCAAATTACCCAAGTTGAGGGGTTTAATTGAAATTTGCACATGTTAAGATGTTCCTATAATGTTAATACATCATAAGAATGAATATGATGTGATGGTATGGATTCCACAAGCTTGGGCACCAAGATATAGCTTGTAGAGTAATCCTTGTGCTTTAAAACCTAGTTTTGGTGTAATGTGCTAAATTACCCAAAACCTAGGGTTCAACATGTAAAATGTATCCTCTAGAGTATCTCTCATGACTCTTGGAATCAATTAGAGAAAAGAAAATGAGTATGGTGCCTCATTTGAATGATCAAGAAGGAAAGATAATCTTGATATTTAAATAATCAAGATTGAAGCACATGGCCTTGTATATATACAACTTATATGATGTTTTCCTTTTAACCTTGGATAATTAAGGAGTTTTGCATGTGAATAGAAGGCAGAAACGTGGACATAGAATGGAGGAAGAATTAGTGGTCTTTAGTTGGGAAATAAAAGAAGATAATAATTTTTCTTTTCACTTTCCTTGAAAATACCCATAAATATATAAAGCATCCTTAACTACAAAGCAAGGGATCATTTTCCTTAGTTCTCTTTCTCATCTTCTTACCTTGACCAACCAAGAAGAAGCTCTGGAGCAGAGGAAGGACGAACAAGTTGGTTTGGTAAGTATGGATCACCATCTACCTCGAATTCATGGTGGAAACCATAAAACAAGGTTGGTTTATTGGTGTTTTTCACACAATTCTTCTTTCTAGCCATCTTCTCCATCTGAATCTGGAAGAACGGACCTTGGACAACCACTGGAGCTTCATCCACCATTAAAGATATGAATCTTGGAGGTCTAGATCAGATCTAAAGGTGGGTTTTATAATTATAACCCTTAAGCTTTGTTATTGCATCCTTCTTTCTTAGAAACGTTGCTTATTCTTCTTCTTCAGACACCTTTGTGTGTTCTTGTAAGTGTTTCCGTGAAGAACAGCCCCTATTCTTGAGGTAGAAGATGATGACATTAAAACCAATGTTTATCCAAAAAGCAACTTTAGCGAACAGTTTCCCAACTTTTGCAAACGGTTTGCCAAACCGTTTGGGAGCAAACAGTTTCAAACCGTTTGAATGCAAACAGTTTCACTAGACCGCATAGAAGCAAATGGTCTAAGACCATTTGGATGCGTTGACCAGGCATTGACAATTTGGAGGTCTATTGTAAATAATGTGGACTAATCACCTACCAAAAATCATCAAGTAATTCCAAGTAAATCACCAATTGAAGGCACATCAACCATCTAAACCTTAATCGGGTTAATTGCTGATTTCAATAATTGAATTAAGTTGAAGTTTGGGTTGAGTGGCCCAAACGATTTCAAAACCATTTTGGGGATCACCCAAATGGTCTCAAGACCGTTTGGTGATCACCCAAGACCGTTTGGAAGTCTAGGGTTAAGTAGGGTTGACCAATTGAGGGTCCAATGATATCAAGTTGTTGAGCAATTAAGTGCTGACTTGGTGACCAAACCTAGGGTTCAAACCTTAAGTGAATGACTTGGTTTTTGATGACATAATGGGAAAACGGTCTCAAGACCGTTTGGAGGATGTCCAAACGATCCTAAGACTGTTTGGAGGTCTAGGGTTGACTATGGTTAAGTGGTTGAAGATTGAAAGGCAATAAGTTGAAGTACAATTAATTGTTGACCTAGTGATCAACCTAATGAGCCAAACCTTAATTGGTTGAGTTAGTTTTTGGTGTTGAATTGAGAAAACAGTCCCAAGATCGTTTGGAGGTCATCCAAACGATCCCAAAACCGTTTGGGGCCGGGTCATGACCAAATTGGATGATGGTTCAATGTTTTCAAAACAATTAGACTCATGTTGAAACACGTTGAAGGGTGATCGATTCCAGCCCCTAATCCAATTGGTCCAAGCCCTAATTGATGATCAATTGAGGGTCAATTCAGTGTCAAATCAGTTGAGGGTTGACCTAATTGACTCAATTGATGAATGGTTAACAAGTGCATGATCAATTGAGGGTATCAACATTGGAAACCCTAACTTATTTGAAGTGGTTGAGACACTTTTTGGTCCATGCGGTTTTGAGGTGGTTTGGACCAAACGGTCTCAAGGCCATTTGAGTCCAAATGGTCTCAAGACCGTTTGGGACCAAATGATCTCAAGACCGTTTGAGTCCAAACGGTCTCAAGACCGTTTGGGACCAAACAGTTTCAAGACCGTTCGGGACCAAACGATCCCAAACCGTTTGGTGCTCATGCGGTTTCAAGGTTGTTTGTGTCCATGCGGTTTCAAAGTCAAACTTGACCAAACGGTCTTCATGACCAAATGGTCTTGAGTGTGCACTTTACCAAACATTTTCAAAAGTCAACAAGACCAAACGGTCTTCAACACCAAACGGTTTCAAAGTTTGTCCAAGACCGTTTGAGGGTTTAGAGTGCAAGACTGTTTGAGGTCTAAAAAGGTCACGATCGTTTGATGCCTTAATGATCAAAATGGTTTAGTGGTTGATTAACCTAAACCTTATAGATACCTAAAGTGATTAAGGGACCAAGTAATTAGTTAATTAATGTATGTCATGATCAGTGGTGATCATTACAAAGGTACTTTGATGGGATAGAGTAACCAATACCTTTTGATCAAGTGAGCCTTAATGATCACAATAGTAATGAAATAACCCATGATGTCAATGTTGAATTGACTTAGCCTAATCAAGGGTGATGTAAACATCATCTGATAGAAAGAGTAGAGAGAAGACTCTCTATATGAATGAGAATCACATAATAAACCTCCAATATGTATGAATATGTTTAATTAGGGTATGATCCTTCATAGTGAGATCATGAAAACAATAATTATGATGGCTAACGAATCTTAACCCTAATTTGAGGACATTATTGGAAGTAATCCTAATGAATGTGAATAGTAAACCCTAATCTAGGGTAATGTGATGTAATAAGAATAGTAAACCCTAATTTAGGATAATGTGATGTAATATGAATAGTAAACCCTAATCTAGGAAAATGTGATGATGTGAACTGTAACCCTAATTTTGGGTTATGCTTTTAAGCATGAAACTCTATGATTGAATTATGAAATAATTTGTATTGTGCTGATATGGACATAATGTGCATGTTATCAATTGTGTTAGTCATGCAAGTTTTTATAAAGAATTGAGCATAGCCATGTAAGGATTATGATGCCATATTCATTAAAAGCACTTTATAAGTTTTGAAAGTAATGACATGCTATGTTGCCTAGTAAGAGGTAACATATGAGATTGATAGGTTGTATGAGCCATGAGAAATATCTATTTTTCCACCAAGTCATCAATATGTTACTTGGTAACAAGTGTTTTGATGATCTAAGGGTTGAACACCCATATTCCTGAATCATAATGATGAGATGGTTAGGGATTGATATCCCAATGTTAACAAGATATGATATGAACATGATACAATTAGTACTCTTTCTTTATAGAAATTGTCTTATTGGTTTATGTTTGAAAACATGCCTGATGCTAAAAGAATGCCATAATGTACTTAAACAATCAAGTATAATGATATCATGTAGAGCCCTCACCATAGATCCATCATTGTCATCCATCATTGTCAGAAGTTAAATGATGGTGAAATAGGTTTTCCTAAGGGAACTCCTGGAGAGCATACTTTTGAGTATGTGGGGTTTATGGACGCGAATATCCTTACGTCCTAATGTAGGAATTGATGTGAGATGTACATTTAATCTCTCATTCCTTCATTATATGTATATGTCGGGATGATGTATCACTAATCTCCCGATGATGTTGTTAATGCCGCATCGATGAGAGATAAATAAGAAATCCTACGATGGCGAAGAGAGTACAACACGCCACTGTAACTCTAATAGCGAAGTTGCCAGAATACCCTGGAAAGCTATTATGGAAGAGACACAAGATGTCCTGCATGATGATACTCACACTGACTGAGGAAGATGAGGTCCTAGGAATCTGACTCTTCTGATGACCTATGTATGGTACCGATTGCGATTTCATAATGGTTGGTTGGAGTATGAGAGGTGTAACTCATCTCCTCAGGGCATAAATATGTTTGAAAGATGTAATCAGCTGTATAACATAACTGCTTAGGTTGAACTATGACAAACAATGATTGATGTTACATTGTTTATAGTACTCTAGTTGAATAACTAGTATACATGTTCTTCATATTCCTTATTGATATATGTCTTGTCATCCAATCAAGTTATAATTGAAATGATTGCTTATGAAATACTATTCTACTTAACTTAATTAATGTTTTACCTGCTGTTGTATATTTATAGTTCTATTACTCAATGATATTCCATTATTGCAATAACTATGCTTCTGGGGAAGAGTTATAACTATCACTGGGACAATTATTCAATTGTCTCTCCCTCATGGGATTCAACTTTTTAGGTAGACGCTGAGGATGAAGGAACCCTTCAGTGGGTGAGCAACAGCAGCAGCAACATCCAGGACAGCAGTGATCTTCAGGTGGTGATACTGTCTGTCAAGTTTTGTATATAGAATGTCCTATGTGTCGTCTCTGTACTCTCAGGTCCTAGGAGTCAGTAGATGTTTAAAGTAGATCTGAGATTTTTGGCTTAATGCCTCATGATTTTTGTACACAACTCATGTACAGTTTAATAGGGTAGTTAATGTTGCAACCCTCGAGATGTGATATTACAGAGATGTTATGATGAATCAGTTTGTAAACAACTTATCTTGTTTCTTTATGTAAGAGTTTTATCATTTGAGGTTCTCTTTACAAAAAGTTTTAATTTTTAGTGATTTTCAGTAATTTCGTTGCTAACGAAATGCTTCCGCATTAGTTTAAATTAGTTAATCTTGTTTTTGCAAGACAGTCATCATAGTTTAGTGGTATCAGAGCTCTAGGTTCGCTGAGTCTATAGAGACATAGGACTTAGGTTATAGAGTTTTTTCTAGTGTCTTCCAGTATATCTGATAGTGTCTTCTGCTCATATAGGAGGAGAAGATAAAACTAAGGATGTCTGGACCACACGAGGAACATGTTGCAGAGAGTAGTGTCGCTGCACCCAGAGGAGGTGCAAGAAACTAAGAAAGGGAGGAACATGTACCCGAATCACCCAGATCAATCCAACTGAAATGGGGAACCCAGCCTTCCAAGCCATGTTCGGGCAGTTCATGACTGCCATGACACATATGACTGATAGGATGCCTATATCTGCACCTAGGGCACCTACCCATCCATAAGGACAAGGATCCGACAAGACGTTTGAACGACTACGCCGGGTTGGAGCCACAGAGTATGCGGGAACAGCTGACCCAACAGATGCTGACTTGTGGCTAACTGAACTAGAGAAGGCCTTTAGAATCCTGAACATTCTAGAAGCTGAGAAGGTTAGACATGCTGTGTATCTTCTCAAGGGGAGTGTTGGTCACTGGTGGACCATGGAAGAATAGAAAAGGCCAGGTGTGGAGATCGAATGGGAAGTTTTTGGACGGGAATTTATCAACAGATACTTCCCTAAGACATTCCTGGATGAGAAAATCTCTCAGTTTGAGAAGCTAAGACAAGATAATTTACAGTTAAAAGTATCGTTGTTATCAGGGTTGTTAGCTGAGATGCACATAAAACCTACTCTGAGACAGCAGATTAAGGAGGCATAACAAATTGATGTTGCAGTTCAACAGATCAGATCGGAATATGGTAGTGAAAAATGAGATGGTTTCCATGACTCAGATGATCAAGTAGCCTGTTATCATGGTAGGATGATAGTACCAGATGTGGATAACTTGAGGAAGTTAGTCCTAGAAGAAGCTCATTCTTCAATGTATGCTATGCATCCAGGGAGCACTAAGATGTATCGAAACTTGAAAAATATGTATTGGTGGCCTAGTTTGAAGTAGGACGTTGCTGAGTTTGTTATGCGGTGTCCTATGTGTCAGCAAGTTAAAGCTGAACACTAGAAGCCTATGGGAACAATGCAACCTTTACCCATACCACAATGGAAGTGGGATCATGTGGCCATGGATTTTGTGGTTGGTTTACCTAGAACAGCTAAAGGTCATGATTCCATCTGGGTAATAGTTGATAGGCTGACAAAGACAACACATTTCTTACCTATCAAAACAACCTATTCTGCTGAGAAGTTGGCACAGTTGTATGTAAATAAGATAGTGCGACTACATGGAGTCCCAATTACCATTGGTTCTGATAGAGGTCTCCAGTTTACGAGTCATTTTTGGGAGCGACTTCATAAAGCCTTAGGCACACAGTTAAGGTTTAGTACAACCTTTCATCCACAGACTGATGGACAATCAGAAAGGACTATACAGACCTTGGAGGACTTTCTTAGAGCATGTGTTCTTCAGTTTACAAGAAGTTGGGATCTGCACCTAATCTTGATAGAGTTTGCCTACAAAAATAGCTATCAACATAGTATTGATATGGCACCTTATGAAGCTTTGTATGGTAGACATTGTAGATCTCCCTTATGTTGGTATGAAACCGATGAATATCAACTTTTAGGTCCTGATCTTGTGCAACATACCACTGAGAAGATTAAGGTAATACAACAACATTTAAAGATTGCATAGGATAGACAGAAATCTTACGTTGATAAGCGTCGTAGACCTTTGGAATTCTAGGTTGGAAACAGAGTGTACCTCAAGGTCTCACCTTGGAAATGAGTTCTTAGATTTGGAAGGAAAGGAAAGTTAGCTCCTAGGTTTATGGGTCCTTATCCAATTATTGAACGGATTGGGAAGGTAGCTTATAAGCTAGAGTTACCACCAGAGTTGCAAAAGTTACACCCTGTGTTCCACATTTCCATGCTTAGGAAGTGTCACCCTGATTCAGAATCAGTTCTGCAACCTATGGAAGTAGAATTGAATGATGATGTATCTTATATAGAAGGACCTGTGTTAATCCTTGACAAAAGAATTAAAAAGCTGAAAAAGAAAGACATAAGTCTTGTGAAAGTCCTCTGGAATCACCGTGGTGTTGAAGAAGCCACGTGGGAACTAGAGGAAGAAATGAGAAGGAAATACCCTACTCTTTTCTCTTAATATGTTTTTGTAATGATTTCAGGGACGAAATCCTTGTAAGGGGTGGATAATTTGTAACATCCCTGACCTGGGTTATGAACTAACCCTAAGTGATTTTGCTTAATTAAGTGATTATATGCTGGTGTTTATCCTGAGAAATGTAATTAAGGCTTTTGAGAAACTTATATTTCTATTTTAGTCCTTTTTACATAATGTTGCAACTTTGTTTTGTTAATAATGGACTAAAGTGCAAATTACCCAAGTTGAGGGGTTTAATTGCAATTTGCACATGTTAAGATGTTCCTT
This sequence comes from Alisma plantago-aquatica, assembly GCA_963693085.1. NCBI lineage: Eukaryota > Viridiplantae > Streptophyta > Magnoliopsida > Alismatales > Alismataceae > Alisma > Alisma plantago-aquatica. Next base: position 646,014,756 of record OY856410.1, read on the forward strand.
GACCAAACAGTCTTCATGACCAAACGGTCTTGAGTGTGCACTTTACCAAACAGTTTCAAAAGTCAACAAGACCAAACGGTCTTCAACACCAAATGGTTTCAAAGTTTGTCCTAGACCGTTTGAGGGTTTAGAGTGCAAGACCGTTTGAGGTCTAAAAAGGTCAAGATCGTTTGATGCCTTAGTGATCAAAATGGTTTAGTGGTTGATTAACCTAAACCTTATAGATACCTAAAGTGATTAAGGGACCAAGTAATTAGTTAATTAATGTATGTCATGATCAATGGTGATCATTACAAAGGTACTTTGATGGGATAGAGTAACCAATACCTTTTGATCAAGTGAGCCTTAATGATCACAATAGTAATGACATAACCCATGATGTCAATGTTGAATTGACTTAGCCTAATCAAGGGTGATGTAAACATCATCTGATAGAAAGAGGAGAGAGAAGACTCCCTATATGAATGAAAATCAAGTAATAAACCTCCAATATGTATGAATATGTTTAATTAGGGTATGATCCTTCATAGTGAGATCATGAAAACCCTAATTATGATGGCTAATAAATCTTAACCCTAATTTGGGAACATTAATGGAAGTAATCCTAATGAATGTGAATAGTAAACCCTAATCTAGGGTAATGTTATGTAATAAGAATTGTAAACCCTAATTTAGGATAATGTGATGTAATATGAATAGTAAACCCTAATCTAGGGAAATGTGATGATGTGAACTGTAAACCCTAATTCTGGGTTATGCTTTTAAGCATGAAACTCTATGATTGAATTATGAAATAATTTGTATTGTGCTGATATGGACATAATGTGCATGTTATCAATTGTGTTAGTCATGCATGTTTTTATAAAGAATTGAGCATAGCCAGGTAAGGGTTATGATGCCATATTTATTAAAAGCACTTTATAAGTTTTGAAAGTAATGACATGCTATGTTGCCTAGTAAGAGGTAACATATGAGATTGATAGGTGTATGAGCCATGAGAAATATCTGTATTTCCCCCAAGTCATCAATATGTTACTTGGTAATAAGTGTTTTGATGATTTAAGGGTTGAACACCCATATTCCTGAATCATAATGATGAGATGTTTAGGGATTGATATCCCAATGTTAACAAGATATGATATGAACTTGATACAATTAGTATTGTTTCTTTATAGCAATTGTCTTATTGGTTTATGTTTGAAAACATGCCTGATGCATGCTAAAAGAATGCCATAATGTACTTAAATAATTAAGTATAATGATATCATGTAGAGCCCTAACCATAGATCCATCATTGTCAGAAGTTAAATGATGGTGAAATAGATTTTCCTAAGGGAACTCCTGGAGAGCTTACTTTTGAGTATGTGGGGGTTATAGACATAAATATACTTACAACCTAATGTAGGAATTGATCTGAGATGTACATTTAATCTCTCATTCCTTCATTATATGTATATGCCAGGATGATGTATCACTAATCTCTCGATGATGTTGTTAATGCCGCATCGATGAGAGATAAATAAGAAATCCCTCGATGGCGAAGAGAGTACAACACGCCACTGTAACTCTAATAGTGAAGTTGCCAGAATACCCTGGAAAGCTATTATGGAAGAGACACAAGATGTCCTGCATGATGATCCTCACACTGACTGAGGAAGATGAGGTCATAGGAATCCGACTCTTCTGATGACCTATGTATGGTACCGATTGCGAATTCGTAATGGTCGGTTGGAGTATGAGAGGTGTAACTCATCTCCTCATGGAATAAATATGTTTGAAAGATGTAATCAGCCGTATATCATAACTGCTTAGGTTGAACTATGAGAAACAATGATTGATGTTACATTGTTTAAAGTACTCTAGTTGAATAACTAGTATGCATGTTCTTCATATTCACTATTGATATATGTCTTGTCATCCAATCAAGTTATAATTGAAATGATTGCTTATGAAATATTGTTCTACTTAACTTAATCAATGTTTTACCTGTTGTTGTATATTTATAGTTCTACTACTCAATGATATTTCATTATTGCAATAACTATGCTTCTGGAAAAGAGTTATAACTCTCGATGGGACAATTATTCAATTGTCTCACCCCCGTGGGATTCAACTTTTTAGGTAGACGCTGAGGACGAAGGAACTCTTTAGTGGGTGAACAACAACAGCAGCAACATCCAGGACAACAGTGATCTTCAGGTGGAGAAATTGTCTGTCAAGTTTTGTATATAGAATGTCCTATGTGTCGTCTCTTTACTCTCAGGTCCTAGGAGTCAGTAGATGTTTAAAGTAGATCTGAGATTTTTGTCTTAATGCCTCAAGATTTTCGTACACTGCTCATGTACATTTTAACATGGCAGTTGATGTTACAACCCTCGAGATATGATATTACAAAGATGTAATGATGAATCAGTTTGTAAACAACTTATCTTGTTTCTTTATGTAAGAGTTTTACCGTTTGAGGTTCTCTTAACAAAAAGTTTTAATTTTTAGTGATTTTCAGTAATTCCACTGCTAACGAAATGCTTCCGCATTAGTTTAAATTAGTTAATCTTGTTTTCGTGAGACGGTCGTCACACATATATAATTAGGGTTATTGGCCATAACCATGCTACACATCCACCTTTGAAACTAGCTTTTAGGGTGGCGTGTGTAAATTGTGTGTATATACATATAGTAGTTTGGGATTATATATGTGGTATTTGATCGAACAATCACTTTCGCATCATATGTATATATAAATAATAAAACCAAAAATTTGATCATATCAATAATCCTAAAGTATAGTAAATTGATGTATATATAATCACACTGTAGGAAAATATGGCATCAGGTAGGTAGCAGAACAAAAAAATTTACTGGCATATTCCCCATTAAACCAGATGATCGCGTCAATAACAATATAATGGAAAGGATGATTTCGAAAATATATCTGGTCCTGGAGGAAGTCGAACGACAATCTCCTCATCATTGTAGTCATGTAGTTGTCTTCTAGTTGCACTCTGACAATGTCTGTGGTGGCTCCTTGTCTTCACCATAGATAGTAGGCTGATGTAGTCCTTCTAGCGGGAAATGTCTCCACTCCTCTAAAGAAGTCCACACGGACTGCCTAGAACTCTTGTTGTCCTACTAGAATGGATAGGAAGGAGTTGTGTAACATACCAACACTTGTACATATTATCTTTTTGACCCTCTTTCTAAGCTTTTCCTTTCTTTTCTATCCTCTTTGGCATTTATGTTGAATTTGTGGAAATAACAGTGGTTTTGTGAACATTTGTTCATTATTATTGCCAACAAATGGGTTTATGTACAAATACCTCAATGAATGCTTTAATAAGGGTCTAATATGAAAATTTACCACATACATGAGATAATGATAAAATATTTTGTTCTAGATGATTCGTTAGCCTTAAGGAGAAAGCAAGAGAAAAAGGAATGAATAATAATGCTTTAAACATGTTAATGTGTTATTGAATCAATTATTATGGGAAATATTGGTAATATTAGATAATTGGCTAAAACTCATAAAAGGAAGACTAATTGGTTAAAGACAAGTTGGGATTTGTTTTCCTTGACTTTGGTTTAGAGGCCAAGTTTCATAATTTTGGAATGACAATAACTATATCTCTTTTATTTTGAAAAGAAAATGTGACTTTTCCTTAAAATATGAAATAAAATATTTAAGGACTCCAAAAGTGGAAAATAATCTTGGATTCGTTATCTACACATTAAAATATGCCTTTGGGTGAATTTTCACTCAATTTGGAGAATCTTGATTAAAAGGTAAAATTAGGAGAGAGAAAGTGTGTAGAATCTTCAAAATATTAAATAAATATACAAACAACTCCAACATGTAAAATTGATGGAAAACTTGTATGCAAGACACTTAATGTGACTTGTGGGTGAAGTTTCATCAAATTTGGAGAATCTTATAACCATTAATGAAGGAGGAAAGAGAAAATAAGTTCTTAAAAGGAAAATCTAATTACATATTCGGATTCATCATGTTCAAAATAAGTTGGATGTCAAATTTCACTTAATTTGGGTTACATTTACACCCTCAAATGTTGAGAGAGAAAATGGGAATAAATTTAATGTCTCACTTTATTTGATTTTGATTGGGAGTTGATTATTTGTCACATGGTTTATTTTCGGTTCATTTTATTTTGTTTGCAAACATGGATTCTATCTCTTCTGTTGGATTTTTGATCCAACGACACCTGGATTCTCCTCTTCCTCCGTGTTCTTTCCTGTTTCATTTGAACAGTCCCTTTTCCCTCGATCTTTTCTCTTCTCTTTCTCCCTTATTTCTCAATTCTTCCTCGTGATTTCTTTGCTTTCACGTTCCCTGACTGATTTTACATCAGTTAACCCCAATTTTCTAGGGTTTTATACTTGAATCCCCTAGCCATATGTGTCACAATGCTTCCCCTATTATCTCTCTGTTCCTCACTTCTTTCTCCTTTTATCGCCCCTCCAGGTCATCGAACTACTGGGGAATCACTCCAGAACATCGACAACACATCTTATTTTGGTCTCCCAGTGTTGGATCATCCTCCATTGCTATGGATCACATCCTCCCTACTCGCCACACAAGCGATGATGTTCTCTGACTCCGACGTCAAGGTGAGGTCTTCGGAGTCTTAGGAAAGTACACATACTCGATCAGTAGGTCTCCTCCAAGATGCTTGTGCCTCTGGTTTCAACCAATTCAAGGTACATGTGTTTTTCCTCTTTCTTGCCCTTTCCTTTGAGTTTCTAGTGTGGTTGAGAACCCTATGTCACCGTTTCAGTTTGGCTGGGGTTTCCTCTCCTTCGATCTCATAGTGTCGCCCAAAGCTTGCTAGATTTTCTAGGTATCTGATGGTGATGCCATGTGCTTAATTTCATGTTCCAATTTTGGGATGATGATCTTGAAGCTTTGTTACTGTTGTGTTCTTCGAATGTTGTATTAGGGTGATCATCGAGACACCTGCCCTTGGTTTTCCAGTTTTACCCCTCAAATCTTCTTCTTTCTTTGTTTTCTCACCCAAGGGCAAATACATTATTTCCCTCTCATTTTGCTTTCCTTGAGCGCATCTTGAAAACTACTAGAGGGGGGGTGAATAGAGTTTTATATATAATTTTAATAATTATTGAACTCAAACAAACACAATGAAAATATTGGACAAGGAGACACAAGGTTTAGAGTGGTTCCAACTATAGCAAATACTATAGCCGTCAGTCCACTACCCGGTTGCTTACCCAACCGGGATTTGAAAAGAAATCTATTTTATTACCTCTCAAGGATATTACATAAAATACAATTTCTTTTCCCAAACCCTTCAAGCAGCCTTCACCTAGAAGTAATCGCCCAACCTTGAAGCAGCCTTCCCTTGAAGTAGATGCACCAACTCCCGTTGCACCAGCCTTCTGAAGTAGCTTCCCGTGCGATAGCCTTCTTGAAGTAGCTTGAAGTCCCCTTCTCCACCTGAGAAGTCAACCCTCTCCAATCCGCAGCCTCCAACCCTAGGAGTAGCAAGGAGAGTACAAAGGATAACAATGAACAAGAAAGAAAACAGAAATTACAATACCGTTGTAAGCACAAGGCTTGATTTTCCTATATCAAGCATTTAGATCTCCTAACCAATGTGTATGACAATGTGATTGTAGTGGAATGGAGATACTAGCCTATAGGACACGAAATGGGAGCAATAGGAATAAATGGCAAGTGTAGGAATTGCTCTATTGCTCTAAAATAGATTGCAAGTGAGTATTCAAGCTCAAGTATAGCACAAGTATAGCTTAGGTGTTTTTTGGTGTCCTAAGGCATGTCCTATTTATAGGAATGGCCTATGAATACTTAAGGACGTTCTAGACAACTTCTAGGAGCTTCTAAGTGCTTAACTAGCCATTAGGTACAAGTTAGGCGCATTAGCAACGGCTAGTTAATTTATTCTGCAGTTGCTGTCAGAGTCCATCTCGGTCGAGGAATTGTCGACCGAGATGCCTAGTCGGTCGAGGATTTGTCGACCGACAGGCTCTCTGGATCAAGTGTTTGCAACGTTCACTGCTGTGTCTAACGGCTACTTTTGGTCAATCTCGGTCGAGAAGTTTGTCGACCGAGAGTGTCTCGGTCGAGGAGTGTGGTCGACCGAGATTGACTCTGTTTTCAATCTTTTAATTAACCACTAAGCATGTGTATGAGTGTGCATATGTGATCCTATTTGAAGGGGATGACCTATCTAAGTGTGGTGTTTAGCTAGGAAGATCCAACGCTTGATTTACATGCAATCTAAGTACTTGTACCTTATATATTTGTACAAGTTTTTACAACAGTGATTACATTGCATGGAAATATAAATATGTAAGCTCTTTGGATTTTCCCTAGTTGCTTTGTCATCCACCTTAATCCTGCACACTCAAGTAGCTCGTTAGATCAACAAGAATGAAATGTTTGTCATCATCGAAATAAAGGGATTTATCATAATATCCAATTTATCCAACAATCTCCCCCTTTTTGAAGATGACAAACATTTCCTAAAATATGAAATAAGGAAATATAAAGCATGTGAGTTTCATACCTGAAGATTATCTTTTGTAGCCATTCTTGTTTGACAAGTGAGTGCTGGCCATCAAGATGAAACTCATTTATATTTATATTTTTTTTGATTTTATATTCTTTCTCCCCCTTTGTCATTTCAAAAAGATATCCAGGTTAAACATTTTATTTCTTCTCCCCCTTAATTTTATATTAAGCTCCCCCTTAAATAGATATCCTATTAGGAACATGGTTTTATGTCTAATTTATCCACAATTTGTTTCTCAATCATTTGCAAAGGATGTTAAGCCTTGAAATGATATGAGATTCCCTTAAGCTTATGAATGTATATTTATTTCTCATCTATCAAGGGATGTTAAGCCCTAAATTAAATGAGAGTCCTTTTAATCTTAGAGTACTTAAAATAATGTCTCCAACCAAAAACAAGGGATGTTAAGCCCTGATTTGTTTAGAGAGTTCCTTTAAAAGCAAGATATATCATTTTGATGAAAATTTTTATACAAATTACTTTTAAGAATCTGAAGGTCATAACAAACTCCAAATGATGTTAACAATGTAAGCTTCATTATAATATAATCAAATTTGTTTTTATAATCTCCCCCTTAATCTTACAATTTAAGCAATTTAAGGCTTTTAAGGTCACAAATGAAATTTTTTTTTGATTTTGACCTTTATCAAAAGTATACTAAGATTAAGTTCAATAAATTGATGTCCAAATAAGCATTTTGTCAAAGCTTATTTTAGGTCGCCCTTGACTACGACCATAACGCCCCTTGGTCAATTTTAATTTTAACCAAGAGGCAAATTCTGCAGATTTCCAAGATAAACATATGTGAAGTATAATTTCTGCAGATAGCTATAAATATCAATTTGAAGCACATTAAGATATACCCATTATAAAAACTTAATATGAGCATCATTAGTGAAGTCTTTGTCCTAGATTTTTCTAGAATGCATGTTTTACATTCATTGTAAATGATGTTTCATATGCTTATGGGTACAGAAATATCAAATCCCATTTCTTCTTATACCCTTATCATAAGATTAATGTCTTTAAAGTCAAGATATTTGCTTTTGATTTCTTAGAACAAGCAAATAGATAAAAATATTAATATTTTGTTCTAAGAGGCACCGTTTGGCTTGACATAGCAACATCTTCATCACAAGCTGTGTCCACAATTATTATCTATTATGTCACGATGCTTTTAAGCTAGTGACATTTGCAATTATCCGAATCACAATGATCATTCATGATATGAATCAAAGCTTCTTTTAAACCAATGAAACATAATGATCACGATGAAGCATGTTAAGTGATACTCAATATGAAAACATTTTCTTAACAATGAAAGCATGATTAATATCTCAAGTCTTTTTAAAGATATCAATTTGAGAAATTTTGTAACATTGTGCTCTTTGCAAGCATTTTTAATAGTCATATCACCAATGAATTATTTTGCTTGCTTATCATCAAGACTCACACATGCAATTATCATTATCTATTTGTGTTAACACAACAACATGCTTAATGATGAAATAGTGAAAGCATGTCCAATATAATGATAATTTCATGAAATACAGTGATTGTAATCATTTAAACTGAATGTCATAACACATGATTTCTATCTAGATAGATGCTTTAAAGAAAATCATGTAAAACATTATAAAATAGGGATTTCTAAACTTGATTTTCAACTTGTTTTGTAAAACAGTCATTAACATAAGATAGATAGCCATTGATCAATCAGTTGTTCAGTAATTTCACTGCAGACTGAAATCAGTGACCAGGTCGGTCGACGATTTCTCGACCGAATGACTTCTCGGTCGACGATTTCTCGACCGACAAGGTTTCTGTTTTACCTACAGAACTATTTATTGATTTCGAGTAAAATGTAGACTATGTCTAATTCAATTATGCAGTTTAAGAATCAGTTTTAGTTGAGATAAAACATATGAATATCAAAGTAATATTTAGATCAAATCTCAACTAATCATATTAAAAAAATTAAGTTTTGAGGACCTTAATTAAGATAAGTTTTCAAGTTAGAGATTTTAGTTACTTGAATCATTTTGTTATCCCTTTATGTTAAGTTGAGATAGACATAAGGATGTGCAATTTAAAGTCTTCGGTCATATCTCAACTTAGTCTAATCAATTCAATTTGGGGGTTTCGGAATCCATACTAACTCAACATTCTTTTTCTTGTATGGGCATGAAAAAGAGTAATGTCCAAGACGTGAGCAGTAATGGCAACATATAGAATCAACCTCAAGTCTTTTTCTATGGTTTTGTTCTAGGTTGTTCTTTGGTACAAATGTGGCTTGATGTGCTCGTGTCTTTCTCCAACTAGGTTGTTGATGAGTTTTCCCTTTGGGCTTATAACCTAGTCCTCTTCTCCCTATTTGATGATAGGAATTATCCAATATTCTATCAAGGATTCCATTGTTGCTTAACCTACTAACTTCTTGTTGTAACTTTACAATCTCATCCATTCTTTTCTTAATATCTAGTTTTGCTTGATCTAGATTAGATGATAAAGAATTCCTTTCTTTCACTATACTATCATAATCTAGATGTGTACACAAAATAGGTTGTTTTTGAAAGTCATTTAACTTTGCAAGTAATTCAACCTTTTCTTGATATAGAAGATCGTAATTTGTTTCTAGAGTAAAAATCTTCACTTCACTACTACTTAGAGATGATTTCAAAGTACGGTTTTCAGAAACAATGTCATCTTTTTCAAAACCAAGCGTATTTAATTTAGCATATAAATCGTCATTTTCAGATGTAAGAGCAAGAAGTCTAGCATTTAACTCATCGATTATTTTACTAGATTTCTTTAACTTCTTCTTGTACTCAATATACTTATTGTGAGTTTCTTCAATACTAGAAATTAGCTCTTCTTTTGATAAATCAAGAAGACTTACCTCTTCTTCTTCTTCCTCATTGGTTGTAGCAATGAAACAATTCTTATGGACCTCTTTCTTCTTTTCTTTCCATGGACAGCCAATTGTTGTATGGTTCGTTCCTAAACACCAATTGCAGCTTGTTGAAGGTTGGTCCAAGTTGCTCCTTTGCCTGCGGTTGTAGTCACCTCCACCCTTCATTCTTCAAGACCTGGTTAGGGTTCCTTGAAGCCTGCTCTGATACCAAATGAAAACTACTAGAGGGGGGGTGAATAGAGTTTTATATATAATTTTAATAATTATTGAACTCAAACAAACACAATGAAAATATTGGACAAGGAGACACAAGGTTTAGAGTGGTTCCAACTATAGCAAATACTATAGCCGTCAGTCCACTACCCGGTTGCTTACCCAACCGGGATTTGAAAAGAAATCTATTTTATTACCTCGCAAGGATATTACATAAAATACAATTTCTTTTCCCAAACCCTTCAAGCAGCCTTCACCTAGAAGTAATCGCCCAACCTTGAAGCAGCCTTCCCTTGAAGTAGATGCACCAACTCCCGTTGCACCAGCCTTCTGAAGTAGCTTCCCGTGCGATAGCCTTCTTGAAGTAGCTTGAAGTCCCCTTCTCCACCTGAGAAGTCAACCCTCTCCAATCCACAGCCTCCAACCCTAGGAGTAGCAAGGAGAGTACAAAGGATAACAATGAACAAGAAAGAAAACAGAAATTACAATACCGTTGTAAGCACAAGGCTTGATTTTCCTATATCAAGCGTTTAGATCTCCTAACCAATGTGTATGACAATGTGATTGTAGTGGAATGGAGATACTAGCCTATAGGACACGAAATGGGAGCAATAGGAATAAATGGCAAGTGTAGGAATTGCTCTATTGCTCTAAAACAGATTGCAAGTGAGTATTCAAGCTCAAGTATAGCACAAGTATAGCTTAGGTGTTTTTTGGTGTCCTAAGGCATGTCCTATTTATAGGAATGGCCTATGAATACTTAAGGACGTTCTAGACAACTTCTAGGAGCTTCTAAGTGCTTAACTAGCCGTTAGGTACAAGTTAGGCGCATTAGCAACGGCTAGTTAATTTATTCTGCAGTTGCTGTCAGAGTCCATCTCGGTCGAGGAATTGTCGACCGAGATGCCTAGTCGGTCGAGGATTTGTCGACCGACAGGCTCTCTGGATCAAGTGTTTGCAACGTTCACTGCTGTGTCTAACGGCTACTTTTGGTCAATCTCGGTCGAGAAGTTTGTCGACCGAGAGTGTCTCGGTCGAGGAGTGTGGTCGACCGAGATTGACTCTGTTTTCAATCTTTTAATTAACCACTAAGCATGTGTATGAGTGTGCATATGTGATCCTATTTGAAGGGGATGACCTATCTAAGTGTGGTGTTTATCTAGGAAGATCCAACGCTTGATTTACATGCAATCTAAGTACTTGTACCTTATATATTTGTACAAGTTTTTACAACAGTGATTACATTGCATGGAAATATAAATATGTAAGCTCTTTGGATTTTCCCTAGTTGCTTTGTCATCCACCTTAATCCTGCACACTCAAGTAGCTCGTTAGATCAACAAGAATGAAATGTTTGTCATCATCGAAACAAAGGGATTTATCATAATATCCAATTTATCCAACACATCTCTCTCTGGTTGCCCACCAGGCCCAATTGGCTTTTGGTTATTGGGCCAACTCATCTAAGTTGACCGATGACCAGATTTTATTTGTTGACAAGGATTTTTGGAATGTTCTCATTGGTCACTTTTATAAAAATTATATCTTTTGATCCACTTGTCCAAAAATTAAAAGAAAATATGTTTTGGAATCATAAAAATGTAAGATTTCTAAAACAAATGTTTTCAATACTTAGTTTGGGGTTTTGTTGAAAGGCATTTTCTAAATATGAATTTAATACATAAAAATCACCAAAAATACACTTTAACCATCATAACCCCAAAATATGCAAAATTATATGTTTTCTTAATTAGGAGAACCTAACTAGGCCTTGCTCAACTCCTTGATGAAACCCTGGGTGGTTGGGAAAGCACCCATCAAAAGGGAAAGAAAATAAGGGATGTGTTAGAGAAAATGAACAAGGACAAAAGATAAGAAATCAACATGGAAATAAAGGCTAAGATTTCATCATAAGATGAAGATGATCAAAAGTATGAGGTATAACTAAATAGATGCTTGCCATAACAAAATAGTAAAAAGGTTGCATACATGATTAATATTGACTACATGTAGAGTTGAGGCACCTACCTAACCTCAACTAATAAGTGAGGGAGAGTAACACATTCCGGTTACCTATAAATATTCTATATTGGAGAGAGTAACACATTCCCCTGGGTGAATTTACACATGCCCTATCTATGGGTGGTTGCATAAAAGTACCACTACACTAGTTAAATAGTCTAATAAAATCAACATGCTAAGAACTATGACAAGTATAATAATCAAGTAAATGAAGACATAGTAGTGGGGTACAAGACCCAAGAAATAATTAATAAATTTGATTTTGAGGCAAATATAGAAAATGAATTATCAAAAGAGGAATTAGGGTTTCATAGAAGCCTCATTAGGGAAACTAGGATAGGGTTTGCAATTATTCCCAACTTAGGTGTAAAGAAAGCACATAACTCTCATTTGGATTTCAATTCTCAACTTGCACCACTTTAATTGATTCCAAGTTCCACTTTATCTATTTTCAATGTATTAACATGTATAAGGGTTTTGTACATGCATTAATGTAAAGAAAACTATAGTTTTGGAATTTCCCTACAAAACTATGATTTAGACTTTGAAAACATCTTAGTTGATCTAGTTAGGTTCTCCTGATTAAGAAAATGTATAATTTTGCATATTTTGGAGTTATGATGATTAAAGTGTATTTTTGGTGATTTTTATGAATTAAATTCATTTTTAGAAAACATTTTTTGATAGAACTCAAAACAAAGTCTCAAAAACACTTATATTAGAAATATTACATTTTTCTGATTCCAAATCATATATTCTTTTAATTTTTGGACAAGCGAATCAAAAGATATGATTTTTATAAAAGCGACCAATCAGAATATTCCAAAAATCATTGTCAGCAAATAAAATCCAGCCAGCGGTCAACTTATCTGTGTTGGCCCAATAACCAAAGGCCAACTCAACCAAATGGGAAAGTAGAGAGAGTTGCGCTCAAGGAAATCAAAATGAGAGGGAAATGATGTATTTGCCCTTGGGCGAGAAAACACAGAAAGAAGAAGATCTAAGGGGTAAAACTGGAAAACCACGGGTAGGCATGTTCTTGATCACCCTGATACAACACCTGAAGAACACAATAGCAGCAAAGTTTCAAGCTCATCATCCTAAAACTAGAACACGAAATTAAGCACATGGCATCACCATCGTAATCCTAGAAAATCCAGCAAGCTTTGGGTGACAATGTGAGATTGAAGATGAGGAAACCCCAACCAAACCAAGATAGAAACATAGGGTTCTCAACCACACCAAAACCAGAAGGAAAGGGCAAGAAAGAGGGAAAATGCATGTATCTTGAATTGGTTGAAACTAGAGGCACACACATCTTGGAGGAGACCTACTGATCGAGTATGTGTACTTTCCTAAGACTCTGAAGACCTCACCTTGGCGACGAAGTTAGGGAACATCGCCCCTGTGTGGCGAGTAGGGAGGACCTGCTCCAAATCAATGGAGATTGATCCAACACTGGGAGATCATAACAAGGGGTGTTGTCGATGTTCTGGAGTGATTACCCAGTAGTCCGATGACATGGAGGGGTGAGAATAGGAGAAAGAAGAGAGGGACATAGAGAGAACAGGGGAACCATTGCAGCACCCACGACTAGGGGATCAGGGTATAAAAACCCTAGAAAACTAGGGTTAACCAGTGCAGAATCAGTCAGGGAACGTGAAAGCAAAGAAATCACGAGGAAGAATTGAGAAGCGAGGGAGAAAGAGAAGAGAAAAGATCGGGGGAAAGGGACTGTTCAAACGAAACAGGAAAGAACATGAAGGTAGAGGAGAATCTAGGTGTTGTTGGATTAAAAATCCAACAGACAAGATAGAATCCACATTTGCAAACAAAAGAAAATGAATCAGAATTAAACCATGTGACAATTAATCAACTCCCAATCAAAATTGAATAAAGTGAGACATTAAATTTATTTCCCTTTTCTCTCTCCTCATTTGAGGAAGCAAATGAAACCCAAATTAAGTGAAATTTGACACCCAACCTATTTTGGACATGAGGAACCTGAATATGTAATTAGATTTACCCTTGGAGAACTTTTATGTGTTAAATAAATCTAAAGTTATTTTCTCTTTCCTCCTTCATTAATGGTTATGGGATTCTCCAAATTTGATGAAACTTCACCCAAAAGTCACATTAAGTGCCTTGTATATGAATTTGCTATCAATTTTACATGTTGGAGTTGTTTGTATATTTATTTAATATTTTGAAGGTTCTACACACTTTCTCTCTCTCGATTTCACCTTTTAATCAAATATTATTAAAATTGAGTGAAAATTCACCCAAAGGCATATTTTTATGTGTAGATCATGAATGTAAGATTATTTTACACTTTTGGAGTCATTATATATTTTATTTCATATTTTTAGGAAAACTCACAATTTCTTTTCAAAATAAAAGAGATATAGTTATTATCATTCCAAAATTATGAAACTTTGCCTCCAAGCCAAACCAAAGTGAAGGAAAATGAATCTCAACTTGTCTTTAATCAATTAGTCTTCTTTTATGGGTTTTAGCCCATTATCCAATATTGCCAATATTTCCCATAATAATTATTTCAATAACACATTTTTTTGGTCGCGCAAAAATCCTATTACTAGAAAAACCAAAACTTTGGGTACAAATAGTGCCCCGAGGGGAAAAATAAGATCACTGATAGTCCCACGCAAGGGCTCAAAGGCAGGGATCAAAAACAAAAAGAAGAACCTCCAGCTAAGAAGAGACCAGAGTTAATACAGATCGACTAAACCACACATTTAGAAGATGAGGAGGGGAAACATACAGACTCAATAACATATACCCACAAAGAAGTCTTTAGAAACACCAACTCATCAACCAAACAAGTAATCAGAGACCTCCCTGATCACAACTCCCGGTCAGTAGCTGGATCACTGAAAAAAAGAAACCACCTGAAGAAGGTAAGCCTGCCACTCTGACCTTCTTCCTTGAAGAATACAAGCACTGCCACTGGTCCTCAATTTCATCCAACAGACCAAAACTCCCGATTCCCAGCACCATACCAGAGAACACTGACAGAGGTCGTAAAATGGATAGATGCAGCTGATGAATCGAACCTTAGACCTATTACAATATAAACACCCACAAACACAGATCATACAGTAAGACCCAAACAACCACACAGACTCAGAATCAAACTCCTGCAAGGGAACCAAAGTATCGTGATAAAATCTGTTCTGGACCATCCAAGCTTTAGTGACACTAATCAGTAAGGGGAAGGATCCTCGCTTCCAGCTTCTTTATGCTTCTTCTTCTTTTTCTTTGCCTTGAAAACTTTGTTAACACTGAAGTCATCAAGCACCTCCGGGTCAATATTGTAGGAACTAACCGAGGAGGCATCATCCGATTTCCAAGAAATTTTCTACTGATATTCCAGAGCTAGTCTGGTGTTAATTGCAAGTTTAAAGCATTATTATTCATTCCTTTTTCTCTTCCTTTCTCCTTAAGGATAAGGAATGATCTAGAATGAATTATTTTATCATTATATTATATATGTGGTAAATTTACGTATTAGACCATTATTAAAGCATTCACTGAGGTATTTGTGCATTAACCCATTTGTTGGAAATAATAATGCACAAATGTTCACCAAACCACTATTTTTTCCACTAATTCAGCATAAAGGCCAAAAGGGATAGAATAGAAAGGAAAATCTTAGAAAGAGGGTCAAAATGATAATATGTCCAAGTTTTGGTATGTTATAACACTCAACCCCTTAAAAGAGTATTTTGTCTTTGAAATCTCAAGAAAAGAGGGAAGGGTGAGTATACAACAACTCAACATTAACTTCAGGTTGTTCCTCCAACCTTGAAACTTCGACCAAAACTTTCACTAGCAACTCCTCATAGGTCAGGTTCTCAAGGATCACCTAGGTTTCCACTATTAAAATTTCTTTTATGAGATTTAATCATTATTAATATTTTTGGCTCATAAGCATTAGATTTATTAGGATATCACATTATCATTATTTGTCTTTTAATTGTATCCAAATATATTCTCTTTGTTGCCAAAAGAATTATATTTCATTATTATACAGGAAACCTTATATATTTCTTATATATCTCATTAGGAATTTTAGGCACAATTAGGGTTTACTTAATTATCTATTTACATGTGACCATTATTATTAATAATTTGGATTTAGACTTCATTATCCTCATATTATCACCATATTTAATTATAACAAATTATTTTGCATAAATAAGATATTTTATCAAATTTGTTATTAAATCTACAATCAATCCAATTAATGTCACATTAATTATTTATATCTATATTAAGCATTGTCATATTAGCTTTCTTACTCACACTCATTTCGTCATTGATTAATTTCTCATATTTATTCACTTTTGATTATTGATTATGCACATTTATGTGAATCCAATTACTTCTTATTCATATTGAAGTCATTACATGTATTTTAGTGAACAAGATGGAACATAATATCTATTAATGATTTGATTCACATACCAAGTTATGATTAGGTGATTAATTAGGTGTGTATTAGAGAACAAGGTGATATGTATTTCATATTGATGATTTGATTAATATATGATTAGGTGATTATATAACATTTATGTGTATCAAAGTGTATTATCTAAATATTACACCTAATTCCATTAATGTATCAGGAAAGGCGTGAAGGATATATATTAAGGTTAGATGATTACATCTTAGGGTTTAGGTCAATGTGATCATTATATTTTACTTATACCTTTTTAGGATACATTAAGTCCAAGATTCAGTTACATTTATCTTGCTCATCATATCATTATGGTTTATTTGTTTATGACATGGTTAGCATTATGTGTATCCACAATTAGTATTAATATGTGAGTTACTCATATTATGTGCATTAGATATGTATTAGGGTTCAAACATATGGACTATTCATTAGACGATCACTGTATGTTCATTAATATATTAACACGCATGCTAAGTTATAACTATAACTTGTTTGGTCAAAACTAAGGATCCAAGCACACTATCCTCTTAGTCATGGAGTTAGGGTTTCCAGGGTTAGAGTAGCTAGAATTCATAATGTCACTGGGCTCCATCCCCTTAAAAGGATTTTGTCCTCAAAATCTAACCACACAAGCATCAACAACCAACTACTCTTCACCCCTTAAAAGGTCTGGCCTACCAATCCAAAATGAACTAAAGGTAAAAGGGCAAGTCTAACAAAACCATGCATAAGATCCATCATGCTTCCACTACACACTTTGATAGCTTACTAAACACCAAACCTCAAAGTCTAGTTCTAGGGTTAGCCTAACCAAACATGTGGTCCTAAGGTACATAAGGAAACTATATTGGTTTTCCATCCTCAAAACAAGTCACAACACTAGGTCACCACATAAGGTTTTCAAAGATATCCAACAAAGATGGATAAGATTACTATTGCCTAAAAGCATGCTATTTCAGAAAATCCATATCAGCACATGCCAGCCAGGTATCATACAGATCCGGGAGTCCTCGTAAACTAAGCTAGTAGTACTGAGGAAAATCTTGCCAGCCCGCGAACTCTGATCCTTTCTAGAAACCTTTCTTTCAACTTCATATCCTAGTAGCTGCCTAAAAGCAAAACTAAACAACCCCAAGTTACTATGGTTACTTACATCTTTTAATTGTAAATATTTTAGGGGGTTTAATCAACATGATTCTAATGTGAAACTCATAGGGTCCTACATCAACCTTTCATCATCACATGAAAAACTTAGGTCAAATCTAAGGTGAACATCTTAACTAGAGGGGAACTATGTAAGGCAAGGTTTCTAATTAGGGAGACAAAATTGAAATAGTCAGTTTACGACTATCATGGGCTCTGATACCATGCTGTAAAAGAGTGAAATCACCCCTTTACTAAAAATTTGAAAAATAAAACATCCATCCCAAACATACTCAAAAGGTATGTTGAAACGGGTGTAAAATTTCAAATCTTTATATATATGGTGTACAAAAGACCAAAGATTAGTGTAGTGCAATATAATTTCATGACTATAATCAATTTTATAAAAGTGTACATCATAATTCTCCAATATAGGGTTTACATGAAAGATACAATAAAAGGATCTAGATAGAGGGAAATCTAAACTACACCAACTTTGTAAGAAAACAACTTCATGAGATAGGCCCATGCTTAAATCCATGTACTCCTTATCCTATTCCTAGGATGGTCCTCAATGCTCTTATTGCATAGCTCTGATCCTAGGCCTTGCTGAACTCCTTGATCAAACCCTGGGTGGTTGGGAAAGCACCAAGAAAAAGGGAAAGAAAACAAGGTATGTGTCAGAGAAAATGAACAAAGACAAAAGATAAGAAATCAACATGGAAATAAAGGCTAAGATTTTATCATAAGATGAAGATGATCAAAAGTATGAGGCATAAGTAAATAGATGCTTGCCATAATAAAACAAGTAAAAAGGTTGCATGCATGATTAATATTGACTACCTAAACTATGTAGGATTGAGGCACCTACCTAACCTCAACCAATAGGTGAGGGAAAGTAACACATTTTGGTCACCTACAAATATTCTATATTGGGGAGAGTAATACATACCCCGGGGCAAATTTACACATGCCCTATCTATGGGTGGTTGTACAAAAGTACCACTACACTAGTTAAATGGTCTAATAAAATCAACATGCTAAGAAATATGGCAAGTATAAGAATCAAGTAAATTAAGAAATGGCAGTGGGGTACTGGACCCAAGAAATAATTAATAAAATTGATTTTGAGGCAAATATGGAAAAGGAATTATCAAAAGAGGAATTAGGGTTTCATAGAAGCCTCATTAGGGAAACTATGTTAGGGTTTGCAGTTATTCTCAACTTACGTGTAAGGAAAGAACATACCTCTCATATGGATTTTAATTATCAACTTGCACCACTTTAATTGATTTCACATTCCACTTTTCCTATTTTCAATGTATTAATAAGTATTAGGGTTTTGTATATGCATTAATGTAAAGAAAACCCTAGTTTTGGAGTTTTCACACAAAACTCCAGTTTAGACTCTAAAAACATCACAGAATCAGAGTTTTGCAACATGAGCGTGGAGGACCATCCTAGGAATAGGATAAGGAATACATGGCTTTAAGCATGGACCGATCTCATGAAGTTGTTTTCTTGGAGACAAAGTTGGTGTAGTTTAGATTTCCCTCCATCTAGATCCTTTTGTTGTATCCTTCATGTAAACCCTATATGGGAGAATGATGATGTAAACTTTTATAAAATTGATTATAGTCATGAAATTATATTCTGCTGCAATACTCTTTGGTCTTTTGTATACCATATATATAAAGATTTGAAAATTTTACACCCATTTCAGCATACCTTTTAAGTATGTTTGAGATGGATGTTTTATTTTTCAAATTATCAGTAAAGGGGTGATTTCACTCTTTTACAAGCTGTCCCTCCCGTTGGTGTACTAGTAACCAACTTGCTCTCCCAAAATTGTTCTCCCTTACTATCCCTCTCTTTATTAGGTAGGACTTTCTTGGGTTCTCTCAGTTACCACAACTAGGGAAGACAAATGATTATTAGAGGCAATTAGTGTGTATGAGAAGACCTCAATACCCCTCTATTTATAGTTGGGTCAGGGTCAGGGTCAGGGTCAGGGTTTTCAGTCTGTGTGGGAGTGGAAGGGATGGGAATTTCACAATTTTTCACAACCTGTGAATGGAAAAACTTTTAGTTCACTGGCCAAAATGATCAGTTGGCATGCAATCTGACTGATTCACCCATTGAACCGGTCGTTTCGTCATGTTTCCCAATCACAAATGAATTGACAATTCTAATCTAATTAATGAATGACATGATGTCAACACTAATCTTTGATGCAATCAAATTGTACCATGAACCATGTGTCTCACTTTTTGAAACAGTTGTCTTGCAACCATGAACTGATTGGTTCACTTAGTGAACCGCACTAGTACAAAAATGGTTAATAGCGTCAGCTTTTTTAAGCCTATAGCGTCACTTTTCAGTCGACGCCTAAGTGGCCGTCGCTACAGAAATTGCTCTATAGGGTCAGTTTTTTTAACAAAAAAAAAAACCGACCTTGTATAGTAAAAACTGACCCTATAGGCTCTCAAAAACTAAACCCAAATGAGAAATGAAACTGTACCTGAACCCTATAACGTCAATTTTTTACTAAATATCCGACTCTAAAGATTCTTTCTAAGGACGGTTATATGAGGAAAACCGACTAAATAGAGTCTTAGAATATGATAGAACGGTCGTGCCGCCTAGCATGGCCGTGTTGGACTATATTAGCATGGTCGTGCTACACGACACGACCGTTCTACCATATCTCAACATGACCGTTCTACGTGGCACGGTCATTCTACCTCATCCCAACATGGCTGTTCTATGCAGTACGACCGTTCTACGCGGAAAGGCCAAGACACCTATAAGGTCAGTTTTTTTAAGAAAACCGACGCTATAGGGTCCATTTTTTTTTAATTTTCTGTAGAAACTAAACTAAACAAAACAGAAGAACAAGAATAAGATATGGGATAGGGGATCATTGATGCTCAACCATCACCATTCCAAACCACACATTCATACAAAAATGATTCATATATTGAGTTGAGTACACATAGTCACATCATAATTTACCAAATGATAGATTGCAAGTCAGAGATGATATTAAATGTTAGGTACTAAAGTAAATATGAAAAAGTACTGAAACCACATACATAAATGGAACGTAATTGACATATTTATTCCAATGCTATATTGACTTCATTTAGAAAAGCATCTGACCACTCTTCTCGGAATTCATTTAAGTCCACATGTGTGTAAGGCTGAGTTGTAAAGATCTGTAATAGAAAATGCACATGCTAATATTTTATAAAATGACTACAAATCACCTATAAATTTATGATGTTATTCTTTATTACCTGATCTATAGCCTGAATGTCATTTGATGCTTGTTTCACAATAGGTTGCATATATTTCATTACATAGTAGCCACAAGCCCAACCATTATTTTGTATAGGACACTACAAATAATGAATTATACTTAATGTTAGTAAACTACTATAAATAGAAGACTATAAGAGTTGACATATAAGAGTTGAAAATTAATACATATAAGACTAAGCAGTTGTCAAAGTAGCTACCTTGACATTTTTCAAAGTCAATGCCTTTAATTTTGTGGGTATTTGTCCTCTGCCTTCACGAAAAGCTTTTATACCCCTATCAATTAAACGATAGTTGGTAAAATAGAAATTCTAAATAGAAATATCATGTTGACGCATTGACTATATTTATGCTTACGCCATAGCTGGCAATTTCAGTTTGTGACCCCTTGTTGTTTTTCCCATTGGGTAAAGATAATAAAGAGTCATCAATTTTGGGACAATCACCACTAATTACCAATGTCTAGATCTGAGTAAGAATAAAACAAACATTAAAATAAATACATTTGTTCATTATTAAAATTATATTGAATAATAATACTTACTGGACGTCAAAAGGAATTAGGATAATTTCATTTCCCACACTAGCAAAATATTTGAATGCATCAGAGAAGTACTCACTCACTTCCTCAATATGTGTCTCCACCTGACTAGTGACCGAAGGAACTAAGAATCCAATATTCTTTATATCAAAGTTTGTGGCCTCGGTATATAAATGGTTGTTAAACACTTGTAATTATTTTCATATGTAGAAATAAGCTAAAAATGTGTATTGGAATTTTCTATATTGATAGATCCTTACCTTATCCATACTTGTAATATCGAAGTATTTAGCCAATCATACCAGAACAACTCTATAATATCTTCAAGAAAAATATAATTGTCAAAGTCCCTCCCAGTTGCATCTTCTATTAAATTGATCAACATTTGTAGTCCAGAGCTTTGGTTGGCTAAGTATCGACACAAACATTTACATTTACTTCCCAACTTGTCGAATGTGGATTCTGGAATAATAGATGGCTTGGGCATAGGAGGACGACTAGTAGAATTTTTAATTTTTGGTTTGCAAACCTATTAATTAAATTACATACTTCTATTACACAAGTTCATATATGCAGTCAAATATGAAAAACATGGTAGAATTGAAGTATACCTTGTCATTGATAACCAAGTGTCTAGGCCAACCCACCATAGCACCCTCTACTTCTTCAACTGTACTATATTCAGGATTAGGCATGTGTAGTGGTTTGTCCCCCATTCCTTCATATACAAGATGGATGGACACACGACAAATGTCATCAGTAATTTGTTGGCAATGAAATGTACCACCAAGGTTGTACACCTTGCCCACTACCACAATATTAAATTTTGGAGCCTCCACTGCAAGTTTACAGTTCATACCAACCTAGATTGAAATAATATAAGTTATATAAGAAGAAGTAGAATAGATACCTATTACAACTATATATATTATCATATATATATCATACTAATAACACAACATATAGAACAAAAACTTACTGCAGATTGTTGTGGTGGGTCAATGGGAGTGCTCCCATGACCTTCTACAACTGTAGCATGGGCTTGTACCTCATCACTTGAGAGACACACAGTATGAATAGGTTGAGAAGGCTGAAATGACGACATTATTTCTTTTACTTTCTGCGCTACTAATGGTTCAACCTCCTCTTGTGTAAGACCTCCTCCACGACCTCTTTTAGATTGTGAAGGGCCAAAATAAGACTTGAATCCTATGCCAGCTCCTAATCCCCTAACACGGCCAGGATGCTCCTTCATACCAAGAGCAACTGATAGTTCATCCATGTGGCCTGTTGGGATGAACTTTCCTTCCTTCCTTTGCTCGTGGAGATCAATCTATTCATAGTTAATAAAAATATTAAATCACAATATCAATTAGATATAAATAAATCTAAGTTTGTGGGAGTTACACTTTACTTAGTTGGGATAAACCGACCATCTTTTGTGCCACCTCATTAGTTGCAGGGTTGACAATTTCACCTGCTCGATTCTTTCTAGCATAAATCCATGTGTCAAGTGTCGGGGTGGATGCTCAACTTGAGTTGTACTAGATTCTTCTCCAGAAGAGGATTTCTTCTCTTGTAGTTGGTGATGGAAGGCATAACCACCGGGCCCCAAGCGATGGTCATGCACATTTTTGGCATGTCTTTCCTTTTGAGACTGGTGGATAGCCTGATCATTTAAAATGAGGTATTGCAATTTAGACTTGGAAAACATGTATAAAAAGATTCACCTCCTTATCTGTATAAAATTAAAGATTCATACAATACATCACAATCTTTATTACCTGGAAATCTTTCGATCTCCTAGCTACAACAAATCTTTCCCACACCTCAGGATCTATAAAAATATATACATATGTTGCTTTCTTCTTTTGTTTAGGATTATCTATAAATTCCCTTGTGATATATGTCTTCAAACCCCTCCATCGTACACCACAACGTTGTAGCACTCTTTTCTTGTGATCTTTTTCATTTAGATGAAAAACACCCTATACATACAAAAGAAGTAATTAATAATGTTGTTTTGAAAATGAATTAATTCCAAGAAAACTAAATTAGAATCAATAGATTAAAACATATTAAAATAATATCACTTCCACTCAAAGATATATCTTTCCATATGAGGTCTTTTTTGGCATTAGGAACATCATGCCAATTTTCTATATCTATTGGCACCTTACTCCGCGCGGTCGCCCCTACGTAATGCTTGAAATCACTAGCATGTTCCCCAACATGTGCTCCTATGATATCAAACTGGACTGACAATTTGTGCCCTTTAGCCCTGAGCTCCTACAGCCTACACATTAGTGTGGGACCTCTACTTTTCTTAGCATCACCACTACCATCCTCATGGTGCTCATGCTCATGCTCAGAATGTTCATCTTCACTCGCCATTTTAGAACCTGCAAGTATACATGATAAAAAAAGTGATAATAAAAGCACAAGTGATAAGGTATACATGATATATGATGTATATTTAAAAGATTACTTGCTTGAATGATAATAAAATATATAATTCAAAGAATACATGCCCCTAGTATTGGTTGAGTTGTTAGTCAAGGAAAATTCCTTCAGCATGGTCTTAACATTTATAATATTCATCGGTGTTATCTTCAACATTTACACTTGGCAAACCAACTGAGAATGGACTGGAATCATCATACTTATCGTAGTATTCTTCTTCATTTATAGGATCTATAGTAAATTGTCTTTTTCCATGAAGAACGACAGACCAATTTTTATTTACTAAGTCATCAATATAGAATACTTGTTTTGCTTGGTCTGCCATGATGAATGGCTCATCTTTCTCACCAATCTTTTCAAAATTCACCAATTTGAAACCCAACTCATCCACTAAAACTCCTTTGCTGTTGTCAATCCAATTACACCTAAAGATAGGAACTCTAAAATTTGTATAGTCCAATTCCCATATGTCCTCAATGACACCGTAATATGACAACGCAGCTTTGTGTGGTCTTTTATCTTTGGCACTAGCAAAATACAACGAACAAGCTTGAACAGTGACCCCACTATTTTGAACTACACTACTTTCATCTCGACGCTTTGTGTAGTATGAAAATCCATTTATGTCATAACCTTCATATGACATGACATCCATTTTTTGCTTAAAGGCGAGCCATTTTATGTTCTCAACAACATTATTCAGTGATTCAGATAGTTGATTAAATACTTTCTCTTCAAACCACCTAATAAATGTTAGATTATGCTCTCTTGCAAGCCACATTGAACTGGATCGTGGATTATTTCTCTTGATAAGATCACTATGTTCTGTGATGTGGCTACTAACTTCATCAATGTTGTGTAAAATATACAAATGCACTTGTTCCCATGACTCATGACTGATTCCTTTCACTCGTCCTCCCAGAGTTCCTTTGCCACAATAAGATTCAGTGTGATGGGAATTTTTTAGATCGCTAGAAGTTTCATTGCAATTCAAAAAATCATTGCAAAAGTCCATCACCTCCCTAGCCACATAACCCTCAACAATACTCCCTTCAGGATGATAACGATTTTGAACATCACATTTAAAAACACTCATGTAGCGTTCAAATGGATACATTCAATGTAAGAAAATTGGACCCAATATCTTCACCTCCCTTGTAATATGTACTACAAGATGAACCATGATATCAAAAAATGAAGGAGGAAAGTACATTTCAAGCTGACACATGGTAACAATTACATCTTTCTGTAATTTATCGAGAGTATCAGGATGTATCACTTTGTTGCATATTTCATTGAAGAAGAAACAAAGTCTTGTGATTGCAAACCTTACATGCTTCAAAAATATAGATTTGAGACCTATCAACTTCAGATCCTTCATTGATACCAATCTACGAATATTAGAAGAGTATCTTTGTGGAACCTTAATATTATACAAGCACTCACAGAAAGTCTTTTTCTCCTTCTTTGACAAAGTGTAACAAGATGGTGATAAATATGTACGGCGACCCCTGATCTCCACTGATAATTCTTTTCTTATACCCATTAATTCTAAATCTTTTCTAGATTTGATGCCATCTTTAGTCTTTCCTGGTATGTTCAATAGCGTACCAATGATGCTATCACAAATAATTTTTTCAACATGCATGATGTCAATGCAGTGTCTAATTGCCAAAGATCTCCAATAAGGAAGATCCTAGAATATTGACCTCTTATTGTATAGAGATTTGTCACATGCGAGTGTACGACTACTTGAAATCTTTCCAAATTCATTAACAATATGTTTCACCCTATCATATACAACATTTCTTGGTATAGGTTTAGGAGCAATTTGTTCCTTAGTTGACCCATTAAAGGTTTTGCATTGCCTTTGATAAGGATGCACTGGTGGGAGAAATCTCCGATGACCAAGATATATGATTTTACCACCATGTTTCAGTCTGATTGAATCAGTATTTTCCTCACAAATAGGACATGCTTTGTATCATTTTATGCTATATCCAGACAAATTTCCATAAGCTGGAAAGTCATTAATCGTGCTAAACAACATAGCACGCAAACTTAAGATCTCTTTACGTGAAGCATCATATGTCATAATACCTTCTTCCCATAGTTTCATTAGATCATCTATTAGAGGTTGAAGGTAAACATAAATATCATTTCCAGGTTGCTTGGGCCCTGATATCAATATTGACAACATGACATACTTATTTTTCATACACAACCAAGGAGGAAGATTGTATATAACAATCATAACAGGCCACATGCTATGTTGGCTGCTTAATGTACCATAGGGATTCATTCCATCTGTACAGAGTCCAAGTCTTAAGTTTCTTGGTTCTTTACCAAATTGAGGGTATAATAAATCAATTTTCTTCCATTGTGGTGAATCAGATGCATGTCGTAGGATGCCATCATCATTGGCCTTTAACTCCCCATGCCAAGACAAATTTTGCGCATCTTCTGTATTAGCAAATAAGCATTGAAATTGTGGTATTATTGGTAGATACCACATCACCTTGTGAGTAGAGCCATTTTTAGCCTTAGCTGAATTTATGGTCTTATACCTTGATGCATCACATTTTGGACAATTTATTAAATTACTATAGTCCTTCTGAAATAACACACAATCATTTGGACATGCATGAATCTTCTTAGCCTCCATTCCCATTGGGCACATTATTTTCTTTGCTTGATATGTTGAAATTGGAAGCTCATTGCCTTCAAGAAGAATTTCCTTTAACAAAGACAACAGTGAAGTGAAACTCTTATCGCTCCACCAGTTTTGAGCTTTAAGAGTATATAATCACATCACATCACTCAACCTCATGAACTTAGTACAACCTTTATATAAATGTTTTTCATCATCATGGACAATGTTTGCAAATAAAGAAGGTGGATCAATGACATTATCCCGACAACTACATAGCATCTCATCAACCTTATCATCCTGAATCGGGTCATCCTGAATTGGTTCATCATTGAAATTATCATCATTATCTATATCTTCTATTCCACAACTATTAGTATCGACATTTTCTGATCCATTATTAATTTTCTCTCCATGCCAATACCATTCATTATAACCTTATATGATCCCATTGCATATGACATGATCCTTAATTTCCTCAACAATATCAACTTTCAAATTGTTACCACAATTTCTACATGGATAATAGAACCTATCTGTAGGTAGTTTCCTATGTTTATCAGCAAATCTGATAAATTCATCAAGACCTTTGGCAAACTCTGGACTACAACGGTTCTTGATAGACATCCAACTTCGATCCATTTTCTATATCACATTAAAAATTAATTATAAAACTAAGCATTTAATATTGATACTATAAGCTGTAAGTTTTTATTGATAGGAAGTTAATTACTTTTATACTAAAGTGTACCACCTATCCCATTTTTGAATATTTAATCTCACTAGTAACTGTATAATGTATGTTTAGTTTTGAAGAAAATTTTAGCAGCATTTCCCCTAAGTTCTCCAAGTACACCGATGTAAATGGTAAATAACCACTCACATATATACCCAGAAAACAAATGAGGAAATACTACTAAAATTTTCTTCAAAACTAAACATACATTATATAGTTACATCCTAAGTGAGATTAAATATCCAAAAACAGTCCCAAACCGGGGACTATCCAAAATTTACTCCTATGAGTAAATTTTGAATGGGTTTCTAAGTTGGTACATGCATAAATGTATTATTGTCATTATTATCAATTAAGTTAAACATCATACATCGATGATCTCATATATAAATCCTAAAGTGTCAATCTGAGACTACACAATTTCTACCCTCATATTTCTGGAATGTCTACCAAGCGCTACCATATGTATTAAATATTTGAATCAAAATGAAACCTAATGGCACATTGGGAGAGTGAGAATAGTATACCTCACTTGAAGGTTGAAGAAGAAATATATGCAAGTCAACAACACCTACAACAACACAAATGCATGATTCAATTCTCTTATAAAGTAAGGCATTAGGGTAAATATACATCAATATTAGAGGAGCAGGAAGATTTTAACAAATGCACTTCAACAACTCAGCCACTAGCACATCCGTTCTACCTAACAAATATATTCACTCAGCCACATCCACCACGGCCGTGCTACCCAGCATGACCGTGCTACCTAACAAATATATTCACTCAGCCACAGCCACCACGGCTGTGCTACCCAGCACGTCCGTGCTACCTAACAAATATATTCACTCTGAACCTCTCCTCAATCGCGGCATGACAATAAGAAGAAAAACGATCGTGGTTATGGCACGATTGTGCTACTACCACCAGTACCCATCGCTACCCACCACCGACCCCAGCCCCGACCGCAGCACCCATCACCACCCACCGCCGGACCCCAGCCCCGACCACAGCAGCCCGTCCACCACAACCCCCACATGCCCCGCCTCTCCTTTCCAACCGAAAAGGGCTCTTCGATGACGGGCAAGGTTTCAGAAGCTTGCGACCGATTTTTGGTTAATAATAAAATGTACCTTGCGACCTTTAGTTGGCAGCGGCGACACAACACGTATGGCTCGACAGCGGCACAACACGGCTCGGCTCCTTGGACATGGCGGCCACAACACGGCTCGACTCGTTGGATACAACGGCGGCGTCAGAAGGACACGACAATGGGCTCCTTGGACACAATGACAGAGAAGGAGGGGGTCTCTAGTGCTGTTCTTTTGAGCAAAATGAACTGAAACACAAGTAGGGTCTATCGTTTTGGTCTAATATCAACCCGACCTTTAGGGTCGGTTAACTGACAAAACTGACGCTACAAGTCAGGTCTATAGGGTCAGTTATTTGAGAAAACTAACGCTAGAGACTAAGTGGTGCCCAAAATTCTGTAGACCATCTATAAGGTCGGGTATTTGAAAAAACCGACCCTAGAGGTCAGTATCTATAAGGTCGATTATCCATAAAAACTGACCCTAGAGTTCCAAAGCGGTGCCCACATTTTGTTTGACCCTATAGCATCAGTTATTTGGAAAAACCTACGCTATAGATCGAGGTGCGAAGCCAAAACCGCATGAATTTTTGCCGCGGGAAACCTGTAAGGTCGGTTTTTATGATAAAACCGATGCAATAGTCTATTAGGTTGGTTATTCTAATAAAAATGATGCTATGGGCAGCGACGTTACTGACCAAAAATGTAGTAGTGTCAGACGATTCTCTCCCCGACTCTTTCAAAACTTAGTCAACTCAGTACTCACTCAACCTGACACTCGAATTGGTCATTTCACCACATGAACCGATCAGTTGGAGTCCTATCAGTCAATTGATGTATAAATCAAATACCTAAACACTTTAGTAATCAATTTAATTGTCATTCATTATTGAAACTCCTCTTCTAGATGTATCCTATGTGTGTGACCTTATAGGTCTGATACTACGTTGGCAATGAATGTCCATAACTACTTATGTCATCACAAGCAAAGAGAAGTGCCTAGTCACACATCATTTATATCCAAATAAATAGAAAGTTCAAAAACAACTTCAACCTACAATCTGTGATTGATGTTGCAGTGTTTGTATAGTTCCTTTGTCACTGATATTTATATTGCACTCAATGCATGGAGCAGTCATTATTCTTAACATTCAATGTTTGTTCCTTGATATAGAAGACTATTTGAGATATATGTAAGCTCAATATCATACATTGACTCACATGTGCATGGCCATGCAATTCTCAATCTCACTAGTCAGTTGGACATGATATCATACTCTCATAGGAGGGACAAATTCCATCTACATCACTCATAATCATCCCCATGTGTCGCAGTGCACCCAATCATCATCTTTATGATAATCCTTATTTAGGAAAAGGGTGGATGATGTTAGATCACACCGAATGACATGTGATGAGTGTAGTAACTTCAAGTCTAATAACCAAAATCACCACCAATACTATGAGAACTAACTATGACTACCATTGTAATGGTTTCCATGTGTTACTCTCATGGTGGGTTTGTCTGATTCACTATTCCCTAACAAGTATTTGTGTGCTTGGTCTGATATCACATATCCTGACTGATGAGACTCTGTCATCAACAAACACACACTTTACACGTATGTGTTATTTCTATCGATCAGCCTTCCACAATAACATCAGACTAGGGACATAACAAGAATGTATATATATCTCTTAACATCTATATGATCTCATTGTTCATGCCACTGACTTGAATACATACGTCTTTGAGTTATATAATTTTCTAGAAATTTATTATGTCACTTCATTATCTCATATCTGAGTAAAACATAATAAATTGGAAGCATGTATTTATTATTAATCAAATTTTTCACAAGTTATTCCATTACAATCATCATGTGATTGGCTCTCTGGGCATACACACCAACAAGGATGTGCACCATGACAAAGATATGGAAGATCATGAGGGCATGATGTTTGTTAGTTTTCTTCATTTATCTTTATGCGGTTTGCAATATTGTTGATCGAACATGTATGATAAGCTTTCCTTATGTAAGTGAAGATTTCTTGTTGTGATTGATGTATTTTGATGTCATTCACTAAATTACAGATGCATTTCATGGTCACTTCTATTCACAAGTAACTTACTCAAACTATTTGTCATATGGTTATCTTTTTCTTATATTAGAGAACTGACTTATTAATCATAACAAACTAATTTGTGATCGGTGGTTGACATTTGGGGACAAAACACTAAAGAGAAAAATCTATAGGAAGAATGACACAACATTTTCGAGGAAGGGAAGACACGAAGGAAAATTTGAGCAACACACATGATTTAGGATGCAATGGTCCCTCATGCGATGACCGTGTCCCACTTTTGGGTGCATCCCCATTTGGGTTGCATTGACCTCCTAAGGGACAATTCGTCCCCAAAGTCAGGTGCATTGGCCCCATATGGCGAAATTCATCCTAGAAGAGGCTAATTGCATGGGAAAAGTGACACTTTATTAAATTAAATTAGAAAGTGTCATATTTGTATAGTAAATTTGTAGTGTATGCTATTTTCATTAAGTGATTGTCATCTTTATCAAGTGAAGACTTGATGAACCACATGATAACCTAGCTCAATTTAATTTCTTTATCTGGGACCCAAATAACTCCACCTATGTTTCATACATTTTCTACAAATGTAATCGGTTCCAAGCCCAGGTAAAGGAGGAGGGTTGGTGGTAGGTTTACAGCTAGGCATAAAACCTTTGTCACTCTTTCTATGACATGGATAGAACCCAGGTGCATTGATAAATAGGCAAGGGATTTTGACACAACGACGCCCAGTTGTATTGAAGGACAGACAAGGGTTTCCACATTTTGGATAGGTGTGGGTAAAGAAGGTAGTCCTGCTGCATCATTGCCTGGAGGTAATGAAAAATGTGCAACAGTTACCACATCTTGGGTGGGTATGGGTAAAGAAGCTAGTTCCACTGAATCATTGTCTGGATGTAGTGAAAAATGTACAAGGACAAAATTTTTGACACAGACAGGTAAAGAAGCAAGTTCAATAAAAAAAGGATTAGAGTTGGATCTTAGAATATTGGCTCTTTGATAGGGAAATATTTGGAGATATTGGATACCATGATGAGAAGAAAAGTTAGTATAGATTGCTTGTTGGAAACACAAGTGGATAAGGGAATGTTGCAGAAAGATTGGAAACACATGATACAAACTATACTATGCAGGTATTGATAAACATAGAAATGGTGTAGGTATTATTTTTGATATGATGTTGAAGGATGATGTTGTCAAGATAACAAGGATGGGTGATAGAATCATAGCTATCAATGTTTTTCTTGGGAGAAATATTTTTAACATTATTAGCACTTATGCCCCCCAAGTTAGCCTTAGCGAGGAGGTTAAGAAGGACTTCTGGAATGACATGGATGATTTGATGTAGGGAATACTAAAAAATGAGAAGATCATTATTGGGAGTGATTTAAATGTCCATGTTGGGAATAACAATGTTGGATATGAGAGAGTTCATGATGGTTTTGGATATGGCAGTAGAAAAAAAATGAGAGAGGATATTATACTTTGTAGTTGCAATTGATATGATTTTGGCAAACACCCATTTCAAGAAAAGAGAATCTCATAAGATTACTATCAAGAGTGGGCACAACTATACCCAAATTAATTACCTCCTTACGGGGAGGGTGGATTGTAAACTATGCAAGGATTGTAAAGTGATTCTTGGTGAAGAACTCATGACCTAACATAGGTTGGAGGTTTTGAATATTGACATGAAGATCAATAAAGGCAAGCATAATAGAAACCAAGATAGAAGTATCCAGTGGTGGAATCTAGGGTTGGACAAAAAACCAAACTTTACTGTCAGACCAAATCAAACTCGACCAAACCACCTGGTTAAGTTTGGTCCAGATGGGAATTGTGGTCACGTTTGGTTTGAAAAGTGTTTATACCATCCTTAATTGGTCTGATCATAGTTTGAGCAACTAGTTAACCGTTCAGATAAAAAATGGCCAACACTATATATGTGTATGCATATCTATATATATATGTATCTATATACACTCAAGTAACTTATTCTAATCATGATTTAGTTGATGTATAGACAATACTTTAAATCAATGTTATACATGTTATTAGTAATGTAAAGGACTTTTATATTAACATTATAGTTGATATATATATATATAACCTTTTGAAGTAATTTAACATTTCATAGTTGCATGTAATATAAAATTTGTTCCATCTAACATTTAAACAATTATATAATATCTATTACATGTTATTAAAGTATGTGTTTCATTTAAGATAATCAATAACATGAATTCAAAACTGAATTAAATTACTATTGGTCTTGATTCAAATGTGCAACTTCTAAATACTAGGTAATAGTGGTTTTAACAAACTTAACTAAACTTGACCACATTTTTCTAGTCAAGTTAAGTTTACTCTAGATTCTTTTAGTAGTCAAGTTTTGTTTGAAATTTTCAAACCACTATATGTGGTTTGGTCTATGATTTCAGGGTGAGACCAGACTTGACCAAACTTTGCCCACCCGTAGTGGAGTCTTAAAGGAGAAAAGAAATTTACTTTTCATGATAAACTCATCAAGGAGGGAACTTAGAACTTGGAATCTAATGTTAATACTATGTGGCATAACATGAGCTCCTGCATAAAAAAATTCCAAATAGGTTTTGGGAGAATCCACAAAGGATATGGGCCTCAAAAAAAAGAGACTTAGTGGTGGAGTTATGAAGTAAATAAGGCTATAAAAATGAAAATGGATATCTATAGGAGCTTTTCTAAATCTCAAGATGATGCAACGTTCCAGAGATACAAACAAGCAAAGAAAGAAGCTAAAAAGGTTGTTCATGAGGCAAGGTGTGGATACTTTGATGATATTTATAGTAAGTTGGACACAAGAGAAGGGGAAAAAGATATATATATATATATAAGATGGCCCATATAAGAGAAAGGAAAGGAAGAGACTCAAGTCATGTAAAATGCATTACAAATGAAAATGGTAGAGTGTTGGTGAAGGATGATGATATCAAGAACCAATGGAGAAATTACTTGCATAAGCTTTTCAATGGAGATGCAGTAAATAATGTTAGCAAATTGTGTGACATGAATACAAGAGATATCATTTACACATGACATGTTTCACTATTTTAGGTCAAGAATGCTTTGAAAAAGATGAAAATATGAAAGGCATGTAGACTAGACAGTATTCCCATTGATGTATGGAAGAGCATGGTGGATGAAGGAGTTATGTGGTTAACAAACTTCTTTAACTAGATCATGAAGACCAATAAGATGTTGAGGAGTGGAGAAATAGTACTACAGTTCCCATCTACAAGAACAAAGGTGATGTTTAGAGATACACAAACTATAGAGGTATCAATTTGATGAGTCACATAATGAAGCTTTGGGAGAGAATTATTGAGTAGAGGCTAAGATCTATAATGCATATATCAAATAACCAATTTGGTTTTCATGCCTAGAAGATCAACAAAAGATGTTATCTTTATAATAAGGAGTCTTATGAAAAAGTATAGAGAAAGAAAAAGAGAACTTCATATGGTTTTTATTGATTTGCAAAAAGGATTATGATTGAGTACCTAGGGAAATGATGTGGTGGTTTTGAAGAAAAAAAGTGTGCCAATCCAATACATTTACTTGAGTAAAGACATGTATGACAGATCTACTGCAAGTGTGAAGACTCTTGGAGGAGATACACCAACTTTTCCTATAACATTTGGGGTACACCAAGGATCCACATTCAATCCATATCTTCTCATTCTTGTTATGGATGAGTCGACAAAGAATGTTCATGATGATATTCCTTGTTGTATGTTATTTGATGATGATATTGATTGATTCATGAAACCAAAGATGGACTGAATGATAACATTGAACTTTGGAGAAAGACATTGGAATCAAAGGGATGGATTATTAGTAGGAGAAAAACTGAGTATATACATTGCAATTTCAGCCAATTTTACAGCGTTAATGGTGGAGCCAAATTGGACAGTGTAGACATACCAAAATGTGATAAATGTTGTTACTTGGGTTCTATTATTCAAATAGATGGGTGTCCAAAATGACATTTGTCACATGATCACTGTAGGATGGTTGATATGGAGGATTGCAACTAGAGTATTATATGATCAGAAAATCCCTCTTAGATTAAAAAGCAAGTTTTATAGAAATGTTATATGGCCAGTCATGGTCTATGGGAGTGAACATTGGGATGTGAAGCACCAAGATCTCCACAAGATGAACGTGGAGGAAATGTGTATGAAGAGATGGATGTGTGGGAAGACACGAAACAATCGCTTGAGGAATCACTATATCAGGGATAAAGTGGGGCTAGAAAGCATTGAGGACAAATTGAACGAGGGCCAACTCAGATGGTATGGACATGTTCAACGCATAATGATTAATGCACCGATGTGAAGTAATGATATTGAGTCAAGCACAATTAATAGAAGAAGAGGAAGGCCTAAATTAACATGGGAAGAGATTATAAAGAGAGATTTGGAATCTCCTACATATCGACCAGAATATGACCCATGATAGAGATGAATGGAAACAAAAGATCCATGTACTTGACCCCAACATAGTTGGGACTGAGGCTTAGATGATGGTGATTATGATCTGGGACCCAAATTTTTGATATCAGTGATGACCTAGTTTAAGTTCATTGTTTTGAACCCAAAGTAGAAGGGTGGTCCTCAGATAAGAACCCTCATGTTACACAAGTGACACACATTGATGTTTTTCCTTACAATCTCCCAGAATAGGATTTTGAAGTACATGGACACAAAGGGAGGATGTGCAGGAAGACAAAAATGAAGAAGAGAAGAAGGTGTGATGTCGTATGGATTTTTTGTTTGTCTTTTACCAGTATACATTTTTGTTGAACAACATGTACGAGGAGTTTTCTTATGTATCTCAGTGTCATTCACTAAGTAGATATGCATTTCCTTGTGACTTCTATTCGGTATAAGTAATTCAAATGGTTTTGGAAATGGTTACCTTTTGTTTATGTTAGAGTTCATGCTTATAGATCATCATAAACTAAAATTTGATATTATATGCAATTCACATTAGGAGACAAACACAAATGAGAAAAATTCATTAGGAATGAACTTACATTTGTGAGGAAGGGAAGAAGTTGAGGGAAAATTAGAGCAATGTACATGATTTGGGTCACATAGTCCCCTGGGGGTAATTGTGTACCCTTTGGGTCACAATTGCATCCCTGAGTCAGGAGCATATGCCCTATAGAGGAAAATGCATCCCAAATGGCGCTCATTGCCTCAAATAAGTGTTATTTTGATAAATCAAATTAGAATGTGTTATACTAGTATAGGAAATTTCTACTACAAGGTAGCTTGCATTAATTTTTTTGTTATCTTGAAACTTGTCATTACTGACATGCGTCATACAAAGCGGCAGATAGGTTTCATCTCTTTCATGACCAGAGACACATTGTAGTCGCCCTTAGCATGTTGGGTATGTTGATGTGGTGTATGGACCATGTATATACAAGTCAAATATCAAGTGATCCTCCAACTCTGGTGCATTCCGGCATCGATGAGGATGAGAGGAAGAGCTGGCATGGATAACATGATGCTATTCACAACCAATAAGTCGAGTAGAAGGTTGCAAAGAAGGGTCAATGGGAACTCCCTAGATGCCACTCGTGTGTAGTTGTTTTTTCTCTAGATTTAGATTAGGTCATCGAGACCTCAGTTCACTACTCGTGGAGAATGAGCTGAGGATCTACAACCTACATATTGTCTGGGGAACTATGGTCCATTGTATGTATTATGTTAGTCTTGCTCCCGATAATTATATTTTAGACTCAGATTTTGTGGTTGTCATTAGTAAGTTCTTCCAATAAACTTAATTGTATGTAGTGTCATTTTTCCTTCTCGTGACCTTTCTTCCATTGTTCATTCTGACTTGGTTGGAACTAATGTAATGGAATCTATAAATGGGTCTGAAAGATACATCAACAAAAAATAAAGTATATTTTTGGATTGGATCGGGCATGCACCTTTTGGTCTGGTTATTTTTGGGTTGGATATTTGTGGGTTTTCTCAAGATCAGATTTTTTGTTCAAATTATATTAGTTCAGCAACAAATGGGTGAGGTACGGGTGGAATCAGGTTTTGAAAAACCTAACACATTGTCATGCCTAGTTCCTCCCTACTTGGGTCATATAATGAGGCTATTATAAACAACATATCAGATACCCTCCATGTTCAACCAATGGATACTACTACAGAAATGGCTTATAATGTCACATTTATAGGCATCGGTTGTGTACAAGAAACCAACACCTAAACCATAAAGTGTCATTTTAATACACAAACCGACATCTATCTTTGAAGAGCGGCCAGACACGGGTAACACTTTTTATTTAGCGTCGGTTCCTAAATAAGAAACTGACGCCTAAAATCGACCGCCAAATCCAAATTTTCTAGCAAAAAAAATTACCTCCAAAGTTTAACATACGACGTCGGTTTTTAGATAATCAACCGACGTCTAATGTTTTTTCACGCGATACAAATTGGGCCCATTGTTATCGTCATTTTTCTTGAAAATAACCGACGTCGATGTGTTTTCGCGCGCTATCCCCGAGAAAATATTCACCCCATTTGGCGTCGGTTGTCTATTGAAACTGACGCCTATAGTAAGAAGTGTCAGTTGTTTTTAATAACTGACACCTATGGTTAACTTAATAGCAGCCGCACAAAGCAGACTCTTCTCCTTTCTCATTGTCGAGAGCTTAGGTCTAGATCTGGCAATTTGCGATTTCTGCCACCTGTTGCCGCCCGCCGCCACCGCTGCAACCGCTCCTGCCGCCACCTGCTACCGCACTGCCACCGCCTGTTGCCGCACCGCCACCACCTCTGCCCGCCGTCTCTGCCCGCCGTCATCTGCTGCCGCACCACCGCTATCTACCACAACTTCTCCTGCAGCCGCCTGCTGCCGCACTACCACCGCCGCCACCTCTGCCTGCCGTCTCTGCCCGCCGCCGTCTGCTGCCGCACCGCCGTCATCTGCTGCCGCCGCCGTCTCTGCCTGCCACCGCCTACTGCAGCCGCTGCACTGCCGCCTGCTCCTACTCCTGCTCCCGTGCGCACCGATCCTGATCCTGCTCCTGCCGGTCCTGCTCCGCTGTCTCTGCCCACCGCCGCCGTCTCTACCCGCCGCCGCCGTCTCTGCCCGCCACCACCTACTGCCTCCGTTGCACTACCGCCTGCTCCTACTCATGCTCCCACACACGCCAATCCTGATCCTGCTCCTGCCGATCCTACTCCGCTGGTACTGCTCCTGTTCCCACCTACTCCTACTCCTACTCGCGTCGCTCCTACCTCCGCCACTACCGCCGTATCTGCCACTGCCGCCGGTATATCCAATCATTCGATCCTATATATTCCAGAGTCTAATTATGCATGTAGTTCTAAAAGTATAGTTAATACATGAATGTAGAGTGGTTAATACATATAAACCCTAGATTTGTTTAATATATTGTGTATATCATTAAATCTGTCTATTTTAATATAATCTAACATTTCTAATAATTCATGTTTATACCATATCGAATAATGTTATAATGGAATTAGGGTTTGGTACCCTTATTCCTATCCAAACCTGAGACCACCCTAAACCCTAGTTAGGATATAGTCTTGGATGAACCCACATACCAATATAGATGTAATCCCATGATTAGGTGGTTAGTGTATTTGGTTCTTTAGATTTGATAAAAAAGATGGGGTTATGCCCTAATATGGTTGTCTATAACTCTAATGAATATTGTCATGGTAAAAAAGTAAACCCTAGGAATGGCGATTCGAAACCCAAGCCATGGTTAACCGAAAGCTAATGGGTGATAGGTTATGGATATGGTGGGGAATGCAATGCAAGGCCGCAAAAAGAGCCAAAGAGGATGAGAAAGATATCAGTTTGTCCCCTAGTCAAATCACACCCAGACCTGCACAAAGATTAGGTAAAGATTTTAATCCATCTCTCATCCATCCATCCTCGTCTGTCAAAAAAAGAAGAGAGGAGAGAGAAAACTAGTGCTAGAGAAGTAAATTAGGTAATAAACCCTACACCTAATTAGATGATGATGTAGTAGATCTAGATCTTAGGGTATCTCTACCCTCCTAACTATCAAATATAGATCTAGATATTGCTTAATGATGAATTCTAATGCACTCATGTGACATGCTTGGAATGTAAATGATGAACTTTGCATTTGTGTTGTTGTAGGTGTTGTTGACTTGTTGTTGATTTGCATATATTTCTTCTTCAACCTTCAAGTGAGGTATAATATTCTCACTCTCCCAAAGTTCCATTAGGCTTCATTTTGATTCAAATCTTTAACATATGGAATCATGGTTTATTTACTGTTTAGTATTTCTTTCTTTCTTTCTTTCCGATGATGATGATGATGACGACAATGATGATGATGACAACGACGATGATGATGACAACGATGATGATGATGATGCTCCAGTCGCTGCCACTGTCCACCGCCTACACCTCCATCCCGACCACCTTCACCTCCGACTGCTGCCACCACAACCTGCTCGATCCACCAGTGCGGTGAGTATGTGGATTAATTAATCAGTACTAGATTTGTACATAGGATTAATGATGCCACCATATAGTTTATTACTATTGAATAATTAGGGTTAATGATGCATTAATGAACTTAATTAATTAGATTTGTACTTAGTTTCTCTAAGATTGTATACTCGATTAATATTGATTAATCGGGGTTAATTATGCATGAATTTAATTAATTGATAGGAGGGTAGGGGTGGGGTAGGGTGGAGGTAAGGTGGGAGGGGGAGGGGTGAGGGTGAGAAGGGAGGTAGGGTGGGAACAAAGTTCCGTATTAGTATCATTAGTTTGATTATGATGTGTCAATTTCATTATATCTCTGAAGATTATGCAAAGTTGTATGATGTGCTTATCATTTTTGACGTGCTTATCATTTTATTTTCAAGATAAACCATTAATACTTATATTTTCACTCTCTATCTACTACTAGTTTTGAAAATATATAACATCATTATATATACTTACAATTGTTAGTACTTATATTTTTCACTCTCTGTCCACCCACAACAGTCACTATGAACTGGGCCTCTATGCCAATGTTACTGTTCCCTGATGAAGAACAATTGAACATCATCCTAGATGAACGTTCCTTAAACCAACTAACAATACCCAAGCATTGGCATTTTCTAAATGGAAGAGACTACAGGCCTGGTGAAGTGACCCTAAATTTTGGTAATTCTTCACATGTTATCGAGGTTGAGTATGATTTGGCGGGAAATCTTGTATCAAAATCTAGTTGGCATGATTGGATTAGAAAGATGCTAGTGGGCCGTAGCACAAGCTTTTTCTCCGTCTAGTTGGCCATAATACCATCAAAGTTTGGATAACCAACATCAACAATGAGACCCCTGATCATCTACGATGGTATGAGTGTACGATTGACGATATCAGCTCGGATGAATCTGATGATGAGGCCCCTATTAGTTCATAAGACCACAGTAGGTCCAATTAACAAATATAATTGTCATGTCTTGTTTTGTGTTTACACTTGTTGTCTTAAAGTAATCAATCCTCATAGCTACTTTCTTTTCTGAACTTCAGGAGAAGATCACCACAATGAAAAGGCCTCGAAGTTACTGATGCAAGACCATGTTGGTGTAGTATTTAGTTGTTTATCTATCTAGACTTGTCTGTATTAATAGATGCATGTTGTTCATTTCTCTGAATTTGCTTCCTAGTTTCTTATGGAAGCTGCATATGATGGGTATAATACTACTTAATTCATCAACTGACATTCTATTTTGTAAGGGTTTTTAATGCTACAACCTTTCTTTTATGTCCTTATCTGTCATGAAATGAATGAATTT
Organism: Alisma plantago-aquatica; assembly: GCA_963693085.1. Lineage (NCBI taxonomy): Eukaryota > Viridiplantae > Streptophyta > Magnoliopsida > Alismatales > Alismataceae > Alisma > Alisma plantago-aquatica. The sequence continues at coordinate 646,054,867 of OY856410.1, forward strand.
TCTACATGTGTCTGAATGTGTGAATGTGAAGTTGAATACATGAATGTTTCTACATGTGTGAATGTGAAAATGAATGGAACTGCAAATTGCTACATGAATGTTTCTACATGTGTGAAAATCGAATGGAACTGCAGGTTGCTAAATGTGTGAAAATTAATGTTGTTAATTTTGCAGGCTTGTGGCCTGTTGTTGGCTGATATCAATGGATGCCATAAAACCTGTAGTTCATAACTGAACTATAGGTTTCTCATCCTGCGACCAGCCACATCAGGCCTGCAGACTGATAAGAAAAAAAAACATGAAATAGGCTTCGGTTATTTGTTTAAAACCGACGACAAATGATTACAGTGTCGGATAAATAATTATAACCGACGTCGATTTCCCTAATGAGGCCAGACACTACGACCGTGCTGGCCAGCATGACCGTGGCAGTGGGTGAGATGGTGTCGGTTATCACTAATAAATCGACGCTGATAGTGCACAAGATGGCACCCTTTCTGTGGCGTGAAGGTTTATGACGTCAGTTTCAAAGCTAATAACCGACGCCTATACCCCCCTGCTGGTGCGTTTTCGGTGGCACGCGAAGGGTTGTGGCGTCAGTTTGAGAACTGATGCCTAACTGTTGGCCTTTTAGCGGCGCCCACATAGGTGCCACATTAAAACTAACACTAAAGGCCTTAAATAACCAACACTAAAGGTTGGTTATGTACTAGTGGGAGGATAGTTTCATATATTTTGGTATTCTCATTGTGAAAGGGTGAGTCAAGATTGAACACTTTGATTTCCTACTCGACAAGATAAAAGGCAAGGTGGCATCTTGGAAATGGACCTATCTTTCTTTTGTAGGTCGTAAGACTTTGATTGCTCACACTCTCTCATCTATTGCTTTGTATTCCTTAGTTGCCATTGATGTTCCCTCCTGCATTATAAAAAGAATAAATGTTATGTTTTCTGCTTTCTCATGGAGATCTAGAGATAACAAATGTCGAAGAGCATGGGTTGCATGGGACAAAATTCCCCATCCTCTTTTTGATAGTGGTCGTGGTATATCCTCCATTCAATTATCATCTTAAGTGTATAAATTTAAAGTATGTTGGGAAATTCTTTCAGATAATTCTCTATGGGGAGCCTTGTGTAGATCCAAATATGCCAGTCTCTAAAGTAATAGTCAAGATGGTTTTCCTCCTTACATGAAGCAAGGAACCTTCACATTCCATATTGGAAGAAAATATAGAAATGTTTTCCTCAAGTTCTCTCCCAATGTCACTGATTAGTTGGTAGGGGAGACATGTCTCTATAGGATGTCGCATGGTGCAACAACCTCTACGCCTTTTTCTGGGAATATAAGTGAATGCAAATTTTATTATTAGAGATTTTTGGATTGATGACGAGGGATGGGACTGGTTCACATATCCCAAATTCTTAACACAGAAGGTGTTCAACAGATCATCTCTTCAAGTGTCATTATCTCTGATGATGCATATTATCTCATCTAGTGTCCCTCTATTGATGAATCTTTCACTATGAAGTTGGCCAAAGCGGTCATCACCAATATGGAAAATCAAGACCCTGGAGATTCCTAGATGTGGAGAAATGATTCATTGCCCATGGCCAATGTAAATATTATGGAAGATAGCTAGATTTGCTATTTCTACTTATGATAATGTTCCAAATCTGAAATTCCAATGGTGTCCAAGTGTAGTTGTGTGAGCACCCTCACATAGAAACAATCTCACACCTTTTTTTGTCTAGTGAGGTAGCTATTTTTTTGAGAAAAAACCGAAAGATGAGGATGATGGAGTCTAATATGTGCTATACCGATATGCATCTTTTCTTATCCAAATGCAAAGAGATAGGTTCCAAGCACAGTCTTAAGGATGGTTATCCACATGATTTACTTCACTTGTATGTTGGGCAATATGGAGAATAGGTTTGCCATGAGGTTTGACAACAAAAAGCTTACGCTTAATATACCATGGGATCAGACGATCACTATCATTAATCATAAGATCAACAAGAATCCTTTTAGATTCTTTGTTGATCTAAATTTCTATGACATATCATTAGAGTCTGACATTGTAGAGATAAAGCTTAAACTTAGATATGTTAGACTTCTCAAATGGTCAATGCCTGATTTTGCTAATATGAAACTTAATTTATCTGTGGTTTGTGATATCTCTTGTGAAGAAATCAAAACAAGATGGGTGGATGGAATTGTTAGAAAGAGTCTGGATATACCAGAATGGCTTTCAAATACCAGATCAATGGTGATACTCACATGGAGGATCTTGTGTAGGGATGTATAGTAGCTCTGAAACTCATTGATGATAAGAATATTAACATAACTATTAGATGACCTTCAACTGCATCGTCTTAACTGGAGCTCTTCCCCTATCCCATGGCACTCACTCCAGATATTAGAGAAATTAAAGCCATTATGAGTGAATCTTTCATTATTGGCTATTATGTTCCAAAAATTATTAACTTTGTGCCTAGAGAAATAGGTAGATAGGGAAACTACTTGGAAGATGGATTTATTTTTTTGGATCCAATTCTTCTCCCAATGAAGATTAGAGGACTCTTGCCCATGAAAAGGAGAGGTATTCCTTATATTGATACATCTTGGACGGACACATAGTTGGTTCTTTTTGTATATAATTTTTGGGACATATGAATTTTTTTATTTATCTTTACTTCTATGTTTGCTCCATGAGGAGATGAATACTAGACCTGTCAAATTGGGTCAAAATCTAGGGGCACCCATATTGACCAATTTAAGTCGGGTTTTGGTGATGAAGTTTTTCAGTCACTGGAAATTACGCAAACCCATACCCACCTGTTTATTCAGTGAGTTTTGTGGGTGGCCCGCAGGCACACGCGGGTGACCCTCTTAACTGAATTACTTCTATAAAAATAAGTATAATGATACACTAGTACTTAAAATAAAGAAGATAATCAACTACTAACCATTAATTGTTAAGGAGTTCCAGTCCAAACTCAAATTTGCCCAATAAGATTTGATATGAGAGAGAGATGTTGGGAAAAATAAATCCAACTCTACTATATTATATAATTGTTCTATCAAACTTAATTAGAGTTACAGTATAAGTTACTCACTCTAGTTTATTGGTCATAGTCATACATTAGAAGATTTTAATTATACATTAGAGAATTTTACCTAAAAATATGTATGTGCTTGAATGATGGTAAAATATAACATATTTTTTATTTGATAGTGGCAATGTATAGTAGCTGGTTTTTCTTGTACTATATAATTCATGTAAAAAGCCTAGAAAAATGATCTTCTTTTACGATTATAATAATAACTTATAAAATAATTATTTATCAAACAAATGTTGTATAAGCACCCATGGGTGACCCGCAACGTGCTCGGTCGGATTTGTATTTATCTTTTTTCGAACCGTTTAGAATTACATCTTTTTGACCCGTACCCGCGGGACCCAAACCCACAAATACCTAACTCAAACTCAAACACAACCCACCCATCCGATTGAGAGGTGTAATGAATACATGGTTTGAAGAGATTAAGATGAATAAAATTACCTCGTAGCTTATTTGAAAAAAAAATTCCTCCCTACCAAACATGCCTATTCACAGCTAGGGGTGAACATAATTCGACTTATAATCGATTAACTGAATGATTAATTTTTGAATGGTTATTTTTTTTAGAAAATTTGGTTAATTCGGTTGATTTGATTAATTTATTTCGATTAATTGGTTAAATGATTAATTTTTCATTTAAAAATATTTTGTGCTTGGTTAATTGAATTAACTAAATAGTCACATTTTATTCAAAAAGAAATATCTTACTCATATATATACCTATATATTTTACTTTTATTTTAAAAAATCGTTGGGGGGTCGATAGCTCAAGTGATGCAACTCGGTAACAAATCAATCAAAGGTCCTGGGTTCGACTCTTGGCGTCGGCCGTGGTGCAACAATGGCTGGCATTTTACTGGGCGCGCAGTAGTGTTCCCTCAATGACACGACTGGTCCTGGGATTTACTCTTGGCTGGGTGAGGTCCAATATTGGCCGATCCTGGGAGGATCGTAGGAGTTCCTCGTTATAAAAAAAAATCATCCCGTTTATAAACTAATCATATTTTTATGAACTATATATCACTATATTTATATGTAATATTACTATAATATAACAATTGTTCAAAATTTTATGATTATTTTTAGTCAATATTATAACAAGAGTGTTGTTTGGTTAACCAAATTAACCGACATAATTAACTATAATCGAACTAACTGACACTAATTTAGTTAGGTTAACGATTAAGATTTTAAATTATAAATTAACCATTTAATCGAAACAAATTAACCGTAAATGACCGAATTAACCAAATGCTCTTTACAACAGTTAGTTTTTGCAAAGGTTTATTCGTGCTTAGACATACTAGATTAACAGGGGCCATCTGGGATGGCATGCATACACGTGGTCGTCATACGTTGACCATTAGTTATTCATGGCCTTGCTAGCTAGCTATAGACCACAGGCCCAAGGTTGAGAAAAGAAATCTATGCGCGCAGCGCACGTCTCTGAAGTGGAGCGCGAGAAGTGGCAGCTAGCCAGCTGCACCAGCTCTTCTTGCTCTACCCGCCCGCCACCGCTGGGTCATTGGTGAATGGTGGGGGACCTCTCAGGCTCTCCTGCTCTTCACGTCTCTTGCTGCCCGGTCCGCACTTGCACCTGGTACATGCCCTGTTGCAGGGCGTGATAAGAATAATCGGCGATTCTTGCAGTTTTTACTGTTGAATGGAGATCTTATATGTTAACCTACGATCCACTGATGGTCATGATTCATGAAGCTTTGCCTTCGTTAAGCACAAATCAGAAAACAGTGGGTGCGGGCTAGGCTACTAGTGGTTTCTTGGTTGTAATCTTCGCCCACTAATTTCGTTTGCTCTCGTCTGCGCCTGGAGAAGGAAGGGAAATGCAGGATGTATAGACCCAAGAATTAAGGTAAGCTACGTTTCGCCCTTTTTTTCATTTCATTTCTATAGTAAGAAACCAAAACAATCGTACGTCGGTTCCACGATGATGATGATTTATGGGCATATGCCGTTTTATGCCTTTTCCAATGCGGTCATGCTCGAGTTTAAAGACACGTGAGGACTAAAGAGGAGATCAAAAGAGAGATAGCAACCGGTACAACGACCTTTCTTGGCCCCTGTATCCATCCAAACCGACGCCAGCTAAGACCGACGTGGAGAGCAGCCACTTGGCAGTTCGATAAGGTCGTGCAGTAATCTGGCCACCAAGGACTAACTGCCTGGCTTGTTTTGGGGAGGCGGGCGTCGGTTCCCGATTGCCCAAATATTAACAACAATGTTATCCTGTTCTAGTCTTGCGGCACAAGAAAATCTATTAATGTACTGTCACAGTTAAGTTTAATCAGTTTGTCAGTTACAAGTCGTTGGTACAATTCTTAACTCGAGCACCCGGATAAAAAGATATTTATGACAACATATAAAGGCTCACTCCATGTTTATGGTGGTAGGACTGAACCTCAGCTTCAAGACCATGGCAATAATAATTATAAAAATATGTATAGCTAATAGATTATTGGCACTTGTACAGAAATGATGTATAACGTCACATTTGATGTCGTCAGTTGTTGCAGAAAAACCGACGTCAATAGTCTACGACGTCGACGTATAAACACAACTGACACCTATATGTGAAGACCGGCTGATTTACAAAAGACACGGGTATCACTTTTCTTTAATGTTTGTTGTTAATAAACCAAACCGACATCCAAAATTACCCGCGAAATACAATTTTTCAACGAAAAAAATTTGCCTCAAAATTTTTATATTTGGCGTCGGTTATGCAAAATCCGACGACACATGTTTCACGCTAAGCCCCGCGAAAGTTTTTATCCCCTCATATATCGTCGGTTTTTGTTAAAAAACTGACGACTAAATATACTTTGCGAGGCAAAAATTCATTCCCTTATTTATCGTCGGTTTTAGTAGAATAACCGACGCCGATAGTTAACTTATGAGCACCGCGCGAGCCAGACTCTTCCCCTTCGCTGTTTAGTTCCCGATCTTCTCCCCCCATAGCTATGTCTGGCGATTTTTCTGCCACCTCCTTTCTCTGATCACTGCCTCCGTGCGCCGCCATGATGAGCTTGAAGCTGCTCGCCGCCTTCGCGCGTCGCTCTGACGAGCTTGAAGCTTCTCATGCCGGAGCTGCTGTTGTTGTCCAGTTGCCGGGCGCCACTACCAACTAAACTGTCGCCGCCGCCACCTACTCTAGGTGGAGTGAGAAGCCTTCTTCTAGCCGCCTTCATCTGCTCCATTCATACCACCGACCACTGCCTGCACCTCCAGTGCCAGCCACCTTCACCTCCAGCCCAACCGGACACCTCCACCTCCGGATGCCGCCACCACAACCTGTAGTTCGATCCACCAGTGCAGAGAGTGGTTTAATCAGTACTAGATTTGAACTTAGGGTTAATAATGCCACCATTGTGTAGTTGATTAATATTGAAATAGGGTTTAATAATGAATGAATAAACACAAAATGGAAGAATAAATTGAATTAATTGATTAGGATGATGATGAGGGATGAGGGATGATGATGACGAGGATGATGACCAAGATGATGAGGATGACGATGACAATGATGATGATGATGATGACAATGATGTTGAGGATGACGATGATGATGATTGTGACGACAATGATTCAAACAAAACATCATTCACTAGGCGGAAGCGATCATTAGTAGCGGATTACTGAAAATCACTAAAAATTAAAACCATTTACAAAGAGATCCATACACTGGAAAACTCTTTCAAAAAGAACCAAAGTAATTCAATTACATTCTGGTTCACAAGTATATATCTTGTACCATTTTTTCTCGAGGATTACAAGCATCAACTGCCCTGTTTAAAACTATACACAGGCAGCATAAAAACATTGAGGTTTCAAGCCAAAATCTCAGATCGATTCATTAAACTAACTAATGACTCCGAGGACTTGAGAGTACAGAGACGACACATAGGACTCTCTAAACAAAACATGATAGCCAGTGCCTCCACCTAGGATGTCACTACTGTCCCTGCTGCTGCTGCTGTTCTTCCCCTGTTGTAGGGTTTCTGCCTCTTCCTCCGCATCTACCTAAAAAGTGTTGGTAACCAGCAGAGTGAGACCCATGTCCCAGCGAGAGATATAACTCTCCGAAAAAACATTATTATTGCAGTTTAATAGAATAAAACTGAGCAGAGGAATCATATATATATTCAACATCAGATAAATCAATGTCTAAACATATTAGAGTAATATTCTTATTCAAAGCATTTCAGCTATAACTTGATAAAGGAGTATGTCACTTATCCAATAAGGAATTGAAGAACATGTATAACATTTATCCATCTAGGGTATACTAAGCAAGGTAACATCAACCAATGATTCTCGTATTTCAACCTTAAGCAAATACGCTACACGACTAATTACATTTTACAATCATACTTAAGTAATGCCCTGAAGAGATGAAGTATATCATTCATACTCCAACAGACCATGATTACGTAAAGCATCGACACCACATAAGGTCAATGGAAGAGCCGAATCCAAGACCTCAACCTTCTCGGTCAATACGAGATTATATGGCAGAGACATCATGTGTCAAACTGTAATTAGCTTGCCAGGGTATATTGGCATCTTCGCTATAGAGTTATAGTCTGCATCTTATACTCTCTTCAGGGTTATGGCCCATAGCCAATGTCTGGTATCATATTATGGAGTCATGGCCCGTAGCCATACTCATACTGGGGTATGGTTTGTAACCAATCCCGTACATAGGATATAGCCCGCATCCATTCCTATGGGGCATGAGGATGTAATTGCCCAATTACCCCCACATATTCAAAAATATGTGCTTTGAGTTTAACTCATTTCACCATTCAGCAAATTCTGACGTTGATGGATTTGTGGTCAGGGCAACTACATTATATAATATCACTTGATTAATTAAGTGTATTGCCATATTCTTTTAGCATCAACAAGTTTCCAAACATCAATTATTATATTAGTTGCTAGAAAGAATGTGTAATACTTCCATCAAGTAATGTTCAAACCTTTAATAAAGCATTGGGATCTCAATCCCTCATCTCATCAGGATTATTCTCATCCCTTAATAAAATCATCATTATGATTATAGAAAATGGGTATTCAAACCCTCAGTTCAACATAGAACAATTGTTACCATTTATCAGGTAACTAATACCTTCAGGTCATCTGACCAAGACAAACATGATACTTGCTACACAAGCATTTCACATGGCTCACAAAGCCGATTTCATCTTTTATTACCTCTCACTAGGCAACAAAGCATGTTATGGCTCGCAAAGCCCATTAATATTAATAAATGAAGCATCATAGCTCATAACTATCTATGCTCATCATTTCATGATACCTGCATGGTTAGTACACTTCATAACAGTTATATCAATTACATTTTGGCACCATGCTATACAAAGTAACACCACATATACCTTATTAGGGTTAGGGTTTCCCAATTCATATCTGTAACATCCCTGACCTGATTTATGCCTTAACCTTGGGAGTTTTGCTTAAGAAAGTTAATTAGATCCTTAATTTTTATCTTGTGAAAAGTAATTAAGGCTCAAGAGGAACTTATGTTTCAATTTTGGTCCTATTTGAATAATGTTGAAGCAATATTTGCTTAATTAGGACTAAAGTGCAAATTAACCAAGTTGATGGGTTAACTTGCAAATGTTACATGTTAAGATGTTCCTCAAGAAGTTTGGCATCAGGAGAATGAAGATGATGCATAGGAATGACTTGTGAAAGCCTGAGTACCAAGAAATAGCTGATAAAACAATGTTTGTGCATTAAAACCTAGTTTTGGTGTAAAATGCAAATTGCCCAAAATCTAGGGTTCAATATGCAAATTAGCACTTCAATAAGGTTACTAATGTTTCTTGGCATCATGTAGGGCAAATAAAATGATAAGGGTGCCTCATTTGAATTAAGTTGGAGGAGAGAGAATCTTGATATTAAAATAATTAGGATTTAAGCCTAATTGGAACCCTAATTCAATTTAATGCAAAAATAAATAAAATAATTGAAGGGTCTTCAAACAAAATTAAAATGGTTGGATTCAGATGTGTGTGGATATCCTTGAGCCTTGCAAGTACCACAAAATATCCCAAGGAGGTGAAAACTCCACTCACCATTATTATAAGAAAAAGAATTTCCACTCAAATATGGAAATTACTATTATAAGGGTTGAGGTGCTTAATTTATTTTCCCTTAATTCTTGGATAATGGAAGGGAGCTCGGTGGGATAGAGATGACTTTGTATGCAAGAAACCAAGGGGGGATATGGTGGAAACATTTTTGGAATTAAAAGACTTTTATAAAACATTTTCTCTCTCATTGAATTTCTTATAAAAAGACCCTTTGCTAGCCCAAACAAAGGCTTTTTCGGAACCCACATCTTCTCTTTGCTTGGAAACCGACCAAGGATCTTGGGAGGATCAGCAGGACGACCCCCAACCTATTTGTAAGGTTCTTGACCTCTTTTCCCCTTGATTCCATGGTGGAAATCGAAAATAAATCATTGATTTCTTCTTTTCTTCACTCCATCTTCAACCCTAGCCAATCTTTTCAACCAAAAGCTTGAGGACGAGCTTAGGAGGAGTTGCAAAAGCTTCATCCACCATTGTTTTTGTGAGCTTGGAGCTTTGAAGCTCAATTGGAGGCAGGTTTTAAAACTTGAACCCTTAATATTGTTATTTCGATCAATTCTTTATCACTTGATGATCCTTTTTACATTTACAAAATTTGATTTGGTTGAGTGATGCAATCACCATGGAAATCACAGAAGGTTTCGTGAGTTTAGAGCTTGATGATGATGACATCATCATAAGCATACACCTCACCAAATATCCAAGGCAAACGGTTTCCATATAGTTGATCAAACGGTTTCCCCAAACCGTTTGGGAGCAAATGGTTTCAAACCGTTTAAGGGAAAATAGTTTTATCAAATCGATTGAGAGCAAATGGTTTTCAAAACCGTTTGGGGCATTGACCATGGTTGACTGTTTGGAGAATTGTTGATAATGTTTATGGTTAATGACCTACTAAATATGATTGATTAGTTTCAAAGGGATTGTTAGTTGAAGGTCCATCAATCACTAAACCCTAATTGGGTTAAGTGTTGATTTTGGAGTTGATTGACTTGGAACTTTGGGTGGATTAGCCCAAATAGTTTCAAAACCACTTGGGGATCACCCAAACGGTCTCAAGACCGTTTGGGGGTCACCAAAGACCGTTTGGAGTTCTAGGGTTAAGTATGATTGAGTGTTGGAAGGTCTAGAGATACTAAATTGAAATACAATTCAATGTTGATTTGATGATGAAACAAATGACCCAAACCCTAATTGGATGTCATGTATTTTGATGATATGATGGGAAAATGGTCTTAAGACCATTTGTAGGTCATCCAAACTACCTCAAGACTATTTGAGGTCAGGTCATGTTCAATTGGGATGGTGGTTCAATGATTTCAAAATAATTAATATCACAATGATTGACATTGAAGGTTCATCGATTTCAATCCCTAATCCAATTGATTCAAAACCCTATTGATGATCAAGTGAGGGTAAAATCAGTTGAAGGATGGCCTATTAAGCTCAATTGAAGTATGGAGTTAGGCTCAATTGATGAGTGATTATATAATTTCAATCAATGAAGGAATCAATCCAGAAAACCCTAAATCGATTGGAGTGGTTGAGACCATCTTTGGTCCATTTAGTTTTGAGGAGGTTTGGACAAACGGTCTCAAGACCATTTTAGACCAAATGATCCCAAACTGTTAAAGGTTCAAACGGTTTCAAATGTCACTTTATCAAATGGTTTCAAGAATTACTTTGGCAAATAGTTTCAACCTTCTACTTTACCAAACGGTTTCAATGATAGGTTCAAGACCGTTTGGAGGTATTATAAGCAAGACCGTTTGAGGATTGATTGGTCAAGACCATTTGGGGTCTAAGAGACCAAGATCCTTTGGAAGTTAATCAACTAAATCGTATGAACACTTAAAGTGGTTAAAGGTCAATTGTTTAATCGAACAATTACATGATGCAAATCAAGGATGATTACAATATTTGTACCCTTAATGTGATAGGGTGATTAGTACCCTTTGAGTAATTAATTTTAATGATATTTAATGATAATGGAAGTAATGATATAATCCATTACGTTAATCCTTCATTCAAGTTGAGCTTACATAGTCTAATTAAGTCTGAAGTAAGTATCACCTTATAGAGGATGAGAGAGAGAGAACCTCCTACATGAATGATGATCATGTAACGGTTAAGTCTTAACACTTGCAACATGAATGGATGTATATTTAGGGTATGATCCTTAATAAAGAGATCATGAAACCCTAATCAAGAAGATTGTTGAAACCCTAACCTAAGTCTAGGTAATATCAAGATGTAATTCAAATCAAGGGTAATGTTGTGACTCTAAACGAGGATGATAATATGAGAAACCCTAATTGAGGGTGAATCTATGAGAAACAGTAATTGAGGTTAATGTTATAAGAAACCCTAACTGAGGTTAATGTTATAAGAAACCCTAATTGAGGTTGATGTTATGAGAAACTCTAATCTAGGGTAATGTGATGTGATTAGTAAACCCCAATTGTGGGCTATGGAATTAGAAACCCTGATCTAAAGTAATGTCATATGAAACCCTAAATTAGAATGATGTTATATGGAACCCTGATGCAATGAGGTGATGTAAGACTCAATCCAGGATGATGCCACATAATGATACTATGATGTGTGAAACCCTAGTGATGGTATAATAGCCAAAATACTAAAGTGTGGTGTGGCTAATATAATCAAATAAGATGATAATGTTATAACCATGTAGGGTAAGGTTGATGAACCATATGAATGGTAATGTGGTTATTCTAATGAATAAGGATCTAAGAGATAAGATGATTCCTAGATCCTTATATATATCCAACTCTATACATGTATAACAACCCTTTACATCTTACAAAGATGAGGACAAGAAACTCTGAGGAGAAATGTATGCAATAATACATAATGGAGTAAATAATATCCAATGGGTTGAAATACCTAAAGAGGTTGATGATGGTTTACGCTATATCAACAATGTCTAATCATTGGATAAGTCCATATTATTAAATATAGTTGAAAAATTATAATGTGTGACCTATGTAGCATATGATGAATGTGACAAGTTAGTGGATAAAGTATTAAGAGGGGAATACCTTAATACAAGGTTAGCTGTTTAAGGAAGATGGAAATGAGAAGAAAGTGATACATCAAGACATGATAGATATCACATTCACCATTTCAGTGTAGAGATACCTTGATGAACCTCTAATCCAATGTTCTTGGATAAGAAACACATGGAGTGTATGATATGTAATTGTTACAATAAAGATGTAATGAACTCATACCTTGAATTGATGATCATTAATGATATATGATGAGCATGGTGATCATAAGCAAATACTTATGATATCTTTGAATGCTCCTAGACGTGTGGAGCAATATATTAGGGTTGAACTAATAATGTGAGCATGAAACCCTAATTAATGTAAGATGGGAAACCCTAACCCTAATTTTGAGTAAAGGGAATGAGAAGCCCTATTTGATAGATAACCCTAATCCTGATAAAGGATGATGGTGTTACTATTGTTCCATATGATGTGATAAATGAATTACATGACTGTTATCATGTATATTAATCATGTAGACATCATGAGATGATGAACATAGCCAGATTTGAGCTATGACATTCATATAATAAACATGTTGAATGGCCTTATGTGCCTAATGTTGTTGTTTCTTAGTAAAAGTAACAAAATGTGTATGGACCTTATGAGTTCCATGAATAAGTTATTGCCTAGTAAAAGGTGACAAAACACTTAATAGGCCTTGTGAGCCATGTGAGATACTTGTGTAACAAGTATTATGTATACCTCGGTCTGAGGACCTGGATGTAATAGTTACCTAACAAGTGGCAACAGTGATAGTGATGAATCGAGGGTATGCATACCCAAAATTGATAAGTATGATAGTGATGTTGTCAAAGGATGTGAATTTTTAAAGAAATGAAATGAGGGACTGAGATCCCAATGTCTTATAAAGACTGAGAAGTGATTGATGAAAATAGTACATATTTCTTTATAGTATTTGTCTGAATAAGTTATGTTTGAGAACTCGACTGATGCTAAAAGAATATGCTAATGTACTAAATTAATCAAGTGAAATCATATCATGTAGAGCCCTGACCTTAGATCCATGATCGTCAGCAAATTGGTGATGGTGAAATGGGTGTCCCGCGGCAAAACCCGGAGCTCATATTTTGAATATGTGGGGGCAATGGGCGTAAGTATCCTGACGTCCTAATGAGGGAATTGATAGAAGGTAAACATTAAACCTCTCAATCCTTCATTACTTGTACTAGGATGGATGTATCACAAATCTCCTGATGATTAGGATAGATGCAGTACACATCTCCCAATAATGTTAATACCGGATCGATGGAGATAAACATGAAATCTCACGATCGTGAAGAGAGTGAAGTACGCCACTGTAGCTGTGATAGCGAAGTTTTCCAGTATACCCTGGAAAGCTATATATATATAGCAGAGACACAAGATGTCCTGCAATTGGTACTCACGTTGACTGAGAAGGATGAGGTCATAGAAATCTGACACTTCTATTGACCTATGTATGGCACCGATTTCGACTTCGCAATGGCAGGTTGGAGCATGAGCGATATATCTCATCTCCTCAGGGCATAAGTTTGATTGTAAAATGTAATCATCCGTATAGCATGTTTGCTTAAGGATTGAATACAAAATTACATTGGCTGATGTTATATTTCTTTTATGCATCTCTAGTTGATAAATGTTATTTATTCCTTTTTCTATTTATTTCAAGTAGATGGATGAACTATGATTCTATCATGGATAGAGGCAATGCTCTCCTTGGGAAAGGAGATTACTTTACTCTGTTCATTCAATGATTAATATTGCTATTAATATATAAGAACTCTTGCTTAGTTTTATTATAATAAAGTCCTATAACAACATTTTGGTGGTGAGTTATATCTCCTGCTGGGACAATTTACAATTGTCTCACCCCCGTGGGATCCAATGTTTTTAGGTGGATGATGAAAAAGAGGCAGAAACCTTTTAGCAGAGAAAGAACAGAAGCAGCACCAGGGGCAACAGTAATATCTCAGGTGGATATACTGCTTGTCTAGTGGTATAGATAGTAGTCCTATGTGTCGTCTCTGTACTCTCAGGTCCTCATGATTTATAGATAGTGCTTTTTATCATCGACTTGAGATTTTGGCTTGATGCCTCGAGGTTTTATGTTGTTTGTACATAATGTTAATAGGACAGCTGATGTTGTAATCCTTAAGAAGAGATGGTACAAGTTATGTACTTTTGATCCAGGATGTAATGTTATACTTTGGTCCTTGATGAAAGCATTTTCCTATGTTTGGATCTCTTTGCAAAAAGTTTTAATTTTTAGTGATTTTCAGTAATCTGCTTCAAATGATTCTCTTCTGCTTAAGTAAATCTTGTTTTTATAAATTGGATGCCACAATTTAGTGGTATTAGAGCTCTAGGTTCGCTGAGTCTATAGAGACATAGGACTAAGGTAATAGAGTATGTTCTAGTGTCATCCAGTGTATCTGATAGTATATTCTACTCATATAGGAGAAGAAGAATTCGAAGATGACTGGGTCAAATGAAGAGTTTGCTGCAGAAAGAAACAATGCTGCACCAAGAAGAGGTGCAGGGGAGCAGGCAAGAGAGGGACAATTGCCTGAGAACCCCCTAGCTAATCCAACCATGATAATAAATCCTCCCTTAGGTATTCCTATTGGGGAACTCAGGGCAACCATGATGTATTTAGTGGATCGAGCATTAGCAATACAACCTAGATTACCATCCCCTAATGATGATGTTTCAGACATCAACATGATATGTAATCCACATCAGCAGGTGGAAGCAATGGGAAATGATGAAGTTCTGGACTTAGAACAAGTCTGTGCTCAACCTCATCCTGTTGAATTAATAAATAGTGAGGGAAGGAATAGGTTACAACCCAAAAGCAAAAATTTCTATAGGTGTAGAAAGCCTGGACATATTGTAAAGAATTGTCCAACAAAGAACAAGGAAGAGAGAATTGAGAAAAGGCCTATCCAAATCCAAGAACAAAGGCCTAGTAGTTCCAAAAAGGGAAAGACTTTGGTATCATCAGTACAATCATGGCCTAGTGCACCAAGGCAATGGTTATCTAGAAAGGGTAAAGAACCCTCTAGACCATATCTGGCACCCAAAATTTGCTACCAATGTAGACAGGTGGGACATCTGGCAAGATATTGTTCAGCCAGAAAGGTTATGGTGAATCAACCTCTGAGGCAGAGTCAGCCTAAGGCAGTGAGTAATACACAAATCATGACAGGTTAGACCAAATAATGTCATTCTTATATGTTTTTTTTATGGTTTCCTGGGTTAATTGGGAAGGTAATTGATTGAGCTTTCTTTAATTTGTCCTGTGAAATCTTACATTTTGTATAATAAACATCATAGCTGTTTCATATTGTTCTTACCTCTATGAGAAGAAGATGATGTATTGAAGTGATGCCTGGATAAAATCCAGTAATATTAAATCTTATACTTGTAATAATGTGAAAAGGAAGGAATATGATAGTATAAAAAGTGCATACTACTTAATCTCAGTATTTATATACCCTGGCTAGGTATACAACTATTGATGATAAAGTGAGTATGGAAACTCTTAGATTGTAATCTTTTTGATTGCTCTGATCAAGCAGTCATTCTGAGACAATACAATGAGTATCATGAAATCAAAAATATGGAACAAATAAATGTGTCATATTCTAAGAATAAGAAAGAGAAGTCTGAGATAATCTCAGATGAGCATTTTTGTATGAGGAACTAAAGGTATACTCCTCATAAGATAAGAATGAGAATAAGGGAGACGAACCCTGTCCAATAAAGTTGTAAGTAATAAAGATCCTTCACATAATGTGGAAATGTGATGAGATCATATGATACTCATGAATATGTTAGATAATAACAAAGAAAGGAATAATGTCATGTAATCATCCTTATAATTCCTATGATGAGGACAAGGAACCTAGGATGAGATAAAGAGTAAATGATTCATGAATAGTTGAAAATACCTGAAATAATAATAAGAGGAATATGATTCCTTGTTTTCTTCCTTTTCAGGGACATGGCAATCAAGTGGGTCTCAGGACACTTGATGTGCATAAAATAAAAATGTTTAAGTGATGGATACTTAGAAAAGTATCAGTTTATCTTGGACTCTGGTTCCAAGGTGAAGATGTATGTAAAAAGCAATATCCCAAGATGAAAGGAAGATAAAGATGTGATGTGTTTTCAACTCATGTGATAGGTATCAAGGTAAGAAATCCTAGTATCTAAAGAGATATCAGATGATTTATATTGACCATCTAGAGTGGTCAACCATGAAATCAGATTAATCATGCAAAATAGTATGAACATCACATGTTAGGGGTTTATATTTTGTATAAACATAACAATTGAAGATACCTTTGAGATAATTTCTTAGCTGATAAGTAACCTCTCTTTATGGTAAGAGAATGTACAACTAATAAGATAGTTAGTGCAAGTAATAAGGAAAGCTAGTATTGTGTCACCAGGTGAGATGGCACAATTAAGGTATGAAAAGACTTATAGTCCCAAGTGGGTACGTAACCGAACATAATTATGATATTGAAAGAGAAATGATGTATTATTTAAGGAACATGGGAGTATATGTCCCATGTGAATCATTCCATTGTAACTTGTGTGAAATAACTTTGAAAAGAAATGTTATGTGAAGACATGATGATATGATGTATGAACAATATCTATCTCCCTTTATCTAGGATTTCAGGGATGAAATCCTTGTTAGGGGTTTATAATTTGTAACATCCATGACCTGAGTTATGCCTTAACCCTGGGAGTTTTGCTTAAGCAAGTTAATTAGATACTTAATTTTTATCTTGTGAAAAGTAATTAAGGCTCAAGAGGAACTTATGTTTCAATTTTGGTCCTATTTGAATAATGTTGAAGCAATATTTGCTTAATTAGGACTAAAGTGCAAATTAACCAAGTTGAGGGGTTAACTTGCAAATGTTACATGTTAAGATGTTCCTCAAGAAGTTTGGCATTAGGAGAATGAAGATGATGTAGAGGAATGGCTTTTGAAATCCTGAGTACCAAGAAATCGCTGATAAAACAATGTTTGTGCATTAAAACCTAGTTGTGGTGTAATATGAAAATTCCCCAAAATCTAGGGTTCAATATGCATATTACCACTTCAATAATGTTCCTAATGTTTCTTGGCATCATGTAGGGCAAATAAAATGAGAAGGGCGCCTCATTTGAATTAAGTTGGAGGAGAGAGAATCTTGATATTAAAATAATCAAGATTTAAGACTAATTGGAACCCTAATTCAATTTAATGTAAAAATAAATAAAATAATTGAAGGGCCTTCAACTAAAATTAAAATTTTGGATTAAGATGTGTGTGGATATCCTTGAGCCTTTCAAGTACCACGAAATATCCCAAGGAGGTGAAAACTCCACTCACCATTATTATAAGAAAAAGAATTTCCACTCAAATATGGAAATTACTATTATAAGGGTTGAGGTGCTTAATTTCTTTTCCCTTAATTCTTGGATAATGGAAGGGATCTCGGTGGTATAGAGATTCCTTTGTATGCAAGAAACCAAGGGGGGATATGGTGGAAACATTTTTGGAATTAAAAGACTTTTATAAAACATTTTCTCTCTCATTGAATTTCTTATAAAAAGACCCTTTCCTAGCCCAAACAAAGGCTTTTTCGGAACCCACCTCTTATCTTTGCTTGGAAACCGACCAAGGAGCTTGGGAGGATCAGGAGGACGACCCCCAACCTGTTGGTAAGGTTCTTGACCTCTTATCCCCTTGATCCCATGGTGGAAATCGAAAATAAATCATTGATTTCTTCTTTTCTTCACTCCATCTTCAACCCTAGCCAATCTTTTCAACCAAAAGCTTCAGGAGGAGCTTAGGGGGAGTTGCAAAATATTCATCCACCATTGTTGCCGTGAGCTTGGAGCTTTGGAGCTCAATTGGAGGGGGTTTTATAACTTGAACCCTTAATATTGTTATTTCAATCAATTCCTTATCACTTGATGATCCTTTTTACATTTCTGAAATTTGATTTGGTTGAGTGATGCAATCACCATGGAAATCACAGCAGGTTTTGTGAGTTTAGAGCTTGATGATGATGACATCATCATAAGCATACACCTCACCAAACATCCAAGGCAAACATTTTCCATATAGTTGATCAAATGGTTTCCCCAAACCCTTTGGGAGCAAACAGTTTCAAATTGTTTAAGGGCAAACAGTTTCATCAAATTGATTGAGAGCAAACGGTTTTCAAAACTGTTTGGGGGCATTGACCATGGTTTACCATTTGGAGAATTGTTTATAATATTGATTTTTAATGACCTACTAAATATTATTGATTAGTTTCAAAGGGATTGTTAGTTGAAGGTCCATCAATCACTAAACCGTAATCGGGTTAAGTGCTGATTTTGGAGTTGATTGACTTGGAACTTTGGGTGGATTAGCCCAAACGGTTTCAAAACCATTTGGGGATCACCCAAACGGTCTCAAGATCGTTTGGGGGTCACCCAAGACCGTTTGGAGGTCTATGGTTAAGTATGGTTGAGTGTTGGAAGGTCTATAGACACTAAATTGAAATATAATTAAATGTTGATTTGATGATCAAACAAATGACCCAAACCTGAATTGGATGTCATGTATTTTGATGATATGATGGGAAATGGTCTTAATACCATTTTGAGGTCATCCAAATGACCTCAAGACCGTTTGAGGTCAGGTCATGTTCAATTGGGATGGTGGTTCAATGATTTCAAAATAATTCATATCACAATGATTGACATTGAAGGTTCATCGATTTCAATCCCTAATCCAATTGATTCAAAAACCTATTGATGATCAAGTGAGGGTAAAATAAGTTGAAGGATGACCTATTAAGATCAATTGAAGTATGGAGTTAGGCTCAATTGATGAGTGATTATATAATTTCAATCAATGAAGGAATCCATCCTGAAAACCCTAAATCGATTGGAGTGGTTGAGACCATCTTTGGTCCATTTGGTTTTGAGAAGGTTTGGACCAAACGGTCTCAAGACCGTTTGAATCCAAATGGTCTCAAGACCATTTGGGACCAAATGGTCTCAAGACTGTTTGGGACCAAACGATCCCAAACTGGTAAAGGTTCAAACGGTTTGAAATGTCACTTTATCAAACGGTTTCAAGAATTACTTTGGCAAACGGTTTCAACCTTCTACTTTACCAAATGGTTTCAATGATAAGTTCAAGACCGTTTGAAGGTCTAAACGGTCTTAGACCATTTGGAGGTATTATAAGCAAGACCGTTTGAGTTATGATTGGTCAAGACCATTTGGGATCTAAGACACCAAGATCGTTTGGAAGTTAATCAACTAAATCGTATGAACATTTAAAGTGGTTAAAGGTCAATTGTTTAATCGAACAATTACATGATGCAAATCAAGGATGATTACAATATTTGTACCCTTAATGTGATAGGGTGATTAGTACCCTTTGAGTAATTAATTTTTAATGATCTTTAATGATCATGGAAGTAATCATATAATCCATTATGTTAATCATTCATTCAAGTTGAGCTTACATAGTCTAATTAAGTCTGAAGTAAGTATCACCTTATAGAGGATGAGATAGAGAGAACCTCCTACATGAATGATGATCATGTAACAGTTAAGTCTCAACACTTGCAACATGAATGGATGTATATTTAGGGTATGATCCTTAATAAAGAGATCATGAAACCCTAATCAAGAAGATTGTTGAAACCCTAACCTAAGTCTAGGGTAATATCAAGATGTAATTCAAATCAAGGGTAATGTTGTGACTCTAAACCAGGATGATAATATGAGAAACCCTAATTGAGGGTGAATATATGAGAAACACTAATTGAGGTTAATGTTATAAGAAACCCTAACTGAGGTTAATGTTATATGAAACCCTAATTGAGGTTGATGTTATGAGAAACCCTAATCTATGGTAATTTGATGTGATTAGTAAACCCAAATTGTGGGCTATGGAATTAGAAACCCTGATCTAAAGTAATGCCATATGAAACCCTAAATTAGAATGATGTTATATGGAACCCTGATGCAATGAGGTGATGTAAGACTCAATCCAGGATGATGCCACATAATGATACTATGATGTGTGAAACCCTGGTGATGGTATAATAGCCAAAATACTAAAGTGGGGTGTGGCTAATATAATCAAATAAGATGAGAATGTTATAACCATGTAGGGTAAGGTTGATGAACCATATGAATGGTAATGTGGTTATTCTAATGAATAAGGATCTAAGAGACAAGATGATGCCTAGATCTGTATATATATATCCAACTCTATACATGTATAACAACCCTTTACATCTTACAAAGATGAGGACAAGAAACGCTGAGGAGAAATGTATGCAATAATACATAATGGAATGAATAACATCCTATAGGTTTAAATACCTAAAGAGGTTGATGATGGTTTACCCTATATCAACAATGTCTAATCATTGGATAAGTCCATATCATTAAATATAGTTGAACAATTCTAATGTGTGACCTATGTATCATATGATGAATGTGACAAGTTAGTGGATAAAGTATTAAGAGGGGAATACCTTAATACAAGGTTAGTTGTTTAACTTAAGGAAGATGGAAATGAGAAGAAAGTGATACATCAAGACATGATAAATATCACATTCAACATTTCAGTGTAGACATACCTTGATGAACCTCTAATCTAATGTTCTTGGATAAGAAACACATGGAGTGTATGATATGTAATTGTTACAATAAATATGTAATGAACTCATACCTTGAATTTATGATCATTAATGATATATGATGAGAATGGTGATCATAAGCAAATACTTATGATATCTTTGAATGCTCCTAGAGGTGTGGAGCAATATATTAGGGTTGAACTAATAATGTGAGCATGAAACCCTAATTAATGTAATATGGGAAGTCCTAACCCTAATTTTGAGTAAAGGGAATGAGAAGCCCTATTTGATAGATAACCCTAATCCTGATAAAGGATGATGGTGTTACTATTGTTCCATATGATGTGATAAATGAATTACATGACTCTTATCATGTCTATTAATCATGTAGACATCATGAGATGATGAACATAGCCAGATTTGAGCTATGACATTCATATAATAAACATGTTGAATGGCCTTATGTGCCTAATGTTGTTGTTTCTTAGTAAAAGTAACAAAATGTGTATGGACCTTATGAGTTCCATGAATAAGTTGTTTCCTAGTAAAAGGTGACAAAACACTTAATAGGACTTGTGAGCCATGTGAGATACTTGTGTAACAAGTATTATGTATACCTCGGTCTGAGGACTTGGAGGTAATAGTTACCTAACAAGTGGCAACAGTGATAGTGACGAATCGAGGGTATGAATACCCAAAATTGATAAGTATGATAATGATGTTCTCGAAGGATGTGAATTTTTGAAGAAATGAAATGAGGGACTGAGATCCCAATGTCTTATAAAGACTGAGAAGTGATTGATGAAAATAGTACATATTTCTTTATAGCATTTGTCTAAATAAGTTATGTTTGAGAACTCGACTGATGCTAAAAGAATATGCTAATGTACTTAATTAATCAAGTGAAATCATATCATGTAGAGCCCTAACCACAGATCCATCATCGTCAACAAATTGGTGATGGTGAAATGGGTGTCCCGCGACAAAACCCAGAGCGCATATTTTGAATATGTGGGGGCAATGGGCGAAAGTATCCTGACATCCTAATGAGGGAATTGATAGAGTCCTTCATTACTTGTACCAGGATGGATGTATCACGAATCTACCAATGATTGGGATAGATGCAGTACACATCTCCCAATAATGTTAATACCGGATCGATGGAGATAAACATGTAATCTCACGATCACGAAGAGAGTGCAGCACGCCACTGTAACTCAGATAGCGAAGTTTCCAGTATACCCTAGAAAGCTATATATATATATATAGAAGAGACACAAGATGTCCTACAATTGGTACTCACGCTGACTGAGGAGGATGAGGTCATAGAAATCTGGCACTTCTATTGACCTATGTATGGTACCGATTTCGACTTCGTAGTGGTCGGTTGGAGTATGAGCGGTATATCTCATCTCCTCAGTGCATAAGTGTGATTGTAAAATGTAATCAGCCGTATAACATGTTTGCTTAAGGATTGAATACGGAAATACATTGGCTGATGTTATATTTCTTTTATGCATCTCTAGTTGATAAATGTTATTTATACCTTTTTCTATTTATTTCAACTAGATGGATGAACTATGATTCTATCATGGATAGAGGTATTGCTCTCCTTGAGAAAGGAGATTACTTTACTTTGTTCATTCAATGATTAATATTGATGTTAATATATAAGAACTCCTGCTCAGTTTTATTATAATAAACTCCTATAACAATGTTTTGGCGGAGAGTTATATCTCCCGCTGGGACAATTTACAATTGTCTCACCCCCGTGGGATCCAATGTTTTTAGGTGGACACGGACAAAGAGGCAGAAACCTTTTAGCAGAGAAAGAACAGCAGCAACACTAGGGACAGTAGTAATATCTCAGGTGGATATACTGCTTGTCTAGTTGTATAGATAGTAGTCCTATCTGTCGTCTCTGTACTCTCAGCTCCTCGGGATTTATAGATAGTGCTTTTTATCATCGACTTGAGATTTTGGCTAGATGCCTCAAGGTTTTATGTTGTCTGTATATAATGTTAATAGGACAGCTGATGCTGTAATACTCGAGAAGAGATGGTACAAGTTATGTACTTTTGATCCAGGATGTAATGTTATACTTTGGTCCTTGATGAAAGAATTTTCCTATGTTTGGATCTCTTTGCAAAAAGTTTTAATTTTTAGTGATTTTCAGTAATCCACTATAAATGATTCGCTTCCGCTTAAGGAAATCTTGTTTTTATAAGTTGGATGCCACAATATCAATCAGGGTTACTCATCCACTTACACAAATTAGGGCTAGGTTTTCAAATTAGGGTTTCATAATACATAGGATCACCCTAGATTAGGGATTCATATCACATTACCCAATATCATGGTTTCACATTATATCCTTACCTTGAATTTAGGGTTTCTTATAACATTTCCCCTAAAATTAGGATTTCATGTAGCTTTACCCAAAATTAGGGTTTTCATGAAGCATTCCCTTAAATTAGGGTTTTTCATTAAAATACCTTGAATTAGGGTTTCTCATATCATTACCCTAAATTAGGGTTACACAATCACCCTAGATTAGGGTTTCACCTAGCTTTACCTTAAATTAGAGTTAGAGCTCATCAACCTTCTCAATTAGGGTTTCATGATCTCTTTATCAAGGATCATACCCTAATTACATATTTTATACATGTTGAGAGTGTTGAGGTTTAACCACTACATGATTATCAAACATGTATGGATTCCTCTCTCTCTCATCCTCTCTAGGATATTAATTACTTCAAACTTGATTAGATTAGGTTAGCCCTTCATTCAAGTGTGTACATTTAGGGTTAGGATAGTATATTGAGACATTGCTTCCATAAGCATCAAAGGTTAACCACTCAAAGGGTACTAATCACTTAAGTACCTTGAAGGTACAACCATTGTAATTACCTTTGATAAACATCATCAACAATCATGGGGTTGATTGTACTTACATGTTTTGAATCAATTAGACCTTCAAACGGTCTTAGGGTATTAGACCCTCAAACGGTCTTGAAGTACTTTGATCTTCAAACGGTCTTGAAGAATTTTGACTTTCAAATGTTCTTGACCAATTGTAAATCAAATCAACCCATTTGGTCTTGAAACCGAATCATCATCAATTGATTATGAAACTAAATCAACCCATTCAGTCTTGAAACCGAATCAATCTATTCGATGTTGAAACCGAATCCATCCATTCGGTCTTGAAATCGAATAATCAACCATTGATTTGAAACCGAATCAATCTATTGGGTCTAGGGTTCGCAATCAATGGACCCTCCAACATTGAAACCATTGGAATTAGATCAAATTGAGACCATTGGATCATCATCCAACTTATGACATCACCTGACCTCAAACAGTCTTGAGGTCATTTGGCCTCAAACGGTCTTGAGATCCATTACCCATTCGGTTTTGAACTCAATTACCCGTTCTATCTTGAAGTCAATTACCCATTCGGTCTTGAAGTAAATTACCCATTCGGTCTTGGGTTCAATTGCCCATTCGGTATTGAGGTAAATTGCCCATTCGGTCTTGAAACTGAATCAACTTAATCGGTTTTGAAACCGAATCAACTCAATCAGTTTTGAAAACTGTTTGCCCATTCCTTTGTTGAGGTGTGCGCTTAAAATGACATCATCATCTTCAAGCTTCAAACCTTCAAAATCAATTGTGATTCTTATGGTGATTTCAACAACTAATCAAAAGGAAATCGAGAAGGAAGAAAGGTTCAACACATGATGAATAAATTACAAGCAATAATGACATTTAAGGGTTCAAGTTATATAACCCGCTTTCAAAATTGAATCCAAGCTTCAAGCTTCACGTCCTTGATGGTGAATGAAGCTTCCTCAACTTCCAAAGGCTCGTCCTCAAGTCTTTGAGTGAAATGAATGGCTAAGGTTGAAGATTGAATGAAGAAAAGAAGAAATTAAGCATGGAATTTCGATTTCCACCATGAAATCAAGGTTGAAGATGACTATGGAGCTTTCCTACAAGTTGGGGCACGTCCTCCTACTGCTCCTAAGCTCCCTTGTGTTCAACCAAAACAAGGAAAGAAAGAAGGGTCAAAAAATCCTTTCACGTGGGTTGAAAATGAGATGTATATAAGGGAATTTCAATGAGAGAGAAAGTGATAAATAATTCCTTCAACTCCCAAAATTGGTGCCACATACTCCCCTCAATCCTTTGCATATGAAGCCATCTCCCCCATATTGTAATTCCTCTTCATTATCCATGAATTAAAAGAAAACAAAATAAGCATCTTAAGCATTTTAATAATAATATCCAATATTAGTGGATATTACTTTTTAGTTAACTAATGTGAGTGGGCTCTCCACTCACTTTAGATATTTCGGTGCCATTGCAAGGCACAAGGACGTCCACACATATGCAAATTCAACCATCTCATTTTTGGTTGAAGTGCACTTCCATTAATATATTTATTTTTGCATTAAATTGAATTAGGGTTTCAATTATGCTTAAATATTTATTATTTTAATATCAAGATTCTCTTTCCTCCAAAGTGATTCAAATGAGACACCCCTCTCATTTTATTTTCTCTACATGATGCCAAGAAACATGAGGGACTCTCTAGAAGTGGTATTTTGCATATTCGCATTACACCAAAACTAGGTTTTAATGCACAAACATTGCTTTATAAGCTCTTTCTTGGTGCTCAGGCTTTCACAAGCCATACCTCTACATCATTCTCATTCTTATGATGCTTCAACATTTGAGGAACAGTTATCATGTAACATTTGCAAGTTAACCCCTCAACTTTGGTAATTAGCACTTTAGTCCAAAACGGCCAAAACATTGTTTTCAACATTATCCAAAAAGGACTAAAATTGAAACATAAGCTCCTATTGAGCCTTAATTACTTTTCAAAAGATAAAAGTAAGAATATAATTATATTTCTTAAACAAAATATCTAGGGTTAAAGCATAACCCAGGTCAGGGATGTTATAAATTATCCACCCCTAACAGGGATTTTGTCCCTGAAATCATCAAGAGAAAAGAGAAGGGTACTTCCTCCTCATCTCTTCCTCTAGCTCCCACGTAACTTCTTCAACGCCACGATGATGCCAGAGAACTTTCACAAGACATATGTCTTTCTTTTTTAGCTTTTTAATTATTTTATCAAGGATCATCACAGGTCCTTCAACATATAATATATCATCATTTAATTCTACCTCCACAGGTTGAAACACTAAATCGGTGCCAGGATGACACTTTCTCAGCATGGATATATGGAACACTGGATGCAACTTATGCAACTCAGGTGGCAACTCTAACTTATAAGCTACCTTTCCAATCCGTTCAATGATTGGATATGGCCCCATAAATCTAGGAGCTAACTTACCCTTCTTTCCAAATCTAAGGACACCTTTCCAAGGTGAGACCTTGAGATATACTCTATCTCCAACTTGGAATTCTAAAGGTCTTTGTTGTTTGTCGGCGTACGACTTTTGTCTATCCTGTGCAGTCTTTAATTGTTGTTGTATTACTTTAATCTTCTCAGTTGTCTGCTGCACAAGCTCAGGACTCAAAAGTTGATATTCTCCTGTTTCATACCAATACAAAGGAGATCTACAACGTCTACCATATAATGCTTCATATGGTGCCATATCAATATTGTGCTGATAACTATTATTGTAAGCAAATTCTATCAAGCTCATGTGTAGATCCCAACTTCCTACAAACTGAAGGACAGATGCCTGAAGCAAATCCTCCAAGGTTTGTATGGTCCTCTCAGACTGTCCATCTGTCTATTGGTGAAAGGCAGTACTAAACCTTAACTGCGTACTCAAAGCTTTATGTAGTCATTCCCAAAAATGACTCGTGAACTGGGGACCTCTAACTGAAAGAATAGTAGCTAGAACCTCGTGCAATCGCACTATCTCATCTATATATACCCATGAAGCTTCTCAACAGTGTAGGTTGTTTTAACAGGAAGGAAATGTGTTGTCTTAGTCAACCTATCAACTATCACCCGTATGGAATCATGACCTTTGGTGGTTCTAGGAAAACCAACCACAAATTCCATGGTCACATGATCTCATTTCCACTGCGGTATAGGAAAAGGTTGCATTGTTCCTGCGGGCTTTTGATGTTCAGCTTTAACCTGCTGACACACTGGACACCGCATAACAAACTCATCTACATCCTTCTTCAAATCAGGCCACCAATACATATCCTTCAAGTTACATTACATTTTGGTGCTCCCTGGATGCATTGCAAACATTGAAGAATGAGCTTCCTCCAAGACAAACTTCCTTAAGTCATTGGCATCAGGTACTACCATCCTATTATGGTAACAGACTACCTAATCCTCTGATTCATGAAAGCCATCCCGTTTCTCATTACCATACTCTGACCTGATCTACTGAACCACAACATCAGCTTGTTGTGCTTCTTTAATCTACTGTCTTAGAGTAGGTTTCACTTGCATCTCAGCTAACAGCCCGACTAACAACGATACCTTAAGCTGTATATTGTTTTTCCTTAAGGAGCTAAGCATATCTCCTTTAAAGCACACTAAGGAGTTCAACTGTACTTTATCTAAGGTTGGTGATGTTGATTTCCTACTTAGTGCATCAGCCACTACATTAGCCTTCCCTGGATGATAATCAATTGTACAATCATAGTCCTTGATTAAATCCATCCATCGACGTTGTCTCATGTTCAACTCATGTTGTGAAAAGATATATTTTAAATTCTTATGGTCTGTGAAAATATGGAATGTTTCTCCATAGAGATAATGTCTTCTGATCTTCAGAGCATGAACCACAATAGCTAGTTCTAGATCATGTGTCTAATAATTCTCCTCGTGTTTCTTAAGCTGTCGAAAAGCAAAAGAAATCACTTGATTATCCTGCATCAACACACATCCAAGGCCATTCTTAGATGCATCACAGAAAACTATGTACCCCTTCCCTTGCTCAGGTAACACCAACACAGGTGCACTTGTTAACCTTTCTTTCAACAGCTGGAAAGAATGTTGACACTTGTCATTCCAGACAAAAGGAACTTTTTTCTTGGTCAACTTGGTTAGGGGTAAAGCTATAGAACTGAAGTTCTTAATGAACCTCCTGTAATAGCCTGCCAGTCCTAGGAAACTACATATCTCCGTCAGTGTCTTTGGCTATTCCCATTGCAGGACAGATTCTACCTTCTTAGGATCAACATAGATACCTGAGGCAAATATTATGTGTCCTAGAAAAGAAACTTCTGGTAACCAGAACTCGCATTTGCTAAACTTAGCATATAGCTTATGCTCTCTTAGAAAAGTTAAAGCATGACAGAGGTGATACTCATGCCGTTGAGCATCTCTACTGTATATCAAGATGTCATCTATGAAGACTACTATGAACTGGTCAAGAAAAGGCCAGAAAATTCTATTCATGAGTTCCATGAATGCAGCTGGTGCATTAGTTAGTCCAAACGACATAACTATGAACTCATAGTGACCATACCTTGTCCTAAAGGAAGACTTAGGTATGTCACTCTCCTTGATACACAACTGATGATATCCCGGCCTCAGATCTATCTTAGAGAAGATAGTTGCACCACGCAACTGATCAAACAGGTCATCGATCCTTGGCAGAGGATACTTATTCTTTATGGTTACTTTATTCAACTGTCTGTAATCAATGCATAACCGCATCGATCCATTCTTCTTCTTAACAAAGAGAACCAGAGAACCCCATGGTGAAGTACTCGGTTGGATAAAACCTTTCTCAAGCAACTCCTGCAGCTGTTTCTTGAGCTATGCCATCTCAGCAGGTGCCATTCTATACGGTATTTGTGTTATCGGTTGCGTGCTCGGGATTAGATTAATCTCAAAGTCAATCTCTCGGGGCGAAGGAACACCTAGAAGTTCCTCAGGAAACACATCTTCAATATCCCTAACTATCGGAACTTTAGAAAGATAAGAACTATCCATTATGGTGTCTACCACATGTGCCAAGAATGCAAAGCATGCTTGTCTGATCAGCTTCTCAGCTACCATAGCTGACATACGACAGGTTGGAAGAATATTTCTGTCTCCGTGAAAGATCCATGTGTCACCGTCATCTGCGAACACATCTTGCTTGGATTCACAATCCAAGAGAACCTTATACTTTTCTAGGGTTTCCATCCCAAGAATTATATTGAACCCATGCATCTCAAGTGGTATAAGATCTACCTGAATGCGATGTTCAGAGAAGGAAAGAATGCAGGGAGAACACACCTCCCGCAGCATTGCAGATACAAGCAAAGGGGTTTCTAATAACAAACTCTCCGCCCTATGACCAACTGTCATATTGTAGTCAAGAATCACTTCTCGAGTGATAAAGGAATGCGTAGCACCCAGATCAATTAAAATAGATATGAAGCAGGATGAAGACATATCAGAATAAAATAGTTCCATTTGACCTGTCACAACTCATGGGTTAACTACTGCTTCAAGTTGATTCATCGCATAGAATCTAGTCGTTGCTTGTTGTTGACCCGGTGCTCGGTTGTTGGGTGCCGACAAACTAGCTTGGGATGCTTGCCCACGTCCTCGAGTGCCACTCGAAAACTGCCTCCTCTGAGAGCCTTGCTGACTCTACCTCTGGGGTTGAGTCACCATTGTGTTCCTGATTGGACAATACCTTGCCAGATGTCCCACTTGTCTACAGTGATGACAGATCCTGGTCTCAGGATAGGATCTGTGAGGTCCAATTACTGACATTGATACTATGCTGGGGGCTCTACTTGGAACACAACTATGGCCCCTACCCTTACTTGACGTCCATTGCATTTGGGTATTGAATCTTGAATGTGTTGCCGATGCAAAAAACCTCGGCTTCTTAAAGCCCTCAGACCTCTATCCTTGGAGATGAGTGTACGCCTTCTTACTACTGGTCTGTCGCTTCTCGATCACAGACCTTTCTATCCATCTAATAGACTCCACAAAGGTGGCAAACCTCTCCCTATTTTCTAAGGTAGACATTGGAGTGGTCAATTCAATATTCAACCCTTTCTCAAAATGTCTAATTATTTCCTCATATGTAGTTTCCATATGTGGACAGAACTGTAAAAGCTCCATGAACTTAGCCTCATACTCGCTAATGTTCATCGGTCCTTGTCTTATCATCTCAAACTGAGATATCTTTTCATCTAGGTAAGTCTTAGGGAAGTATCTAATGAAGAACTCACGTCGAAATTCTTCCCATCCGACCTCGACACCTGGCCTCTTGCCCTATTCTATTGTCCACCAGTGGCCAACACTCCCTTTTAAAAGGTACACTGCATGTCTCACCTTTTCGGCTTTTGGGATATTGAGGATTCTAAAAGCCTTCTCCAGCTCAGTCAACCATAAATCAACATCTGCTGGGTCAGTTGTACCAGCATACTCTATGGCTCCTACCTGGCAAATCCTCTCAAAAGTTTTTCCAGCTCCCTGTCCCTCATTATGGGTTGGTTCCCTAGGTGCGGGTGGTGGCATCCTGTCCGCCATATGTGTCATGGTTGCCATGAACTGCCCAAACAGAGCAAGGAAAGCTGGGTTCTCTATCATGGCTGGGTCAAACTGGGGATGTTCAGGTGCTAGTTCCTCCCTAGCCCGGTCCCTTGCACCTCCTCCTGGTGCAACAACGCTACTCTCAACAACATGTTCTCTGTGTGATCCAAACATCTTCAAGTTCTTCTTCTCCTCCTATATGAGCAGAAGTCAGTATCAGATAAACTGGAAGACACTAGAACATACTCAACAACCTTAATCCTATGTCTCTGTAGACTCAATGAACTTAGAGCTCTGATACCACTAAATTGTGATGACAATGATTCAAACAAAACATCATTCACTAGGAAAAAGTGATCATTAGCAGTAGATTACTGAAAATCACTAAAAATTAAAACCATTTACAAAGATATCCATACACTGGAAAACTCTTTCAAAAAGAACCAAAGTAATTCAATTACATTCTGGTTCACAAGTACATATCTTATACCATTCCTTCTCGAGGATTACAAGCATCAACTGCCCTGTTTAAAACTATACACAAGCAGCATAAAAACATTGAGGCTTCAAGACAAAATCTTAGATCGATTCATTAAACTAACTACTGACTCCGAGGACCTGAGAGTACAGAGATGACACATAGGAATCTCTAACAAAACATAATAGGCAATGCACCCACCTGGGATGTCACTACTATCCCTGCTGTTGCTACTGTTCTTCCCCTGTTGTAGGGTTTCTGCCTCTTCCTCCACATCTACCTAAAAAGTATTGGTAACCAACAAAGTGAAACCCATGTCCCAGCGAGAGATATAACTCTCTGCCAAAAACATTATTATTGTAGTTTAATAGAATAAAATTGAGCAGAGGAATCATATATATATTCAGCAGCAGATAAATCAATGTCTAAACAGATTAGAACAATATTCTTATTCAAAGCATTTCAGCTATAACTTGATAAAGCAGCATGTCACTTATCCAATAAGGAATTGAAGAACATGTATAACATTTATCCATCTAGGGTATGCTAATCAAGGTAACATCAACCAATGATTCTCGTATTTCAACCTTAAGCAAATACGCTACACGGCTAATTACATTTTACAATCATACTTAAGTAATGCCCGAAAGAGATGAAGTATACCATTCATACTCCAACCGGCCACGATTACGTAAAGCATCGGCACCACATAAGGTCAATGGAAGAGTCAAAATCCAAGACCTCAACCTTCTCGGTCAGTATGAGATAATATGGTAGAGACATCATGTGTCAAACTGCAATTAGCTTGCCAGGGTATATTTGCATCTTCTCTATAGAGTTATAGCCCGCATCATATGCTCTCTTTAGGGTTATGGCACGTAGCCAATGCCTGGTATCATATCATGGAGTCATGGCCCGTAGCCATACTCATACTGGGGTATGGTCCGTAACCAATCCTGTACATAGGATATAGCCCACAGCCATTCCTATGGGGCATGAGGATGTAATTGCCCAATTACCCCCACATATTCAAAAATATGCACTCCGAGTTTAACTCATTTCACCAATCAGCAAATTCTGACGTTGATGCATCTGTGGTCAGGGAAACTACATTATATAATATCACTTGATTTATTAAGTGTATTACCATTTCTTTTACCATCAACAAATTTCCAAACATCAATTATTATATTAATTGCTAGAAAGAATGTGTAATCCTTCTATCAAGTACTGTTCAAACCTTTAATAAAGCATTGGGATCTCAATCCCTCATCTCATCAGGGGTATTCTCATACCTTAATAAACTCATAGCTATGATTATAGAAAATGGGTATTCAAACCCTCAGTTCAACATAGAACAATTGGTACCATTTATCAGGTAACTAATACCTTCAGGTCATCTAACCAAGGTAAACATGATACTTGCTACACAAGCATCTCACATGGCTCACAAAGCCCATTTCATCTTTTGTTACCTCTCACAAGGCAACAAAGCATGTTATGGCTCACAAAGCCCATTAACAATAATAAATGAAGCATCTTAGCTCATACCTGGCTATGCTCATCATCTCATGATACATGCATGGTTAATACACTTGATAATGGTTATATCAATTACACTTTGGCACCATTATATACAAAGTAACACCACT
The DNA here is from genome assembly GCA_963693085.1 of Alisma plantago-aquatica. Taxonomy (NCBI): domain Eukaryota; kingdom Viridiplantae; phylum Streptophyta; class Magnoliopsida; order Alismatales; family Alismataceae; genus Alisma; species Alisma plantago-aquatica. The sequence continues at coordinate 646,087,487 of OY856410.1, forward strand.
TATACCTTATTAGGGTTAGGATTTCCCAATTCATATCAATCAGGGCTACTCATCCCCTTATACAAATTAGGGCTAGGTTTTCAAATTAGGGTTTCATAATACATAGGATCACCCTAGATTAGGGTTTCATATCACATTATCCTGTATCAGGTTTCACATTATATCCTTACCTTGAATTAAGGTTTCTTATAACATTTCCCCTAAAATTAGGGTTTCATGTAGCTTTACCCAAAATTAGGGTTTTCATGAAGCATTCCCTTAAATTAGGGTTTTTCATTAAAATACCATGAATTAGGGTTTCTCATATTATTACCCTAAATTAAGGTTACACCATCACCCTAGATTAGGGTTTCACCTAGCTTTACCTTAAATTAGAGTTAGAGCTCATCAACATTCTCAATTAGGGTTTCATGATCTCTTTATCAAGGATCATACCCTAATTACATATTTTATTCATGTTGAGAGTGTTGAATTTTAACCACTACATGATTATCAAAAATGTATGGATTCGTTTCTCTCTCATCCTCTCTAGGATATCAATTACTTCAAACTTGATTAGATTAGGTTAACCCTTCATTCAAGTGCGTACATTTAGGGTTAGCATAGTATATTGAGACATTGCTTCCATAAGCATCAAAGGTTAACCACTCAAAGGGTACTAATCACTTAAGTACCTTGAAGGTACAACCATTGTAATTACCTTTGATAAACATCATCAACAATCATGGGGTTGATTGTACTTACATGTTTTGAATCAATTAGACCTTCAAACGGTCTTGGGGAATTAGACCCTCAAACGATCTTGAAGTATTTTGACCTTCAAATGGTCTTGAACAATTTTGACCTTCAAACGGTCTTGATCAACCTTTCAAACGGTCCTGACCAATTGTAAATCGAATCAACCCATTTGGTTTTGAAACCGAATCATCATCAATTGATTATGAAACTGAATCAACCCATTCAGTCTTGAAACTGAATCAATCTATTCGATCTTGAAACCGAATCCATCCATTCAGTCTTGAAACTAAATTTTCAACCATTGATTTGAAATTGAATCAATCTATTGGGTCTAGGGTTTGCAATCAATGGACTCTCCAACATTGAAACCATTGGAATTAGATCAAATTGAGACCATTGGATCATCATCCAACTTATGGCATCACCTGACCTCAAACGGTCTTGAGGTCATTTAACCACAAATGGTCTTGAGATCCATTACCCATTCGGTTTTGAACTGAATTACCCATTCTATCTTGAAGTCAATTACCCATTCAGTCTTGAAGTAAATTACCCATTCGGTCTTGGGTTCAATTGCCCATTCAGTTTTGAGGTAAGTTTCCCATTCGGTCTTGAAACCGAATCAACTCAATCGGTTTTGAAAACTCTTTGCCCATTCCTTTGTTGAGGTGTGTGCTTAAGATGACATCATCATCTTCAAGGTTCAAACCTTCGAAATCAATTGTGATTCTTATGGTGATTTCAACAACTAATCAAAAGGAAATCTAGAAGGAAGAAAGGTTCAACACATGATGAATAAATTGCAAGCAATAGTGACATTTAAGGGTTCAAGTTATATAACCCACCTTCAAAATTGAATCCAAGCTTCAAGCTTCACGTCCTTGATGGTGAATGAAGCTTCCTCAACTTCCAAAGGCTCTTCCTCAAGTCTTTGAGTGAAATGAATGTCTAAGGTTGAAGATTGAATGAAGAAAAGAAGAAATTAAGCATTGAATTTCGATTTCCACCATGAAATCAAGGTTGAAGATGATTTTTGATCTTACCTACAGGTTGGGGCACTTCCTCCTGCTGCTCCTAAGCTCCCTTGTGTTCAACCAAAACAAGGAAAGAAAGAAGGGTCAAAAAAGCCTTTCGTGTGGGTTGAAAATGGGATGTATATAAGGGAATTTCAATGAGAGAGAAAGTGATAAATAATTCCTTCAACTCCCAAAATTGGTGCCACATACTCCCCTCAATCCCTTGCATACGAATCCATCTCCCCCACCTTGTAATTCATCTTAATTATCCATGAATTAAAAGAAAACAAAATAATCACCTTAACCATTTTAATAATAATATCCAATATTTGTGGATATTACTTTTTAGTTAACTAATGTGAGTGGGCTCTCCACTCAATTTAGATATTTCGGTGCCATTGCAAGGCACAAGGACGTCCAAACATATGCAAATTCAACCATCTCATTTTTTGTTGAAGGTCACTTCCATTAATATATTTATTTTTGCATTAAATTGAATTAGGGTTTCAATTATGCTTAAATCTTGATTATTTTAATATCAAGATTCTCTCTCCTCCAAAGTGATTCAAATGAGACACCCCTCTCATTTTCTTTTCTCTACATGATGCCAAGAAACATGAGGGATTCTCTAGAAGTGGTATTTTGCATATTGAACCCTAGGTTTTGGGTAAATTGCACATTACACCAAAACTAGGTTTTAATGCACAAACATTGCTTTATAAGCTCTTTCATGGTGCTCAGGCTTTCACAAGCCATAACTCTGCATCATTCTCATTCTTATGATGCTTCAACATTTGAGGAACATTTATCATGTAACATTTGCAAGTTAACCCTTCAACTTGGGTAATTAGCACTTGAGTCCAAAATGGCCAAAACATTGTTTTCAACATTATTTAAAAAGGACTAAAATTGAAACATAAGCTCCTCTTGAGCGTTAATTCATTTTCAAAAGATAAAAGAAAGAATATAATTAACTTTCATAAACAAAATATCCAGGGTTAAAGCATAACCCAGGTCAGGGATGTTACAATGATGATGATGGGGATGATCATCATCATCATCCTCATCATTATCGTCATCATCATCATGTGATGATGATGATGTGGGATGTTGATGATGAAGATGATGATGATGATGATGATGATGATCATCATCATCATCATCATCATCATGTGATGATGGTGATGTGTGATGATGGATGAGGATGCTGATGATGATGATGATTACGATGATGTTGAGGATGATGATGATGATGATGATGATGAGGATGGTGATGATGATGTTCATCATCATCGTCATCATCATCATCATCATCATCATCATCATCATCATCATCATCATCATCATCATCATCATCATCATCATCATCATCATCATCATCATCATCATCATCCCACTTCATCATGATGATGATCATGAAAAGAATGACACACAATACTCATTTTTTAGTAAGTTTATTACTCAAAAATGAGAATTATCCCCCAAAATATTACATCTTACACATTTTTATATTTGTTTTAAAATCTAATTATATTAAAGATGAGTATTGTACCAAAAGAACAACATGAAATACTCATTTTTGAGTTAGTGTGTGATTCAGAAAATGAGTATTGTCCTTAATATGTACTCATTTTTATATTTCATGTTATTTTCTAAAAAATGTTGACATCACCGTTGGTGTAAATTGTTTTACTTAACTGATACTATTTCATCAAGAAATTCATTATGGGAATCAAAATATAAACAAAACATAATTCCAATTTTCTATCTCATCTCACTGATATTTCTCTTCTTCTTTATCTTTCGTGCATTTTTTCTTCCAATTTTCTGTGTCCTCTCACTTTCTATCTCATGTATGATAGTGTCACCTATGTTTGGCTCCAAGTTTTGAGGAGGACATGAATGGAGTTTAGATATGAAAATGGTACACATGGGGTGATGTTGATCATTTTTTTTATTTTATATCCTCTTACAGTTGCAAAGTCATTTCACAACCTTGATAGTCAACACAACATGTGGCCAACCAACCTATTGTTTGCGGCCACCGACATCGTTACTTTTCTATCAGATTGATCAGTCTTAGACACCAAGGTGAAGTAGTCCCCTCCTTCACTCCCAGCCTTCCTGACAAAGAAGGAAATCTAGGAGCTAACCTAGTCAGGATATCTGATATAAATAGCCTTCCATATCTCACCATATTATAATTGTTCTTCCATCTTGATCCATAGTGAGCGAATCTCCATCAGATCAGATACAGTCTCGAGGCCCCCTTTTTTTAAGATGACCTAAAAACAATCACAGTCATCCAGGAAGCACTTTTGTGTATGGTATATGAGTATTCTTGGGGATTTATGCATTTTACTATGCATACAAATCTCCAGTGAATATTTTTTACATAACCTTTTACTTATAGAGGGTTGAGACGTTACTCAGGATGTCATGGGAAAAACAACTATCATGACCTAAACTTTAACCTCCTCATAGGTCACTAATATCAATGAGGGTGGATTCAATTGAATATATCAACATCATTTTACCTTAAAGCCATGTTTTAGAAAAACAAAGCAATTCCTATACATGTGGTTTTGACAAAAAAATATCCCAAGCGGGGAAGTTCTAATTTACTTTTTTGATAAATTATTTTTGAGGTGATAATATGATTCATATAAGTTTTCATTATAGAAGTGAGCGAACTTAAGAAACACATCACATCACATGAAGCCAATTTGATTCCAGCCTCATTTGCTCCATTTCTATGTACAAACATAGATTTTTATTTATTTTGTGGAACAACCTCAGGATGATGGCAACATGAAACTTATATTGAGATAAAAGTTATGATATTCTGGACAAGTTGAGGATTTTGAGTCCCACACTACACTGTCCTCCCATGTGCAATTGTTCCTAGAAGATAATATTATTGACTTATTGATGTCAACTTCTTGCAAGTTGTACACTTACTCGCCTTACCCGCACCGAATAAGTAGTGTGCACGGAGGTGCCCGCCCAACCCTAGACTGACTCCAGATTTCAAAGGGACACCATAACACTTAAGTTGAGGTCTCATCATCTAGTAATACTTGCAGATAAGAGGGTAGGTAATAAGGGGCAACACCTTATGTCTATAATTCTTGTTGAAAATTTTCATCTAAAGCAAGCCATCTCAAGCGAGTAACAGATCTTGATAATGATTGTTTAGTGAGCCATTTGTTATACACTTAGTACACTAGAGAAGCTTAAGGTCGAATTTCATTTTTATGGAGATTACCAATGAGGTCATGTGGTTTTGAGGCCAAGATATAATATAGGCATATTTTACCAATATATAAAATCATAACACAACAAATGACATGGCTAAAGATTAAACTAATTGTAGTTTTAGTTTTAGAATATTGATGTACTACTCCAGTAGAACCTTGGTAAGGTCTAATAATGTAATGACTCAGACTCATGTTATATCTAAGATTTAAATTAGTCACTATGTTTAGTTTAATCTTCTCACATATGGATTAGTGATAATTATAATATGATGAATTAGTCGTATGATGTGAATAAGTAAATCCAAGATTTTGAGTAAGTGTTAAAGTGTAATTTAATTCAATCGATAAGTAATTTTTATTACCTTGAAGTTAATCCTTAAAGGAGGAGAAATAATATGAATAAGCAAGATTGAAAGGCACAAAGTTTCAAAGTATACAAGTAATTAGTGAGTTAACTATTTACTAATTGAGTTTTTAGAAAAACATATTGTCATATATATGTAGAAAATTATATTAATGAATTCAACATAAAAATAATGGATACAGTAGGAGTTCAAATGAGAAATATATAATGTTTTAATAATCAATAGTCGAACAACATTGATGTGCTCAGATCAATAAGGTGAGCAACTTGTGTCATCACGTGCATCCCAATCGTGACATGCAGTCCATCAATGGACAAGCAACATTGCCGCACACTACAACCAAATAAAAAAACTCATAGCTTTTGAAATAGAAAAATAATTGGATGGAATTTATTTTCCAACATTTGTAATTCAATCTTACATCCAAGAAAGCCTTGTTTGAAGGTTAGGAACACATGATATTCTCCTTATTCGTTGTTTGTATATTGTTTTCACATGAAACCTTCTTTTCTTCCATTTTTGCTTCTCCTTCCTCTTCCTTCAATCCATTTTGAAAGAAGAAATATTGATCCAAGATTCTTTTCCATTTTCATCTCCATGCACGGCCTCCAAGAAAAGGAGCCTGAATCAAGGTGATTTTAGGAGGGATTGTCACTTAACTAAGGATTGATGAAATTTTTGTGCCAAGTTTATCCAAGATTCAACCATTTTCTAGCTTTATCCTTCTTGATTGAGGTGTGTAGATTCATAACTCATAATGCATGCATGATTTATTCTTTATACCATGATTAAGTTCTTAAAAACCTTATTGTTTGAGCTTGTAGGTCTAGATTCTATGATGTAATCACAAGACCAGAATCTATATTAGGCACTATTGCTTATTTTTGGTTGATGTAGTACAAATATCATCTAACTCCAGATTAAATGATTAAGCATGATATGCATGTGTGGAAATGAGGAAATTAGCCTAATCATATATAAGTCAAATCTTCCTTCCCGCTCTTGTGAAATCAGTTCTAAATGAGGTTTCATTAGCCTGAAAATGACTCAAAATTTGGTAAAATACTTTCCTTGATTAAAAATTATAATGACCATCATTTTTGTACTAAGAAGACTACAGTGGAACCTAATACAATGTAAATCCAAAAGTGTGAAAATATTTTCATTGCTACTAGAAAAATATTAGTATGTATAACTTCTTGTGACTGGTTGATCTTGTATTATCAATGAAACAATGATGTAAGTGCTCATAGGATTCACCAAGAGATAGTCATATGATGATTGTAATGGAACGATATATAATTCATTTGATTAGAGATAAAGGATAATTTAATTATTGTGTTTTCTTCAATATGAGATAAAGAATTAAATATAATAATGTCCTAAAAATGTCTAACTCAATGACAAGTGATTTAGGGTTGAGGACTTGAACAAGAGATATGTGTATGCAAAGAGTACTCTACCTGAGTCTCAAGTCATATATTATTGGAAAAATTAGAACAACAAATAATACATTAAGACTAATGTGTGTGTTGACCCATGAATACGTCTCATTAGTCATACCATTAGATATTAAGTCAAATACATAGGTACTTCTAATAAACAAGAGTTATGGACATAGTCAACTTAAGTATGATACACAAAATCCATAAATGGATGTTTGAATCATATTCCATGTGACAATGGTGATTATGGTCCTTAGACTCGAAGTGATAACATGTCATTCGGTGTGCCTTTTTATAGCACATCATAACCTTGAATCAAAGTTGATACAGGTAGTGCTTGGGTGCGTTGTCACACATGTGGATTATTGTGAGTGATGTATATGGAATTTGTCTCTTCTATTGGAGTGATATCCTAGCCACTTTATCAATGAGAATAAGAAATGAATGACCATTCTCATGTTAGTCAATTTATGGGATGGAGATCATGTGCATCTCATATAGTATACTCTAGATCAAGGAAAAAATACTAAACATTAATAGGATGATGTTTTCATTCCTTGGATTCGATCTAGATATTGGATACAAATGGATTATATAATCACGGTAACATTGGTCACAATACTAGGAACAAGTTGTTTTCCAACTTAATCTACTACTGGGGTGGCAATGAAGTCCTTATTGACACCAATTAGTGCTTATGAAATTATAATATGATTATAGATATCACTACCATCATGATTTGGAGACTATAAGATCACACACATGTGATTAATGGAGAAAAGGGGTATTGGACACATAATTAATTGCTTTCTAAAAGCTATAGAAAATCAATGGAATCATTGATGGACTTATTAGAAGCCAATTTGGTCAACTAGAAAGTCCAATTGTCTAACTATATAGGCCAATTGATTGATTGGATGATCTAGTTCATTAATCAAGATGAGATCTACCCAATCAGTTCATTATCTATCCCCATCGACAGACTAGAGTAGATCATCTAATTGGTCGACCAGGTCAGATTAGTGGATCAATACAAAGGTTTTGACCCAATTCATTTGATAGATTGGACTAGCCAGTTGCTTGACTGGATATTTAGGGTGGGTTCATTGTAAAGCATCCCACTCAGGCTAGTTGATCAACTAGACTAAGCCAACTGATTGATCTGAGGTCTATGAGTAGACTACTCAAACACATATGTGTCTTTTCATTTCCTAGGGGTTGTTAAAAGTCATGCTTCCCTACCTCTCCTATATAAGGGGGCATGATGGTCAGGGTTTGGGCACTTTTTTGAGACCTTTGACCAATTTTTATTACTCATAAGGAGAGAGAGAAGAGATTAAGAAATACTAGCATGTTACCAATGAGAAGGCTACTCCTTGTTACTAGATCTTGGAGTGAAACATGGAGTTAGCCATCATCTATGTGGATAATATAAAGATGTAGATTCCTTGGTGGTTGTGTCGGGAGAATGTCATTGACATCCTCTTATGTTTTTATTCTTTTGAGTATTGACTCCAGAGCTACTCCATGACAAAGACATATTATTTATGATGATATCTTCTCATGGGAAAGTGGATTATATTAGGTTTTTATTTCTCCTATTGCACCTATCACATCCATTGAACCCTATATTAAGGCCTTATATGGAGACTGATTATAATATATGATGATTACTAGGCATGTTGAGGCATTGGTAAGGGAATACATGTATGATGATAGTACTTCATTGAGTATGTGATGCAATTACTCTCTTCATACTTTATTTTATGTGTATAATGCTACATATAACAGTTGTGAACACTATATGAATAACAATAAGAGGAGTTTGATTATGTAATAAGAAAGAGAGAATATAATGAACATAGCTAGGAGCCATGTACATCGTGAGCCATCCTCAACATCCGTACTGGGATGGTAAAAAAGGCATGTCACGCTTAGTGTGAAGCCCAAGTGATGGATACCTGGAGTATATTAGATCATAAGGGATAATGCATAGGAGGTTAGGGGATGTTTCATAGAGGGGTAAGAAAGAACCTAGCCTCCTTGAGATGTGAAACAATAATATGGATGAAATCCCAATCTAGTTTTGATATGAAATTGTTATGACATGATAATCATAATATACATATATATATATATATATATATATATATATATATATATGAATGGGAGAGTGTACCTTCACAAAAGAAATATGGGAGTACTTATGCAACAATTTCAGCCTACAAATCCAACTTATAGCTGATCCGAAAAGAATGATCTTGAGATGCGGAGGAGATGAAAAGAAGGCCCTTATGCTTGCCGGTTTATGCTACCATGCATGGGAAGAAAGGAACGCTAAAAAGACACCAAGGAAAGTATACGAACGCCACATCTATTGCTGTGAAAATTTGTAAATGTATTAGATGTAGATTACATATTAGATAGTGGTGTGAGTTGTAACTCTGATCTGATGTATGGCGTTGGGCCTACATGTAAACTCGACCCCCTATAATTTTAGGGGGGTTTCGGAATATATTTACCTAATTCCGATATATATATATATATATATATATATATATATATATATATATATATATATATATATATATATATATATATATATATGAATGTATATATATATATATGTATATATATATATATGTGTGTGTGTGTGTGTGTTTGTGTGTGTGATAAGCTCGTGCTTCATACCAAGGTGGGAAATTTGTAGTGTGCCTACATGCCCATCCCCATGCCCAAAGGTGGATGGGCTTGTTGTTTGGCTTACGATATCCAAATAAACCCTAAGGTATGGATAGTGAGTCATGGAACTATCTACTTGGCTAGGTACAAGACAAGTAGATCATGGGAAAGTAAATATAAAGGAAAACCATGCGTTATGAACCATAGTAAGTTTACTCTTTTACCCTTATTAATATTCTCCTATCATGTTCATATGACTTTCTTCTTGTTATTGTTTAAGTTAAATTTCTCTGTGTTGTTGTGATCAACATGAAAGAGAAAGATACCTAATTTGCATACTTTTATGTTATTTTCCCATTTAGACATCGACTACAAAATGTCAAACCATCAATATAACTAATGGTGAAACCTTAATCCCCTGGAAAAGGTAATATTTAGATGAGTGAGTAATAATTAACCATGTAGCACAAGTATAGACCTTATTTCACTGTAGTGAACATCTATTGCACATACAAAGAAGTTACTTAGATACAAGCCTTGACTCAGGCTGCATATGACTTGAACATGTCTTAGATGTTCCAATCATGAAGTGATGAGTAAGAAAAATATCTAGAATCTTACCCTAGTCTTATAAGTTTTTGTTTGTGTGCCAAGTTGGTTTGGACCTAAACCCTGAGCTTTCTAGATTGACCCTAAGAGTTGTGTAACTAGTACTATTATTTGTAATGTGATGAATATATATGTTGAAATGCATTCACATAGCTTTATACTTGTCTAGGTGGGAATAATGTCTTTAACTAATATGATATATAGGTTGAGTTCATTTTTGAATAATAATAATTCCCACATACTTCTTACATACAGATATTAAGGCCAGATAGGTTTTCATTTACAATTTGTGGTGAATGATTGTAAATAGTTGATAATTGTTCCAAGTATTCGAAAATACATCAACATTCAATTTTTCGTTTATATTTACAAAAATAGTGATGAATACATGGACTATTGTATATTCTATCTATGAAACCCCAATTCCTTAGATACCCTAAAATTCAATTTCCAAATACAATTTCCATGGCCTACATGGATTTTACATGGTTGAATTAGGTTGGGTATCAATTTTCACTTGGTTTGGATAATTCTTGAGGGATCAGTTTGATAAAATAAGATAATATATAATTGCTTTAATGTTAACAGGAATCGTGTTTAGGATTTGATGATTTAAGTTGATATTTAATAGTCAATCCATGATTTAGGTCACAATGTCACACCTTTGTAGAGTCATGACTTATGCCACATTGTGTTGTAGCCTTAATTGGATTCACTAGTTTGTACTCATCCACTACCTTGAGATAGAGCACATAGTACTTGTGGTCATCCCAATAAACACTCTTTTTCCTTGTCTCATCCTTTAAGTGGGAATCTAAACCCATTTTATTTGTCTTGATCTCCTAAGGTGTTTGATTCCCAATTTAATTAGGAGCAGGAGAGAAGAGAGTTTGGTCAACTCTAATTTTCTCAACTCCTTGATTTCTCATTTCCTATGATTTTAGACTAACCTAAGAATTCCTCATATGTAATTCCCTTCGAGAATCCTTTCACAAGCATCATGAACTCGGTGCAACTTTTTTGTGCCGTGATACCCTCACAAGGATAGTTCCCACATTTCAGTTTTTGATACCTTATCTGAGGAGTTTGTCAGCATTTTTCTGACAGTGGTACTTCTAAGAGAGGGTGTGGTTCATCTCCAAAGACCACATCTACACTCTTAGGTACTAAATTTCCCCGACTGAGATGCAATCACTTTTCCTTTTTTTGTGTATATATTGATTATACATAAATCAAGCAGTCTTATATATATGCTATAGTTTCTTTGTGTTTTTTGAGTTCTCAATAAAGTTTCAAAATTCATGTGATGTAAGATCTGGATATAGTCTTCTTATTTACTGGTTCCCGCACTGAACTTGATGTCTACATTAGCATGATGGTGGTTTCTCTACTTTAACCACCACCTGGCCCTTGATTAGGGTCATTGTACTTGGAAAAGCAGTCCAAGATCAATAACATTGGTATCATACCCTACAATTCTTATATTCTAGATAGAGAATTATGATTCTAAGCTTATGTGGAACTAAATCATGCTACAAGGGAGAAGAATCCATCTACTATTTTGACAATATTACCCTCTCTATATATCAACTTGTCACACTCTGATTGGCAAGTTTCATCTGTGCCCCCCGACTATACATTAATATCTCGCCTCTATTTAAGCTTTGGAATTGAAACCTAGTGCCTTATAACTCATCTAACTTTGAAGTGTGAATGGGGGGACTATGTGGTTATTTTTCAACAAGATCTACTTTTCTTCCTCAATAAATGCATTAAACTTTAAAAATAATAGAAATTAATCAACATATCACAAAAACAAAGTAATTTTTTATATTTCTAAAATCAAGATCTATTGAGTGATATGGATTTAATATTGTGGTCCCATCTTATCAATGGATTTGTATGGTTTCATCATTGAATAGGAAATAGTTATAATTCATACTAAATTTTACCAAACTTATCAAGATAGGTCGTTGAGACTATGAAATCTGAAATTAGGTATGTTGAATGACAATTAGATTCACCAATTAAGGTATGTTTAAAAAAACCTATTTAATTGAGCTATTATCTTGTGATTATAAACCTATATTCCCATTAGTGAGGCAAAAATCTTAATATTGTTATTGTGCTTCTTGAATCTTCTAAGAGATGCCCTATTTTCCTAATTTCTTCAGTTTTGACATTTATAGTGAAAGTCTTTCATATTAATATGATTATTTCTTTATTTACTACACTTATTAATAATTCTACCATTATTACTTGTATCATGGTTGAAATTAACTTAATTGCCTTACCTTCTGAATTTATTATGTGTGTTAGGTGTACGTAAATAAGTTGTCTATAGTAGTTATGCCTGGGTGTTGGGGCCCAATATCACAACCATTTATAAGTTGGGTTTCCATGTTGCAGCCTAGCCACATGTGTTTTAGTATCAATGTTCTAACCTATTTGATATATTTTATACAAAAGATTGAGATGTATGTATCTCCTTATAGAAGCATGGAATATAAAGGTGTTTTGATTCTTCTTTTAAGTTGCTCTAGTAATATTATTATCAACATGTAACTTAGTTATTTGTTTTTGTGGAATATTATGTAAGGAAAGAATTCTTATTGTGAATATATATGATTTTTTTATTGACTCATAAGTCTTTAACTTATACATTCATCTATATGTATTATCTCCTACTCTCATCCCTTATATTGAATGAGAACAACCATTATATTGAACCTTACTCATTACCAATGTTAGATTTTATAGCACATACCAAGTGTACTAATAATCTTCTCCCTTGTTTCTCCCATTCTAGTGTTGTTCCCAAACCATCCAGGTGCAGGTGTTCCAGGAGAGGATATTTAGGAGGAGCCAACTCTACAACCGTTGATTTTGTAGGATAGCTTGAGATGGTCTTATTTCTCTCTGCAAATAGTCCCTCATATATGTTGTTATACACCTTCCTTGTTGTAAATCCACCCATATGGGTGGGAAAGGAAAAATTATGCAACGATAACATTAGTGTAATATTTGAATCCATGATGGGATACCCCAGTGATTATATCTTTGGTTTGTTATCAAGAGGTCTCATATTCAAGCCTTGGACACAACATGAATAGACCCACCAATTTTAACAAGGAAAAAGTGGTCTTGTAATACTTTAAATTTCTATTTCTACATATCTTATTTTTATAAGTATCATACATTTGATTAATAAAGAAAATATTCCTTCCTTCATTCTTCTTGGTATGCTTGGATTGGGATGTGTTTGTTCCTTAGTAGTAAGAAGTCGATCTCCTCTTAGGTCGCACTCCTTATATTGACTAACAAACTAATAAACAAAGTTATATGTCATGGAGGTGAGGCTTTAACTTATGGGAACCTATTGAGTCTCTCATCGATCTTAGACATGGATTTTCCCCTCCCAATATTTTGTCCTTATGTCCTATAAGCATTAAAGTCCCCAGATATTACCCAAACACATATATTTTTATCATTCTAGAGGAGATGCTATCCTCTAAAAGATGATAATGCTCCAACCACTAGAAAAAGGCATAGGCAATTGTAATACTCAAAGGTTGTGCTCCTAGTGATAAGTCTAAAGGATATGTTGGCTAGATGATCCCAACACCATAAGTGTGAGGCTAGGTAGAGGAAACATCTATATTTTACCTCTGATGTCTTTATTTTTATCCACCCATGACATTCCTAACATGGATAATCACTCATATTCTCTCTTCATACCTATGAATGATTCTAATATTATGAAAATAAATAACACTATTCCCTTTTCTATATTATTGAGCATCTCTTTCATCCTCTCATTATCTTTCCCTCTTGTATTCTATATAATAACCCTATACATTACAAAAACTACTCTTAGAACGTAAGGAATACCCAAGCAACTTGTGAAACTACCTCGGTGCCTCAATACCAAGTTCTACAACCACCTCAATCCCAAATGACCTATGGTCAAAAATCATCTTATCCCCCGTACCTCAATGTTACCAAGCTGCACCGAATTAGCCCATAAGATATCATCCTCAAGCTTAAATGGCTAGGATGAGCCAAGATCTAGGTCATCTTGTGACCAGGGTATTCTACCTATCGTACTAACTCTTAGGTTACTAGGTAGAAATGTATCACTAATAAATGCATATTTGTATATTTTACTTGCATCTTTTATATCATTCCTTAGAAGCTTTTTATTGATTATTTCCTTAGTTTTAGAATTAATTATCTTAGTTTAGATTTTATTTCTTTTATTTGAGCTTTATTTAATTTGTTAGATTTTAGGAAAATATCCCGATCACTCCAAAGATCAAGATCTCCAAAAATACTCTAACAAGATATTTTCACAACGTCACACAATCCTTATATATATACCCCACACCAATATGGTTATATCATTTACATTCCAAGGCGGAATTTAATGATTAAGTATGATTTGAAAGGTAATTCAATTATCTACATGAAAAATATATTTTCTAGTAGCTTGTCTAGTCGGTCAACTGGCTTTCTAACTGGTCAACTCATATGTAGATTTTTCTGTAGTGCCTGATATATTCTAGTGCCTGATATATTCTACACCAAAATGACCATATATTTTCAATCCCAAGACAAAAATAAATGTTCAAATGTGATTTGGGAAGGAAATTTTATAACCTACATGAAAAATCTATTTTGGGGAGGATTTCCTAGTCAGTCGACTAGCTTTCGCACCGATTGACTTGCCTATGGAAGTAATCTACAACAAAGAGTTAAATAAGTGAACATTCAGAATATTAAAGGAAGGAAATTCCAAAAATTTCTCTATCATACTTAATGTTGTCAAAGATACTCTCTATATCGGTCACAAAGGCAAGTTGGCCAATGATCATGTACTTTTGTATAGAGGAAAGAATATAATTAAATCCTTGCCCTTTGGCGAAGAAAAAATCTATTAATGTAATGATTACAAATATACAAAAGCAAGGCCTCATTCACCCTGGTAAAATGAGGGGGAGTCCAAGCACAAAATACATCTCATATACTAGGTCTGTTTTTTTTTCATATTTGTCATGTATGTGTAGTTCCTCTACTAGGGAAGGGGAGTAGCCCCATACCCCATTCCTTACTTAATTGTATTTAACTCCAACATTTTCGTGAATGAATGTTTTCCACCCATTTTTTCACTTGATCTCCGGTTAGATAGATTATACTCTTATTGGGTAATAGACCCATGGTTCCTACAAGAATGAATCCATAATCTTCTCACGAGACCCCTAATAGAGATTATGATCTTTTTACCCATCTGATCTTGCACCTATTTTTTGGTTGGATAGATTATATTATTGTAGAGTGAAGAGACCCCTGATCCCAACAAAAATGAACCCATTATCTCCTAATGACACCCCTAATTGAGATTATGATCTTTTTACCATACTATTTCCTTCTCCACGAGCCCTTCTCCCATGCAACACACGACATGATGACGCTATGCCTGAGCTAGCATTGCCGCCCAATGCCATGGCTCTCTCTTCTGGAAGGATAGGGCATCACTCGAGCACCACCACTTATCAGCTCCCCTCACGTCTATGACCTTACCAGATTGCTAGCCACACTCATCCTCCTTCCCTGCATATAAGTCTCCGCACTGTTACCCACGACCGACGTGGTTTCTCAATGCCATCCTCAGCACTGCAGCTCCTTCACGACACCCAACCTCAAAGTTCCCTTGCACCGGACATTCGTAGTGGTGCCCTAGTTGGTCGTGACCTCCCCTATGATGGTAGGGTTGTGTGAAGATAGGTAGGGTCATGGCTCTATCCCTTTCTCCCTTGTCCCATCATTCTTCCACATGACCTGGACATAGGGGATGTTGTGCCTCTTAACTCTTGTCTAAGAAGCTCCTCCTGGTGTGGTCGACAGTGTCGACTACCATCTACATGACTTGTTTCCATCTTCCTCTCTCTCTGTGTTGAACTTCTCCTCCTTCTCTTTCTTAGCTTCTCTCTTGCATATGGGTAGTGTTGTCTTTTTCCCTTCATCAACGCATGCTGCTCAACATCTGCTTCCTTGCACAGATGCACGACCAGCCCCCACCCTACCCTGACTCCCTTTGTAGCCGTAGACCGCTTCTTGGAATACCGACCTACACCAGGTGTCGTCCCAGCACCCTGGTTCGATGAAAAGTGTAGCATTGTTGTGGGTCCCTGGTCAGACCAAGAGAAAGGGGTATATGGGGTTGTCATCTTCATAGAGGGTCCTACACTACCACCCTTGACAAGCCCTAGGTTACATGGGGAAAGGAAATAATCTGATGATAGGGTGAGTCGTAGGGAAAGAAGAAAGATGGCTCTATTGGTTGGTGCATGAATCCTTCACTATATATATATATATATAGATATATATATATATATATAGAGAGAGAGAGAGAGAGAGAGCCCATCTTTATTGCCCACGCGGGTAGCTACCCGCCCACCCTTCCGACCACTTTTTTTCAAAAAAAAATTCCGTAATTGCAGAGGACTATTTTGTTTAGCTCTCCAAAAAATTTTAGCCAAAAATAATATCATTTACCCCTCCAAAATAAAAAAAAACCGTCCTTATATATCTGTTGTATATTTTGTACAGTGTTACTCTTTTATTTGTGTAGTTACTTTCTGTTCACCATAGTTTCTGTTTTGATAGTAGAGTTACTTTTTTGTCCAAGAGAGTTACTTTTTTGGCTGTCGGGTAGCGAAAATCTAGGGTACCCGCGTGGGCAACGAATGAACGCCCATACATACATACATATATATATATAGTACCCCCTTGCCCTAGCCTTTCACATTACTCTTCTCTCTCTTCCTTGACGTACAAGGAAGATCCCACATAATAAAAACATGTCAATTCTATTATCCTTTGCCATACAAGTCTAAAACTTTCCCTTTTAAATTCCTCATATTAATCTTTTTCTCTCTCTCACTGTCTTATATTCTTATTATCCATCAATTGTAAAAATCTTGGATATTTATTATGATCATGAGTAGATAAATATTCCAAAGTTATATCCCAAGGGACCATATGTAAACCCTAATTAACTAATTGGGTTGAAACGTGTCCCTAAGGCCCATGAATCAAGTCATGGGCCTTCCATAGATTCCATGAGCTTAATTACAATCCTAATTACAAATTTAAGGCTTTGATAATCATTACACCTTATATTAGCCTCATATGAACACATATGCTCAAAAGCACATTATTTCCTTAAATTGAATATTTAATATGAGTCTAGGGTTCGGAATCATCAACCAAGATCCCTTAATTATCTTCCTTGCTATTTGTACCCTAATTTCATTTAATCTTGAAATTTACAAATTTCAAGGATGTAACATTCACCCCTCCTTGAAAGGAATTTTGTCCTCAAAATTCAAGCTTAGCTAGCCTAGGTGAATGATGACTCTTATTATTTTCAAAAGTTAGGGTTAGAACCCTACTTAGATGGTTTTAACAACTTACCTTAATATACCAATTCTCATCTTATTACTAAGATTGGCACCTGAATCTAAATTCAAGCATAACCACTTCTCTAGTATTCACACCTCATCATCTGCTGATGATTTCATTCTTATTTTGTGATTTCAATTTCACTTGGTGATTTCTCTCTTCACCTAGGTTTCCAACCAATTATTCATTATTTTCACATAAGGGTGAGGTGACACCTCTAACCGTAGTTCATGTCATTACACATTCAATGTTGGATATTCATCCTCTTTCTCTCAATTTTAAGCATAACGTGTGTCCTCCCGATCTCTCTAACTCATAATGAGATGAAATAACAATTTGACTGCAGCCCAAACACAAAGTTCATTCCATTCCAAGAGTAGAGATGGTATATCCACACATTATCTTTCTATTTCACATTTTAAGTTGAATCATACTCAATATTACTCTAAACATACTTGTTCTTATTTTCATAGTATTTGTATATTCCATGAAGTCTAGTGTCCCATTTCTTACTCTTAAGTTAGGGCACAATTTCTCTCAAGTTTTCAAAACTTCATTATATCTTTTATATTTACACCTTATGTATTATGATCTTTAGCCACTTCCTTAAGGTCTCTAGGGGTATAGGTACCTTTGGAGTTATCTCATCCTTATGCATTGAGGGAGTGCCTTTTGCATTCACCCATTAGGCCCCATGATCATCACGAAGGTAGTAAATCTCTTGAGTCATGGACCTTAGGTAAACCTAGATGTTACCTCTCGACCACATGGTCATGTGCATTCAGGGCACAATCGAATCCCAACCTCATCGGTCCTATGTACCCTTAATACACCCTACTTGACCCTAGGATTGCATTAGGACTCTACCCTTCCCAAGGGTTTCTTTGAGATGTCACATTTTTTAAGACAATTATTCTCTCATATAATTCTTAAACCTAGATTGCCTTTATCTCTCTCTCTTTTGAGTACACATTATGCAGTATAGTCTCAGCATTGGGCTCGGGCCACCTTCCCATCTAGGGCTTGGTGTCATGTCGGTCTTCCCTCCTGGGATTGACCTTCTATGATCTTCCCCTCCAGGGATTTGATCCTAAACATCTGCTTTGTGGACTTGGCCACCTTCCCTTACTGGTCTTGGTGACATACTGGTCTTCCCAATCCTAGGCTTGACCATTTAATGACCTTCCCTTCCTGGGCTTGGCCATTCACTCAGTCCACCTTCCCTTCCTGGGCTTGGTGCCATACTGGTCTTCCTAATCCTGGGCTTGACCACTTGTGTCACTCAGAGATGGCAAACTTGGGTTCAAAGAATGTAGGTTCTTTCATCTTTATATATTTAACTCTTCACCCCTCTAGGTGACAATTAAGGTAACATCAATAATTAAATTGATTTCTTCAACTTACCTTTTAAGGGAATGTCCTAACCTAGGGTGCCTTCTTGGCTGTTAGGAGGGAGTTAGGCTCTCTAGCCACAACCTGACCCCAACATCTAGGGTTTTACCTCCCTCATAGGTCATATTCCCACTCTTAGGTCGACCCACCTCAGGTTGGAACACGAACCCTAAAGATTTCACATTTTTTTAATCTTTATGCATAAACTTTTATCATTATAACTTCTCAACCCATGTTTTCTCAACCTCTGGGATACCCCTCATGGGTTCTGTCCATTCAATGAACTTGGGCCACCTTCCACTCCAGGTGCTTGGTGCCCACATTGGCCTTCCCCTCTAGGGGCTTTCCCATAGTCATCTCAATGACTTTATTTCCATCACCAAACTTCTAGAGACAACATGGGGGGTTTGCACAAGTTATATTCAGATTTTCATTTTCATATATATAACTATTGGGTTCTTATATTTCTCAAGACCTTTTACATAAGTGTCATGCTCCTCATGCACACATGCATGGGAAACTAGTCCACCTAAACCCATCCCTTTATCTTTCTTATTCTTGCTTTCAAATTTCATATGGGTGGTGTTCCATATCACTACACCATTCTCATTATTTAATATTAACATTTTAGGGTTAGTATTAGGGACTATGCTCTACCTCTTAGAGTTTCCATATCCCTTGACCTAGTAGAGTTTTCATACCCTAGTCCAAGTCCTTCGTCTATGAAAGGGCTTACCCATACTTGTATCCTTCTAGTGTTTACCCTCACTAGAGGGACCTACACTACATGTTACATCTTTTCACGATACCTCTCTAATTAATAATTTCTTTTTAAGGCTTACAAAGAAAAGAGATGAGAAGTAGACGAAATTTAAGATGAGACACCTAGAAAATATAGTATGTCGTAAATAGTTTTCCCCTTATATTTCTAAGTATGATTTGAAATTATAAACTCACTAGTATAGGAATGGTCTGTAGCGTCAATTTTTTTAAGCCTGTAGCATCACTTTTTAACCGACTCTTAAGTGGTCTTCGTTATAGAATTTGACCTATAGGGTCGGTTTTTTTAACCAAAGAAAACCGACGCAATAGGCTGTAAAAAACGAGGAAGAAATTGTGGCCAAAGTTATAAGGTTGGTTATCGAGCTGAATCTGTAGACCTCTAGCATCAATTATCTTAAATAACTGACCTTAGAAGTTCACTCTAAGGTCGGTTATTTAAGAAAACCGATGCTACAGGTCTATAGTTTGAGCTTGACAATTTGTAGACCTGTAGCATCGGTTTTCTTAAAAAATCAATGTTAGAAGTTCACTCTAAGGTCGGTTATCTAAGAAAACCGATGCTACATGTCTATAGATTAAGCTTGACAATCTGTAGACCTATAGCATCGGTTTTCTTAAAAAAACTGACCTTAGAAGTTTACTCTAAGGTCAGTTTTTTAAGAAAATCGATGCTATAGGTCTATAGATTGTGCTTGACAATCTGTAGACCTGTAGCATCAATTTTTTTTAAAAACCGACCTTAGAGTGAACCTTTAAGGTCAGCTATTTAAGAAAATTTGTTCTACAGGTCTATAAATTGTAACCACACATGACCGTGCTACGCGACACGACTGTGCTACCATATCCCCACACGGTCGTGCTACACAGCACGACCGTGCTACTAGAAGCCAAAATGACCATGCTACACATCACACCCATACTACCAGAAGCCAACACGGCCGTTCTACACAACACAGCCTCAATACTAGAAGCCAACACGTCTGTGCTACACAACACGGCCGTTGCAATTTTTTTTAAAAAAATTCTGTAGAAATAGAAACAGAATAGAAGAACAAGAAGAATTAGGATAAGGGAGAGGGGAGCATTGATACTCAACCTTCACCATTCCAAACCAAACATTCATAAAAAAATGATTTATATATTTAGTTGAGTTACACAATCACATCATAATTTATAAAATGATAGATTGCAAGTCTGAGATGATATTAAATGCCGGATACAAAAGTATATATGAAAGAGTACTAAAACCACATACATAAATGGAGATGACATATTTAATCCAATGTTATATTGACTTCATTTAGAAAAGCATCTGACCACTCTTCTCGGACTTCATTTAAGTCCTCAAGTGTGTAAGGCTGAGTTGTAAAGATCTGTAATAGAAAATGCACATGCTAATATTTTATAAAATGACTAAAATCACTTGAAAATTTATGCTGTTATTCTTTATTACCTGATCTATAGTCTGAATGTCATATGGTTCTTGTTTGACAATGGCTTGCATACATTTCATTACATAGTCGCCACAAGCCCAGTCATTATTTTGCATAGGACACTACAAATAACAAATTATACTTAATGTTAGTAAACTACTATAAACAGGAGTTGAGATAAGAATATAACAATTGACATATAAGAGTTGAAAATTAATACATATAAGACTAAGCAGTTGTCAAAGTAGCTACCTTGACATTTTTCAAAGTCAATGTCTTTAATTTTGTGGGTATTTGTCCTCCACCTTCATGAAAATCCATTATACCCCTATCAATTAAACGATAGTTGGTAAAATAGAAATTCTAAATAGAAATATCATGTTGAAGCATTGACTAAATTTATGCTTACTCCATAGTTGGAAATTTCAATTTGTGGCCCCTTGTTGTTATTCCCATTGGGTCAACATAATAAAGAGTCATCAATTTTGGGACAACCACCAATAATTCCCAATGTCTAGCTCTCAGTAAGAATAAAACAAAAATTAAAATAAAGAAATTTATTCATTATTAAAATTATACTGAATAATAATACTTACTTGACGTTAAAAGGAATTAGGATAATTTCCTTCCCCACACTAGCAAAATATTTGAATGCAGTACAGAAGTTTTCATTCACATCCTCAATGTGTGTCTCCACTTGACTAGTGATTGAAAGAACTAAGAATCCAACATTCCTTAGATCAAAGTTTATCGTCTCGGTATATAAATGGTTGTAAAACATTTGTAATCATTTCATATATTAGAAATAAGCTAAAAATGTATATTGGAGTTTTCTATATTGATGAATCCTTACCTTATCCATACTTCTAATGTTGAAGTATTTAGTGAATCATACTAGAACAAATATTGACAACATCAATTAGAGGTTGAAGGTAAACATCAATATCATTTCCAGGTTGCTTGGGCCCTGATATCAATATTGACAACATCACATACTTATTTTTCATACACAACCAAAGAGGAAGATTGTATATAACAATCATCACAAACCACGTGCTATGTTGGCTGCTTAATGTACCATAGGGATTCATTCCATCTGTATAGAGTCTAAGTCTTAAGTTTCTTGGTTCTTTACCAAATTGAGGGTATAATAAATCAATTTTCTTCTATTGTGGTGAATCAGATGCATGTCGTAGGATGCCATCATCATTGGCCTTTAACTCCCCATGCCAAGACAAATTTTGTGCATCTTCTGTATTAGCAAATAAGTGTTGAAATCGTGGTATTATTGATAGATACTCTCATATGTACCCAGAGAACAAATGAGGAAATACTACTAAAATTTTCTTCAAAACTAAATATACATTATACAGTTACATCCTAAGTGAGATTAAATATCCAAAAATAGTCCCAAACCGGGGACTAATGGGTTTCTAAGTTGATACATAAATGTATTATTGTCATATTTATATATTAAGTTAAACATCATGCATCGATGATCTCATCTATAAACCCTAAAGTGTCAATGTGAGACTACACAATGTCTGCCCTCATATTTCTGGAATGTATATAATGATTACATATGTGATTAATAACAAAATGTAGATATTAAAGAATATATATTTTTATTATTGGTTGATTTACTAGTCAAATAAAATGGCACATCGGGAAAGGGAGAATATTATACCTCACTTGTAGGCTGAAGAAGAAATATATGCAAGTCAACAACAAGTCAATATCACCTGCAACAACACAAATGTACGATTCAATTCTGTTATAATGTATTAATTAGGGATTAATATATATCAATTTTAGAGGAGCAGTAAGAATTAACAGATGCAAAATTGAAAAATTTTGAAGTTTCTGCAACTCAGACAGCACGGTCGTGCTACCTGGTCAGTTGCATGATAGTAAGAAGAAAATGGAGGAGTGAGGCGGCAGATACAACTGTGCTAACTTGAGAAGAACCAGATGATGGGGGAGCTTGTGCGGGAGAAGAACTAGAGAGAGAAGGTGTGCGACCCTTGCAACCTCATAGGCATCATTGCCGTTCAAGGAAGAAAGCGGTTGGGCGTCGTCATCCAAAGTGCACGACACCGGAGATGGTGGTCGATCCGGAGGCGTTGGCATCGTCCAAAGAAGAAAACAGTGGTTGGGCATCATCTTCCAAGAAGGGTTGCCGATTTTCCTCTCTTCGGGCACGGAGATGGTTGGGAAGGTGACCTTGGAAGCGGCAGTGATTTTCTTCTCTTCGGGCACGGATGCTAGAATGGGGAGACGAACAAAATGAACTGAAACACATCTAAACACGACTCAGCTTTGGTCTAATATCAGCCCGACCTCTAGGGTCAGTTATCTCAAAAAACAGAAGCTATAGGTCAAGTCTGTAGGGTTGGTTATTTGAAAAAACTGACTCTAGAGACTAAGTGGTGCCCAAAATTTTTGAGACCATCTATAAGGTCAGTTATTTGAAAAAACAGACCCTAGAGGTCAGGGTCTATAGGGTCGGTTATTTGAAAAAATTGACCCTAGAGACTAAGTGGTGCCCGAAATTTTTGAGACCATCTATAAGGTCGGGTATTTGAAAAAGCAACCCTAGAGGTCAGGGTCTATAGGGTCGGTTTTTTGAAAAAAAACGACCCTAAAG
The DNA here is from genome assembly GCA_963693085.1 of Alisma plantago-aquatica. Lineage (NCBI taxonomy): Eukaryota > Viridiplantae > Streptophyta > Magnoliopsida > Alismatales > Alismataceae > Alisma > Alisma plantago-aquatica. The sequence continues at coordinate 646,111,321 of OY856410.1, forward strand.
TTCCAAAGCGGTGCCCACATTTTTTTTGACCTTATAGCATCGGTTATTTAGAAAAACCGACCCCATAGATCGATGTGCGAAGCCAAAATCGTGTGAATTTTTGCCGCGGGAAACCTGTAAGATCAGGCTTTTTGATAAAGTTGATGCAATAGTCTATTAGGTCAGTTATTCTAGTAAAAATGACACTATGGGCAGTGATGTTACTAGCCAAAAATGTAGTAGTGACTGTTAAGTATTAGTTGATGAATCTATGCTTCGATACCAAATGTAACGACCCGCACTTTTGAGTGTCCAAAAGACCTAAAAATCGCAGATCATTACTCATAAATTCTAGGATCAGATTCAACAAATAATACAAAATAGTAAACAATTTCCATTAATGAATAAATATTTACATGTTTGCCTAATAAGCTCCTCTAAAGAGTTACATAATTTTTCTAAAAGAACTAAATTATGTATGTGTGAGGATATATCACTATATCTAAACCTCCATGAATAACTTTAATTTCTTCAACATCTTCAATGTGTAACCTCTTATCCATGAATCAAGTATAAGATGTACCTAAAATGCCAACAAACAAATATGCGATCAGTATATTTCTATACTACTACATTGGATCATCCAATAAACACAAGTATACATATATTCAACAACTTTTATTTGCACATAAGAACATATATTTCCATTCACATTCTAACCCGTATCTGGTCTACTATCTCAAGTGTAAACACTGTCCATCCTTGGACTCATGTGCATTACCCTTAAGATCAGTCTAACCTAGGGTTCAAAATATCATTATTTACCTTTCATGACACTAACATGGACTTTATAATTTACAAGAAGTACATAAACAAGCAATTAGTTATCATGCATTCAATCTCTTCGAGAAACCTTAGCAAACTCATAAATCAATACATGTATTCATAAGAATAACCACGTACCTTATGCCATTGCAGAAACCATGCATAATAACTCATGTACTTTAAGAGTGCATCCAAACATTCAAGCAACAAAGCATTCAATCAACATTATCTGAAACACAGATACTACATATGTGTCACTATGTATTCACATTATATTGATTAGATCTAGATTCTATCTTAAACTAGGGTTTAGGGTTGTCTCATGCTTGGACTAGGGATAAGGATCACAAACTCTAATTCCATCATGTTAAGATCTCTAAGATTACAAAACCTAGTTATGCATATTAGGTGAAATCCTAATCATCATCTCAAGAACATTATGTTATTCATGATACCTAGATCATATTATTAGCATTAAGATCATAACAATCTATTCACATGTGTTTCAAACCCGAATTATACATGTCATGATTAATAATCTTAAAACATCAATTATTCCTCAACTGTTCCTCATCATACATGAGAAGGTTAGGTATTATCTCAAAACAAATGAATCTACTTATTTAAGCATCGTATTAAAGGAAACCTAGGTTTTCCTTTCTATTAATCACATCAAAACATGTATTACATATACTTTTGGAACAAGAAGCATATTTAGACTCTGATTATATGTTATTCAGCTTCTACTCATTTTTATGATCAATTGCATATATAGGTTCATTATATTTGGACATCCCTAGCATCTTCTATGAATTAAACAAGATATGTAATTTTACCTCATATTTGGGCCATGTGGTGCCTTCCTATTGGTCAGCACCAGCGCCACGTTGGTTAAGTGAAGGCATGGTTCAATCTATGGTTTATCACCAATTCTTCTCCTAGACCGGCTATCCTAGTCTTGTTCTCCTAGAAAACCATCGGGGACCGTACTATCTCCTTCTCCACGAGCCCTTCTCCCATGCAATGCACGTTGCCACCCGAAGCCATGGCTCTCACCTATGGAAGGCAGGGCACTGCTCGAGCATCTCTGCCTCTCATCTCCCCTCACGTCTTTTCCCTTACTAGATTTCTAGACACGCACGTCCTCCCACCCTACATATGCGTCTCCGGACTAGTACGCACGCCGACGTGGTTTCTCAACACCATCCTCGACATTGCAGCTCCTTCACGATGCCCAACCTCCAAGTTCCCTTGCATCGGGCATCCACAGTGGTGCCCTAGTCAGCCACAACTTCCCCTCTAATGGTAGGGTTGCGTGAAGGTAGGTAGGGTCAGGGATCTATCCCTTTTACCCTTGCCATCACGCGTTCACACAACCTAGACAAGGGCGACGTTGTGCCTCTCAACACTATCTACGACGCTCCTCCTGGTGTGGTCGACGGTGTCGACTACTATCTACATGGTTTGTTTCCGTCTTCCTCTCTTTCTGTGCTAAACTTCTCCTCCTCTCATTCTCAACTTCTTGTCTATAGATGGACAATGTCGTCTTCTTCCCTTCGCCAACACATGTTGTTCGACATCTACTTCCCTACACAGATGCATGGCCAACCCCCGCCCAACCCTACCACCCTTTACAACCGCATACTACTTCATGGTCTCATCGTCCCAGCACCCTGGCTCCAGGACCAGTGCAGCATTGTTGTGGCTCGCTGGTCTGACTGAGAGAAAGGGGTATATGGGGTCGTCATCTTCATAGAGGGTGTTGTGCTATCACCTTTGACAACCCCTAGGTTGCATGTATGTAGGAAGAGTAAGGTAAAGGGGAAGGAGATAATATGATGGCAAGGTGAGTCATTGGGAAAGGGGAAAGATGGCTCTGTTGGTTGGTGTGTGAATCCTTAACATATATATATCATCGTACCCCCTTTCCCTAGCCTTTTACGTTACTCCTCTCTCTCTTCCTTGATGTACAAGGAAGATCCCACATAATAAAAACATGTCAATTCTATTATCATTTGCCATACAAGTCCAAAGTTTCCCTTTTAAATTCCTTGTATTAATCATTTTCTCTCTCTCATTATCTTATATTCTGATTATCCATCAATTGTAAATATTGTGGATATTTATTATGATCATGAGTAGCATAAATATTCCAAAGCCATATCTGAGGGGGCCATATGTAAACCATGTTTAACCAATTGGGTTGAAATGTGTCCCTAAGGCCCATGAATCACATCATGGGCCTTTCAAAGATTCCATGAGCTTAATTACAATCCTAATTACAAATGTAAGGCTTTAATAATCATTACACCATATATTAGCCTTAGATGGACATATTTTCTCAAAAGCACATTATTTCCTTAAATTGAATATTAATATGAGTCTAGGGTTTGGAATCATCAACCAAGATCCCTCAATTCTCTTCCTTGTTATTTGAACCCTAATTACATTTAGGCTTGAAATTTATGAATTTCAAGGATGTAACACAAGTTCTGACACCGGAATGGATCTATGGCACATGGAAACTACATGCTTAGGGCTGCACTTGATTAATTAGAGCCAATTTGTTATGTTTTAACTGCATCAATCAAGTTAAATACAAACCCTAGAAGATTCTACAAAGATAAGGGTAGATTATAAATCCAGAAGATATAAAATATATAAAGCATAAAGCTAATCACAACAACGCATGGTACCATGTCATTGTCATTCATGAATTGACCATCATCATATGATAGCAGGAATCCAGTCCTTTATCACATTACACATAGGGTATCACCTTAATTAGGGAAAAAAGCCACTTCCAAGGTCATAAGACCATTCACATTGCTCCCTGCAATAACATTATTATCTCTTCATGCCTCATCAAGGCTTATCAGTACCACCATACACATGATACAAATAAGTTCAGCATAAGCATGCAATTAAGAACCATAATGCTCATATGATAATTACTCTATCAACATGCTAATTATTCAAGAAAGCTAAGAAACTTTATCATAGGCTTAAAACTATGGTTAAGTTCAACATAACAAACTGATTTAGAGTTTCAAATGACCAATAGATGTGAACCCTATTTATCATTCTCTCTAACATTCTTAGAAACAAGCATGTCAATCACTATCATCACAAGGTTAACCACATAGGACAAACATAGAGTCCAAAAATCTTCATCGACTAAAGAGATTGGGGCTCACCATCTTCATCAATCGAAGAGATGAATTGCCCCCATCGACCACTCAAGTCAACACATTGCGACCAAAGAAGAACACCAACCTCTCATTGACCAAATGTACTTGAAACACTTGTAGACCGAAGATATACCTCAACTTATCACCTACTAAAGAGGATTTAAATCATCAACAACCACATAAATCAAGTCTTGGAGACCAAAGGAAAAATATGAAATTACCATCAATCGAAAAGGACACCTCATCATTCATAGCGACCATCCGTGGGGCACAAGACATCATCGACCGCATAAAATAAGTCACTTTTAGTGACCCCATGACTCTACATCATAACGCCCTCATGAAGAGAGACAAAAAACATCAACCACAATATCAAATAGGTTGAGTATCACCAAGAAACTGAAAATCTCCAAGGTGTCAAACACAAGAAGGAACCAACCTCAAAACTGTAAATTCGACCACCAACATGGTAGAAAGCAAAATTGTGAATCAAGAGAGAGAATAAATGTTTCTACCAACATGCATGTATCAAAAACCTCCATCATTAAGAAATAAAACAAAACCTTGATAATAAGAAAGAAACCAACATTTAGCGCATGCACGCAAGGACCAAAGCCTCCATCACAAAAGCGGATAATAAGCACAAGATTAGGGTTTCATCAAAGAGGGGTTTATTTATTCAAGATCACCATAGAGCATAAACCCTAGACCATAGGTATCATCACCATTCTACTTCAAACCATGTTTTTCAGGATAGATTATTTGCATGCAAGTTAAGTGCAACAATAATTGAGGTCAAAGTTAAATAACTTGCCTTCACAAGGATGAAGCAACTCCAACAACAAGGAAGCTCCAAGAAAAGATAGAGAGAACCCTAGCTTTATCGCCTCCATGTCCATGCTACAACCACCTCAAAGAGAGAAGCAAAACCCTAGGTTAAAGGAGTACAAGATGGAAAGCAAAAACCTAGGTGGAAAAGACAAGAAAGAGGAGTTCTTCATGCTCAACTCAAGCACTACCATGGAGAACCATGGATTTGGCCAAGAAGAGAGAAGTTCCTCAAGATCAACTTCAAGCACCACCGTGAAGAACAAGGGTTTGTCCAATAAGAGAAGGAAGAGAGGTAGGGTATCAAGAAAATAAAGATCAAGAGAGGTAGATCACTTACTAAGATCAAGGAACACCAAACGATCACCAAAGAAGGGTTGCAACAAACCCTAACTCAGCATGCAAGAGGTTTGATCACCTTCTCAAAGCTCTAGCACCACCTTCACCACCAAGAATAAAGGGGGGTGAGCTCCAAGGGAAGAAGGGAGAAAGAAATAGGGTGCAAAAGGGTTTAGTTGCATGCAAAGAGGGAGGGTTTATATAGCTAGGAGTTAGAGAGAGAATGTAAGTTAGGTGTCATGCAAACATGTGCCACTTGTCCACCAAGTCTCATCCATGCAAGCACTAAGCGATAAAAACAAGAAAACTCAATGACCAACCTGGTCCAGGAAAACTCAACTGTCGATGAGAACATAGCGACCAAAAACTAGCAACCACATAACATCCAAACCCTAGTGTTACTTGGTGACCGAAGAAAGGATCATTGGCTCATCGATCACCAAGACCACTTAGGCACACTCAAACCTCATTGATCGCATGAGACAAGTGTTGGTATGTATGCCCTGAGAGCCAATCATGTGATGATTGGTGGGATACATTAAGATTGATTTGATAAACATCAAAGGCAAGCTTCCAATTCATTCTGGTTCAGTCATATGAGATAGTGATAGAACAGATTGAATGTCTAAAGAATGACAGATCTCAATGACGTATGCTTTCAGGTTAAGGACCTAAACGATGAGATCATACAGATGCTAAGAGTTTGTACATTCTTGTTATGTCCCTAGTCGGATGTCATTGTGGAAGGTAGATAGACAACACTGACACACAAGACTAGATTGTGGTGTTGGTTGATGACAGAATCTCATTAGTCATGATATAGAGATATCAAACCAAACACATAGGTACTTGTTAGAGAACAAGTGTACCGGACAGACCCACCGTGAGTTTGACACATGGAACCATGAGATGGTAGTCACAGTCAGTACTCACAGTGATGGTGGTGAGTGTGATTCTTAGACCTGAAATCACTGCACTCAACACATGTCGTTGGGCACACTTTGACATCATCAAACGCAGTCCTGAAACATGGGTTGTTATAAAGGTGATGATTGGGTGGCTTTGACACATGGGGCTTTTGAGGGGTGAGTGATAGATATGGGATTTGTCCCTCCTGAGGGAGTTTGATATCCATGGCCACTTGATGAGTAGGATTGAGAAAGGTGTGCATGCATGTGTGAATCAGTATGTGATACTGATGTCATACATATCTCTTCCAGTCTGCTCTGAGATCAAGGAAGTGAATGAACGATGACAGGATGACTGTTCCATGCCTCGAGTTCATTCGGGATATCAGTGACAAAGGAATTATACATTCGTTGTAACACCATTCACGGATTGTAGGATGAAAGTTGTTCTCCAACTTTCTACTTTCACTTGGGTAGCACTGATGTGTGACTAGGCACCACTCTTTGCTTGTGAAGTCATAAGTGTTATGGACTTTCACTGCCAACGTGAAATGGACCTGCAGGGTCACACACATAGGATTTAACCTGGAAGAGGAGTTTTGTCCACAAAGCAATGTTTAGATTGATTACTAAAGGAGTTTAGTAGTTCAATTAAACACTCAATCAGTCGATGGCTCAATATTGTATGGTTCAAGGTGTTGGACGCATTGATTGGAGTATCAGATTGATTGAAATCGCATTTGACTGATTTTGCCCAACCTGTGCTCCCAACCGATCGGCACATGTGATGAACCGGTCGGATGAGGTTGCTGAACCGGTCGGCTGGAGTGTCCAGGCCGATCGGCTCATGCCCAGGTTGAGACGACCGGTTCAAGGGTTGAACCGATCAGCTCAACTGGTGCAACCGACCAGTTGGGAAAAGTCATGTCGGCAAGAATTTTCCTTTGGTTTCAAATTGCCCAATTCGATTGGGAATAATATTGGTATTCGATACCAATTGGGAAAGAAACAAGGAAAGTCTTTTTGAGATGGATTAGGACCATGAACTGATCGGTTCAGGGCACCAACCGATCGGTTGGAGTGCCCCAAACGATCAGCTCAGGTCCAACCGATCGGCTCAATGGCCGAACCGATCGGTTCAGTTATGAACCGATCATTTCAAGTTGCGAACCGGTTGCTTTTTGTGGAAAATTCTCAAACCCTTCTACTCCTGCTTTAGTCCCGCATTTCCCGGGATAGAGAACCCTGTCCCATGACCCTCCTATATATATAGGGGATATTGGGGGCTTCTCACAGTACAGCTCAGTGCAACCAGTTGCTCTGCAAGTTGTCGTTCTCTCTGGTTTTGGTAACCGTGAGAGAGCCCGAGCAAGTGCTTCCCGCAAAAGGGAGGTGCAGCAAGGGAAGGACAACTGCAGTTGCAACAGGAGGCAGGAGAGCGTGTTGGCGACTAGTACGTCAACAGGAGGGTGCGACTCCTTCCACTTCCTTGTGGGACAAGGAGAGTGGGGTTCCAGGTGGTCCATGTGGACTACTACAGAGGCGGGAGGACACTGCCGCTTAGGAGGACAACTGTCATCTGACAGTCCGGTTCGAGTAGGAGTTGTCAGTCCCGGTGCGACCAGGAGCTGCACAGATGCCATCGAAGTCCGGAGTTGAAGACCGCGCATTGCGCGAGGTATTGTCGCCGAGCAAGCCTCGGGAAAAGGTATGATTCCGCAAACCATCCTTTCCTATTATATAGACGTTGACGCGTTTCCTCGGTATGGGTTGGGGGAGAAATTGTTTTGTTTCCGCTGCCTTCTCTGTCTCCCCTAAAACCCAACAGTGGTATCAGAGCCACGTCAGCTGTTCTATATTTTAGGAATATCGATATGATCGATTTTGGTTTGTCGCCTTTATTTATTGCATGCGATGCGAATAATATCGGCTTTATGCATGTCCAATCCTAAATCCACAAATCTCTAATTACATATATGATATGTATTATTAATGCACTCGATACGCGTCGCCCTTAAACGAGTTTTGTGGTGGATGTGTGTAGCGTGATTATGGCCTATAAACCCCTATCTGTGATTGGTTGTGTGTGGTTGCTTGCATCTCGGTCTGCACACCGATCTTCCCTCTCTTATTCCTGATGTAACTCGAAATAATTCGAGATTCTTTCCTACCTTTGCTCCTCCCGAATGAAACTCGGGGTTTCCCCTTTTAAGCAATGTAATAAATAGGATAGATTTTATTTCCTGTTATGTCAAAGACCGGCGGACATCAAGATGACTGCTCAGACGGTCGGTTCAAGGAGTGAACCGATCGGTTGATGACCGGTTCGAGGAGCGAGATGAGCGGGTGGCGGACATGACGAGATGCACGACGACCAGGCGAACCGATCGGTTGGAGGAGCCAACCGATCGGCTGGTGGCACCCAGACGACCGGCTGGAGAGTACAGATCATTCATGTGATGAGTTGATCAACTCGGATGGCAAGGCACAAAGTTCATCTTGTACAGGTTGCATGTGATGTAGACCTAGATGACCGTGATTCCTCTTGGCTCGAGGAATCACATTAGGATGGCCATAATTATCGCTTTTATCGTTTTGTGCATGTTTTCTGTTGGATATAGCATGTATATGATACGTACTATGTATTGTGGTGATTGGATATGTATATGTATTTAAAACCAAATCCCTCATTAAAATATTAAGTTTTAGATGCCTTCCAAATGCGACACACGTGAAAAGCTTGATCGACCAAGTGTGGGCACGCCCTAGCGTGGTACACCGTCTATCTTGTGGAAGCGTGAAGGATGAATGTGTGGGTCTGCCCTAGCAGGGTGCATATTCATCGTGTTTGCTTTGGGTCGGACTTAACAAGGTGATCTAGATGGGATCTAGTACCTTGAGGCATGGAGATGATCATTGCAAGGAGTTGTATATGACATCTTATCAAGAGTTTCATATGATGCAATTGGCAAAAGTTGCCTACCTGAGAGATCTATGTTGTGGGTGACATCCCTAGCTGGTCCATGACTTAGAGGATTTCAGGATCCTGCCCATTAGAAGGTTGTACGCTGCAATCTTCCGAATTGATGGTGAGGGCTATCAATTTGAAGTAAAATAGTGGGAGCGATAATTAATTAAAGGCCTAATTATATCGTCAAACTTTCAAATCAATCAAATAAGTCAAAAATGAGTTTTGGACTAAAATTGCATATTTTTCTTTTTGTAGTTCAAATGGCAACAAACAACAACAACTTTTCTTTGCGATCAGTCCTTGACAAGGACAAGCTAAATGGGACAAACTTCCACGACTGGTATCGGACATTGAGAATTGTTCTCACTCAAGAGCATAAGCTCTATGTCCTGGATACTCCAATTTCAGAGTAACCCGCTCCTAATGCACCAAAGGCAGAAAGGGATGCTTATAAGAAGCATTCTGATGATGCCATTGATGCAAAGTGCTTAATGCTATGTTCAATGAACCATGAGTTGCAGAGGCAACATGAGAACATGGGTGTCATAGAGATGATTCTGCATCTCAGGAACATGTATGAAGATCAGGCACGGCAAGAGAGGTACAATGTTTCTAGGGCGCTGTTCAAGTGCGTCATGACAGAAGGAGATCCAGTTGGTCCTCACACACTCAAGACGATTGGGTATGTGGAGAACCTGCAGAGACTGGGATTTCCACTGAGCCAAGAGTTGGCTACTGACGTGATACTGCAATCGTTGCCAGAATCTTACAGTCAGTTTGTGATGAACTACAACATGAACAACTTTGATAGGCCACTGTCAGAGTTGTTGGGCATGTTGAGGACAGCCGAGTTACAGATGAAGAAGGACAAGCCTAAAGCTGTGATGGTGATCACGAGCAAGAAAGGCAAGTCCAAGCGCAAGGGTAAGGGCAAAGCTAAGAAAGGTTCTGAAGCTAGCCAGGAGTCCAAGCCATCTTCAGCTCTCAAGGCCAAGGGATGCGTGACCAAGAAAGGAAATTGCCACCATTGTCAAAAACCAGGACATTGGAAAAGGAATTGTCCTCTCTACCTGGAAGAACAAAAGAAGAAGGAGGCGACTGAAGCCTCTACTTGAAGGTGTCATGTAAATAAACTTGTAACACTTTTTGAGATATATGATATCAAGATGTAAAGTGTAAAGCATTGTTACTTGGGGCAAGTGTTGCCTTTATAGATAGGAATACTTTAGTTTATTTTCAGCCAATAAGGCATGTAATACAGTTATGAACTGCTATTTCATACTTGCCAATAGATAGAAACACTTTATTTTTTTGCATATTGTATGACAATGATGGCAATTAATAAAGAGATGTTTCAATTTATAAAGATGTGATCTTTGTGGCAATGCCTTATTTATCTTATGATATTTGATATGCATAAGATAAGACGATACCTAAAAGTTATAGATAACTCAAACAATTTAATTAGCATTAATCATGAGAAATTCATTTCTAGTTTCCATGTGATGGATAAATCTAGACTCTTTTGGTTATAGAACCAGTAAGAGACATGAATATATTGGGCATGATTAATCAATCTTCACTAATGTAGTGGGAGAGTGATTATCCTATTAGGTATAATACATGTGATGTATTTACATACCTATTGGAATAAATGCTAATACTTCAAATGGTGTTTAGAGAAATACCAATATGAATATCTTGAAGTGTTCAAGATTATCATAAATGAAGTACAAATTTGGTAAAGTATTAATTCTTGATGAGATCAATGAATGAAATACTTGGACCAAATGTTTGAGATCCTTATGAGTGATTATGATAGTGTATCATAGTGAACTCATGATTAAGGCATGGTGATGTCTGAATCAAGAAGGAATCATACTCTAAGGAGTTAGAGAATGATTATCAAATAACTGAATTCTTCTTAATAAATGAATACCCCACACTGATAAAAGAAATCAAGAATCACAAGGGTTGTGAGTTCTTATATCTTTAACAGATACACCTCAATTATCTATGTGATCAGTTGTTCATGTGATGAGTCAACTATCAAGATGAATATGAGGAACCGAATCTTGAGTTATGGTTTATGATCTTTACATCCTAAATGACATCCATGTGAACCATAAGGTATGACCTTGATGGTAGCACTCATTGGATCATATCCATAAGTGCAAATGAGTCTTAAGTGTTAAGACACATGGATAACATTTTGAGAAGGATGATGCTTGTTGATTGCAACTTAATGACTAAGACATTTGGCATATGGATACTAAAACTGCATTCCTATGAAGAATAAAACCAGGATGTGTACGGGACACAGCCTATAAGGTTTATGAATCCACTAATGCAAATGAAGTCTATAAGTTACAATGGACCAATCAATGTGATTGATTGAGTACAAGCAACTCAAAATTGGATCTTTACTTTGATGATATAGTCAAAGGGTTTGACTGATATATCAAAGATAAAGAAGGGGTCTGTGATTTAGTGGGAGCGTATTCACATTCCACATATTGATGTGAAATGGAATTGTTCTAGAATGGAAATCCAAAAGTGGAAATTATCTTTAAGGAAGATAGAGATGTTTCCTATGTGATAGGAATAGAGATCTATAGAGATAGTTCTCGAAAATCTCTTGACCTGGAAAGAGAAAGCATACATTGGCAATCTGTACTGAAATGTTCAGTATGCACAGATTCAGTGGGAGAAAACTTGTCCATGTTACATAGAGTTAGTATCCCAAGGCCAAGTGTCCAATTCTTATGAAGAATGGGAACACTAAGAATAGATATGGATCTATCATGTATGTAATCATCCCATTATCTTGCATGTATGACATGGCAAGAATAAAATGCATTCATCATCTTGTATGTAGGACATGGCAATATGATGTGCTCATCCTGATAACTCGTATGTGTGACATGACGAGTGGATGTCTGTCTATTTCCAGTAAGGGTTACTGGAATACCATGAGAACTTGATAAGTGCTTGTGAAGTACTAGTTCTATGGAGATAAGGAAGAGTTCAATGTAAAGAGTTACATTGATGCGAACTTCTGAAAGGACAGAAAATTAATCGCAAAATATACATAGGATGTATAAAAGTAAAAGTTTGTTGATAATTGGAAGTGTTCCAATAAAGCCATTTAAAAGGGAAATGTCGAGTATCTATATGTTAAAGAACAGTAGTAGATACTATATGGATCTGGAAGTTCATAAGATGAACTTATATTCCGCTCATTGATGACAAGTCTGGAATCCTTGATCATGCAATGTGGCTAAAGGTTAGCAAATGGAATGCTAGATCGCATATTACGACAACTCCATCTCATACGTGTGACGTACAGCGAAGAGATGCGAGACATGCAATTTGTACAGACTTTGGCAAGGTGTTGCCATTACTCACTATGTTGGCACTAAGAGAACAGTAACATGTGGGACATGTTTGAAGATCACTATGAATATGATTCAAGGGTGATTGGCGCGCAGTGCAAGTGGGAGTCTGTTGGTATGTATGCCCTGAGAGCCAATCATGTGATGATTGGTGGGTTACATTAAGATTGATTTGATAAACATCAAAGGCAAGCTTCCAATTCATTCTGGTTCAGTCATATGAGATAGTGATAGAACAGATTGAATGTCTAAAGAATGACAGATCTCAATGACGTATGCTTTCAGGTTAAGGACCTGAATGATGAGATCATACAGATGCTAAGAGTTTGTACATTCTTGTTATGTCCCTAGTCGGATGTCATTGTGGAAGGTAGATAGACAACACTGACACACAAGACTAGATTGTGGTGTTGGTTGATGACAGAATCTCATTAGTCATGATATAGAGATATCAAACCAAACACATAGGTACTTGTTAGAGAACAAGTGTACCGGACAGACCCACCGTGAGTTTGACACATGGAACCATGAGATGGTAGTCACAGTCAGTACTCATAGTGATGGTGGTGAGTGTGATTCTTAGACCTGAAATCACTGCACTCAACACATGTCGTTGGGCACACTTTGACATCATCAAACGCAGTCCTGAAACATGGGTTGTTATAAAGGTGATGATTGGGTGGCTTTGACACATGTGGCTTTTGAGGGGTGAGTGATAGATATGGGATTTGTCCCTCCTGAGGGAGTTTGATATCCATGGCCACTTGATGAGTAGGATTGAGAAAGGCGTGCACGCATGTGTGAATCAGTATGTGATACTGATGTCATACATATCTCTTCCAGTCTGCTCTAAGATCAAGGAAGTGAATGAACGTTGACAGGATGACTGTTCCATGCCTCGAGTTCATTCGGGATATCAGTGACAAAGGAATTATACATTCACTGTAACACCATTCACGGATTGTAGGATGAAAGTTGTTCTCCAACTTTCTACTTTCACTTGGGTAGCACTGATGTGTGACTAGGCACCGCTCTTTGCTTGTGAAGTCATAAGTGTTATGGACGTTCACTGCCAACGTGAAATGGACCTGCAGGGTCACACACATATGATTTAACATGGAAGAGGAGTTTTGTCCACAAAGCAATGTTTAGATTGATTACTAAAGGAGTTTAGTAGTTCAATTAAACACTCAATTAGTCGATGGCTCAATATTGTATGGTTCAAGGTGTTGGACGCATTGATTGGAGTATCGGATTGATTGAAATCGCATTTGACTGATTTTGCCCAACCTGTGCTCCCAACCGATCGGCTCATGTGATGAACTGGTCGGCTGAGGTTGCTGAACCGGTCGGCTGGAGTGTCCAGGCCGATCGGCTCATGCCCAGGTTGAGACGACCGGTTCAAGGGTTGAACCGATTAGCTCAACTGGTGCAACCGACCAGTTGGGAAAAGTCATGTCGGCAAGAATTTTCCTTTGGTTTCAAATTGCCCAATTCGATTGGGAATAATATTGGTATTCGATACCAATTGGGAAAGAAACAAGGAAAGTCTTTTTGAGCTGGATTAGGACCATGAACTGATCGGTTCAGGGCACCAACCGATCGGTTGGAGTGCCCCAAACGATCGGCTCAGGTCCAACCGATCGGCTCAATGGCCGAACCGATCGGTCCAGTTATGAACCGATCATTTCAAGTTGCGAACCGGTTGCTTTTTGTGGAAAATTCTCGAACCCTTCTACTCCTGCTTTAGTCCCGCATTGCCCGGGATAGAGAACCCTGTCCCATGACCCTCCTATATATAGGGGATATTGGGGGCTTCTCACAGTACAGCTCAGTGCAACCAGTTGCTCTGCAAGTTGTCGTTCTCTCTGGTTTTGGTAACCGTGAGAGAGCCCGAGCAAGTGCTACCCGCAAAAGGGAGGTACAGCAAGGGAAGGACAACTGCAGTTGCAACAGGAGGCAGGAGAGCGTGTTGGCGACTAGTACGTCAACAGGAGGGTGCGACTCCTTCCACTTCCTTGTGGGACAAGGAGAGTGGGGTTCCAGGTGGTCCGTGTGGACTACTACAGAGGCGGGAGGACACTGCCGCTTAGGAGGACAACTGTCATCCGACAGTACGGTTCGAGTAGGAGTTGTCAGTCCCGGTGTG
>OY856410.1:648563405-648740905 GCA_963693085.1 Alisma plantago-aquatica
AGTTGAATTAGGGTTACAAAATAGCCTCCAAGGATAAACCTTAATTCTTAGCATCTTCATCTGATCATGAAAGCATAAGGCCAACACATAACCATTGGCCATAGAGTCAAAAATTCCCATAGACAACATAGGTTAGAATCCTTAGCGACCATTAGGCTTAGGATTCTAATCGACCACAAGGGTTAAGAAACATTGGTGAGTGTTAGGGTTACCACTCTTACTGACCACTAGGGTTACCAATCTTAGATACCACTAGGGTTAGGTATCATTGGCAACCAACAAGGACTAAGAACTTCATCGACCACAAAGAGTTCCAAAACCTTCATTAACCAAACATGAAGATGCAAGACTTGTCGACAATATGCATTCAAAACTTGGCAACCAATCATGGAGATCAAATCTCATTGACTGCATGGAAATCTGACTTGGTAACCCACATGGAGATCAAATATCACTGACCACATGGGAATCATACTTGGCAACCAACATGGATTCAAACTTCATCGACCATCATCACTTCAAAACATGGATACCACATAAGATACAAAAATCTTTGGCTACCACATATATAAAAATTTATCGACCACATCATATACAAAAATCTTAGCGACCATCATACATTCAAAATCTTGGCAGCCATGAAGAGACAAAAATCTCATCGACCACTAAGAGTCAAATAGGTTGATTGTCACCAAGAATAAAAAATGTCATCCTGTTGCATCAAAGGGAGAGAGATCAACTCAAAACCCTAAGTAGTAACCACCATTAGAGAGGTAAAAAGCCATCCTTTTTTACAAGAAGACAAAGAATAAAACTTCCATTACCAAGAGAGGTTTGTACCCTAGGATTTAGGTTCATCAAAGAAGATACACTACTTAAGAACTATCATACAAACACAAACCCTAAGGTAAAGGCAACATCTTTCTACTTAGATCAACATTTTAGGGCAAGATCATGTACATAAAAGGTAAGAGTAAGCAATAATCATGAAGAGACGATGAAGCAATGCCAAAAAATAAGGTAGATGAATGGGAAGAGGGAAGAAACCCTAGCTTGCGCACTCCACTTAGCCAAGCTAGCTCCTCCTCCAATAACTAGCAAAAGCCAAGGTCAAGGAAGTAAGAAAGAAGTGTTCTTCAACCACTAACCCAAGATCCACCATGGATCCGACCAAGAAGAAGATAGGACAACAAGGAAAACAAATTGAAAGAGGGAGATCTCTCTTACCAAGACCAAGAAGCAAAACAAAGAAGCACCAAACAACCTCAACAAGGATGGATCAAAACCCTAGGTCTACATGCAAGGTAGATTGGCCAAGTTTCTCCTTCCTTGGATCCTCCTTCTCTACAAAGAAAGGGGGACGAACTCCAACAACAAGGAATAAGAGAGGGAAATCTAGGTGTGTGAAGAGCTTATGTGTATGCAAGGAGGGAGGTATATGTAGCTTAGGGTGGAAGAGAGAGAGAAAGGATGTGGTGTCAAGCCAAGCATGCCATGTGTCCAAGGTATTTCATCATATCCAATCCATGAAAATAAGTCAAACACATTGACCACAAAAGCAATGACCATAATAAGAAAACTCATCGACCAAAAAGTTTAAAAAAAACATAGCGACCACTTAGCATTCTTAATGTCCAAGATGATCACAAAACCCTAGAGATTGTGGTTACCAAGATGAGTCAAAAGTCTCATGAAAAACTAACCCTAGAAGGCTAAAAAACCTTGGTGAGTGCCAACAATGGGTGTCTCAACACTCAAGGTCAAACATGACTTAGGGCATCCATGAGAGCAAACCCTAATTTAAACATAAGGTTAAATGCCACCACTCAAACTAAGGTGTAACAAGGCACCCCAAAGAACAAATATATCAAGCATGATATGAAAACATGTGAGGCACAAAAAGCATGTGAAAATTCAAGAAAACCCTAGACATGGGTAAATTGCATAAAAAATCCAAACAAGCACATAAATGCATAATTAGCTCAAATATTGTCCAAACTGGACCAAACTTGAAAGTTAAGCTTACCACATGATATCAAGGAACATGTTTGGGTTTGATTAAGGTTTTAAGCATATAATTATCATAATAAATAATGTTGAACCTAAACTCAAGGTCAGGGGTCTTCCAAACTATAAACCCCAGACAAGGATTTCCCCCTGAAATCCTACGTGAACAAAGATGGGTACTTCCTATGCATATCATCTTATAACTATCACATGCATTCCTCCACTCCTCAGTGATTCCATAAAACCTTAACTAAGTATATATCCTTCTTCTTCAGCTTCTTTACTTTCCTATCCAGGATCAACACATGACCCTCAACACACGACACGTCTTCCTCCAACTCAACCTCCACTGGATGCAATGTCTGCTCTGATATTCTGTATCACATTATCATTCTTCTAGGCATTTCTGATATATTGCATCAGTGTAGGCTTCACCTACAACTATGCTAGCAAGCCTACCAATAGTGAAACTTCCAGGTGTACATTCATCTGACGAAGCGATACCAACATGTCCCGCTTGTGGCACACCATAGAGTGTAGTTGTACGCTATCTATAGATGATGACATAGCTGACTTCTTACTTAACACTGTTGGATCCTTGATGGGTGACTTAGGTGCTCTAGAGGGGGGGGTGAATAGAGCTGAAAGCACTTAAACAAAATTCATTAAACCTTCAAATTATATGACAAGATAAGGTTGCTAAATAGGTAATTTGAGTGCAACTAAATCATGCATAGCAAGGATAAGAGAGATTGAACATGCACCAAATTAGACAAGCTATTTAGAGTGGTTCCACACTTCAAACTAGAAGTGTGTCAGTCCACTTGCCTAGAGAGGTCAACCTCTAGGACTTCAACCAATTGCACTCTTATATTCAACTATAAGACTTACAATACATGACCCACAAAGGACTTACCTATCCAATACAAAGAGTCTTCAACCTTACCAAGGACTTACCCACTTTGCAAGAGTCTTCGGACTTCTCCAAGGACTTACCCACTCTTGCACAAGTCTTCGGCCTTGCAGGAATTACCCACTCTTCTTGGATCTTCCGCCTTTGACTTCACCTTCACTCGGAGAAGCTTTCCACCAAGGACTTACCCACTTGAGCTTTAGTCTTCTGCCTTCTCCAAGGTCTTACCCACTCTAGCTCCAAGTCTTCGGCCTTGATCTTCACCAAGGGACTCCTTCCCTTGTTCTTCTTCACCTCTCTTGGACAAGAGAGAGAACCTTCATCTTCATGATAGGAAATGAGAGATGGGGAGGTGGTGGAAGTGAGAGCCTCACAAGATATACAAATAAGACTAGCTCTCTTACAAATCTCCTACTCACTCTAATGGATGTAGCAAGTGATTAAGCTTAGAGAGAGAGAGGAGGCTGTAGGAAGCACTCAACTATTTAATAGGGACCTCACAAAGAGTTTGCAATGAATGCTCAACCTTAGAATGAAGCCCAAGGGGTCCTATTTATAGCTGGGGATGCCTCTTAGCCTTTGGGAACACATGAGAACGAAAACTAGCCATTTTGTGGCTTGCAACGGATCTATTTTCACTTGTTGCAACTCCACAACGGCTAGAATCACTTTTCTGCACTTTTTCGTATAGTCTGATCGGCCGAGTTTCTATAAAGGCAATTCAGCCGAACCGTGAATCGGCTGAGTTTGCAACTCGGCCGAACCGTGAATCGGCTGAGTTTGCAACTCGGCCGAATCTCACAAAAATCCCTGAATATATGGATCGGCCGAGTTTGGAATTCGGCCGACAAAATCCATGTTATGGGTATTTTGGAATTTTCGTTTGACTATACAAATGATGGATTTTTGTGTCCCAATAATTTTTCTAAGCTTAATTACAAGTCATACAATCATTACAAATGATTACAAAGCAATTCTAAGGTCATTTACATAGAGATCCCAAATTGCACACTTGTAGCTATTTTGACTTGTCTTTTCTCCAATTTGATATGCGCAAGTTAGGGCATTTGGAGTGTGTCTAAACCTAATCTGAAATCACTCAATGTAGAAGCATTAGACACCAATATGTGGAATGGTTAGTCATCATCAAAACAAGGGTTTAATCAATTTAGACGTGAGTCAACATTGACCTAATTGACCTTGAGTCAACAAACACATCATCCACAACATTTTCCTTCCCTGGATGGTAGTCTATCATGCAATCGTAGTCCTTGATCAACTCCATCTATCTTCTCTGTCGCATGTTCAACTCCTGCTTTGGGAAGATATACTAAAGGCTCTTGTGGTCGGTGAAGTTTTGACACTTCCTTCAATACAAATAGTGCCTTCAAATCTTCAAGGCATGAATCGTGAATGCATGTTCCAAGTCATGTATTGGGTAGTTCTCCTCGTGCTTCTTAAGATGTCGCAAAGCAAAAGAAATCACATTCTTGTCTGCCATCAGCACACATTCCAAGCCATTCTTTGTAGCATCATAGAAGACAATGTAGCCTTTTCCTTACTTTAGAAGCACTAACATCGGTGCACTGGTCAACTTCTCCTTCAACAACTAGAAAGAATGTTGACACTTGTCATCCCAGACAAATGGAACACCTTTCCTGGTCAACTTGGTTAAGGGTAACACTACAACACTGAAATTCTATATGAACCTCCTGTAGTAACTAGCCAAACATAGGAAGCTTCAAACTTCGATCGATGTCTTGGGTTGTTTCCATTCCAGCACTGACTCAACCTTCTTTGGGTCTACACAGACAACCTTAGCAGATATGACATGACCCAGAAAAGAGACCTCGGTCAACAAAAACTCACACTTACTGAACTTGGCATACAACTGGTGTTGTCTCAACAACGTCAAATCCTGGCGAAGATGTTGCTCGTGCTGCTGACTATCCCTAGAGTATACTAAGATATCACTGATAAACACCACCACAAACTAATCTAGATAAGGTCTGAATACCATATTCATCATATCCATGAAAGCTTCTAGTGCAAATGTTCTCCCAAACAACATAACCACAAACTTGTAGTGACCATACCTAGCCCGAAAAGTAGTCTTAGGTATGTCACCCATTCTAATCCTCAACTGGTGATATCTTGGCCTCAGATCTATCTTGGAGAACATTGTAGCACCTCTCAACTAATCAAACATATCATCAATCCTCGAAAACAAGTGTGTGTTCTTCACTTTAACTTTGTTCAACTATCGATAATCTATACATAACATCATGGAACCATCCTTCTTCTTATTCACAAACAACATAGGAGCACCCCAAGGGGAAGTGCTCGATCTGATGAAACCTTTCTCCAACAACTTTTGCAACTATTTCTTCAACTCCTGCATCTCTACTGGTGCCATCTTGTAGGGTGACTACACTATGGGTTGTGTTCTAGGAACAAGATTAATCTCAAAATCAATCTCTCCAGGAGGGGGAACACCAAGAAACTTTTTAGGAAATACTTCATTGAACTTTCACACTATTGACAGCTCCTAGATACTAGGACTCCTCACCTTGGTATCCACAACATGTCCCAAGAAAGGGTCACACACTTGTCTAATCAACCTCCCTGATGTCATAGCTGACACGAAGCACGTAGGAAGAATCTTCCTATCTCCTTAGAAGATCCACAAAAAAAACCTCCATTAGAGAACGTCGCCACCTTAGAACTATAGTCCAAAAAAACCTTACATTTGACCAAGGTATCCATCTTAGGATCACATCAAATCCATGCATGCTAAGTGGCATAAGATCCACTTGAGTGTTGCATCTTGAAAAAGAAAGAATGCAAGATGGACACACCTCCCACAACTCAGTGGAACCAACTAAAGGGGTTTCTAGTTGAGGAATATCAGATCTACTACAAACTTGCATATAACAACTACTTATCACCTCTCAGGTGATAAAAGAGTGTGTCATACCCAGGTCAAACAAAATAGTATACAAAAGAAGAAATAGACAAGTCAGAATGAATGTTCCATATGACCTATTATGACCCATGGATTGACCACTCCCTCCAGCTGACTCATAGCATAAAATCTAGCCATCGCTTGTTTTCATCCATGTCCTCTGCTAGTTGGTCTAGATGACCCCTCCTGTGATGTGTGACCATGTCCTCTACCACCACTATTGCTCTAATGTTAGTGTTGGGAACCTCACTAACTCTAGATCAGCTGCTATGTCACTTCTTCGTCCTTCATAGGGCACATTCACCTGATATTCCCTACTTGTCCACAATTGTGAGAAGCACACCTGTGACAAGTGCTCAAATCATACTGTAGTTTAGACGACCTTTTCACTGACACAAACACTACATGGTATGCTCCTACTGGGGGAAATCTACGACCTCTTACCTTACTTGAGGACAATTGTGACAACACTCATGATCTCATCTCAGAGAAAGTAGATCTCTATTGTGATTATGGAGATGAGAGCCTTGGCTACTTAAATCCACCAAATGACTACCACAAAAGTGAGCTAGCCTCTTCTTAGCATTGCCTTCATGCTTCTCCATAGAAGACCTCTCAATCCTCCTCACCTACTCCACAAAGGTAGAGAAACTCTCTCTATTCTCTAAAGAAGATGTTTTCATAGTCAACTTTGTGCTCAGACCATTCTCAAACCTCCAGATCCTCTCCTTCTTAGTCACCACCATATGAGGATAAAACCTCAAAAGCTTCATAAACTTCACCTCATATCTTCAGTGATGGACATCAAATCCAAACACAACTTCTGAAACTATGTTGTCTCCTCGTCCAGGTACGTCTCTGGGAAGTAATGACTCACAGACTCTCTATAACGCCTGGGCCCACTACCCTAGGCTCTAGTAGAGTTTTAGGAATAACGACTGGCCCCACAAACCACCACTAGCCTTAACTGCGCACTTTGTCCACACTGACACGCAAGCCAGGATCAACTTCCCGACTGGTCACCCATCCCAGTACTACTCCAAGCTGAGCACGCTTAACTATGGAGTTCTTTAGATATGGGCTCCCTGAAAAGGAGGTGCACCTTGGTGATATGGGTAGTCCAATCATTCCTTTTAAGATCATCATATCCGAGGCCTCAAATCCTGGGATGTTACAATCTCCCCCACTTAGACTCTTGACGTCCTCGTCAAGGCTCAACTATAAGGACTCATAATCTCTTCCCTATTTCAGTGCAGACCCACAATGGCCCATGGACACCCATCTCCCGATCACGGAATACCAGCGCAAGGGTGGCTACGTCAACCATGGACAGCCCTTTCCTACATGCCTGGACCGCACGTCTCAAGACTGGCATGCCATGCCCATGTGGGCCCCACCTACTGGAGGGGAATTGGCTCTGATACCATTTGTAACGCCTGGGCCCACTGCCCTAGGCTCTAGTAGAGTTTCGGGAATGACGACTGGCCCCACAAACCACCACTAGCCTTAACTGCGCACTTTGTCCACACTGACGCGCAAGCCAGGATCAACTTCCCGACTGGTCACCCATCCCAGTACTACTCCAAGCTGAGCACGCTTAACTATGGAGTTCTTTAGAGATGGGCTCCCTAAAAAGGAGGTGCACCTTGGTGATATGGGTAGTCCAATCATTCCTTTTAAGATCATCATATCTGAGGCCTCAAATCCTGGGATGTTACACTCTCACCAAAACTCTTCCCAACCTATAACAACTCCTAGTCTTTTCTCCTCTTGTACGGACGACCAGTGGCCAACACTACCCTTCAATAGGTAAACTGCATGGTTAACCTTGTCCTCTTCTGGGATATTAAGGATCTTAAAAGCCTTATCAAGATCCCTTAGCCACTTATCTGCATCAGCTGGGTCTGATGTACCCGTGTACTTGATGGATCCAACACATCTCAACCTCTCAAACGTCTTCCCAGAACCTTAAGATTCAAAACATGGACAAGTGCCCTAGTTTGAGGTACGGGCATTCAGTTTTCTATGTGAGAAATCATCACCATGAGCTGTCTGAACATGGACTGGAAGGTAGGATTTGCCATTGTTGTAGGGTCAAATTGAGGAACTGAGGGTCACTCTGGCCCCATATCAGGCACTCTTCCATCATGTGTCGGCCTTCTACCGGCACCTCCTGGCACAAGGAACCACTCTCTGCATGTTCTTCATGTTCTCCAGACATATATACATAAGCATAAGCTATGATCAAATACTTTGTATTATGTAAGAACAGACATAAGCCTAAGTCCTATGTCCCTGTAGACTCAGCAAACCTAAGGCTCCGATACCAACTAAATTGTATGCCCTGTCATTGTAAATGAGATTACTCAAAACAAAATATGTGATCAACTATTAATTAACCAAATTACCACAAAAGAGGGTAAATTAAAACCTATTTAAACATTACCATCCTATTTATATATATTACATAAAGGTCCAACAACTTGCATAAAAACACATACCATATCAGGTATTTACATGTATGTCCAGTGGTCTCTGCCACAACCTATACAAAAGATATGTTCCACATATACATACCATATATACAAACATCAACACACTATCAAAACTTGATTTGATGTACATATCATCTACAAAACATCCCTTGCCCAGACCTGAGAGTACATGGATGACTCTAGGATACTACTAATACTAACCAACCTTCTGCTCCTACTTCTGTCGAAGCTGCTCTTTTTCAGCACCATGATCATGATGACGTCCTTGACGATCACCTAAAAATGATGTGGTGACCCATGAGGTGAGACCAATGTCCCAATGAGAGATATAACTCTCAACAATAGTTATTGGTTACAGTCAGCTATATTATTAAAAAAGTTAAACAAATTAAATAGATTAAGCCAGTAAAATTGATAAGCATGACATCAGCCATGATTAACATTGTATAAATGAACAAATAAGACTATCATTTACAAAGCAGTTTACTATTCCTACTACATGATAGAACAACTAGTAGTATAAGAATCAAGGCAAGGATTATCAACCAATATGAGTCATGTTTAACCCTAAATGAATATACGACACAACTTCATTAAATCTTTTATTAAGCCTTGAGGAGTTTGAAGTATACCACTCAGACTCCAACTAACCACTGTTACGTCAAAATCTGTGTCACATATGATCTAGGAGAGCCAGAATCCTAAGATCTCATTCTCCCTCAGATATAAATAGGAATAATAGATATTTTAATTCAATTTGTAATTTGTTTGCACCCTTAATTGAGGAGAGAGAAAAATAAATAAATGTAACCACACTTCATTTGAATTTATTTAGGAATCAATTTACATGTCACATGGGTATTTTCTTTTTTGGCTGATGCATGTGCGATCAACACTATTAGATGGTGATTATGCGGCTAGGAGATCATATCCTAGATTGCGACCAAACAAGCAATAGGCATCACATTTGGAAGATTTTCAAATTACATTTTCTCTCTCCACAATTACTCTTTTTGATAATTTCTTCTCCTATAGTTTTTAAATTTGATTCTGAATCTAACGAGCCATTACTCATGGTCTCTAGTCATGAATAAATGATTTACCCAATTTGTGTCTTCAAATTCTCAAACTATCTCCACTCAAAGCCCTAGAACTACATCCTCATCTATAAATACCCCTACCCTGGTCTTCCTTGGTTGTCTTGTGAACCCCCACCCACTCTCAATAGCTTTCTTGCTCGTATGTTTGGTTGTTGTTGATCTTGGTTGGGTCTCAAGTTTGTGAAGGATCATTCTCCTTCTTTTCATCACCTTCATTCAATAGAATTGGACAGTAAGTTCCTTAAACCTCCCTCTATCTTTCTCGACTCTTATTTTGTCAAATAATCGAATTCTGTGATTTCACCCAAATGTTGTCTATGAACAGCTACAACTGCTTTTCATCCATGGCACAGTGAAGCTTGCGGATGATTCCCTCTTGTGTTTTCTAGATTCTATTCCTATGTCTTCTTCTTTCATTGCTTTTTCTGCTAAGGGCATATTAGTCTTTTAGCCCGCTCTTTGCTACTGTGAATGAGGCCAAGATGGTCATTGATCACTGATTTGGCTGCTCCTGATTGGGCCAAATCACCTGGTCCAACCCCCCCTCCCTTTCTCGATCTTTTCTATGCCTATGTGGAATTTTCTAATTTTTGATTGGTCAGACTTGTAAAAATTATTTCTTTTCCTCTGATTGTCCAAAAATTCTATAAAAGTATGGTCTGGAATCGAAAATATGAGATTTTTCTAATAAAAACAATCCAAGAGTTTGATTTCAAGATTTTCTAAGGTTGATTTTTTGGGAATCTAGTAATGTATGTAAAAAGCCCTAAAAATAGTAACTAATTCATAAAATCTCCAAATTAAAAAAAATAAATATGTTTGGCTTGATAATAAAAACATAATGAATCAAATGATTTTGGTTTTATGACTAAAATCCAATGTTTTCAAAAAAGGTTTAAAATTAGGGTTTCTTTACACTTATATGCTTTATAAAAATTTAATACATGTGAATAACTTGAAATTAGGCAAAGGTGATCTTAGAATCTTCTATGTTGGTGAAAGTGATAACTAGGACTCTTAATTGAGGTATGTGCATCTTATCCTTTATGTTGGGCATTTTTGCCAAACCCCAATTTCCCAATGAGACATGGACTTAAACCATTATTCCTATTATTGATTTTTTGGGCACAATTACTTCATTACTATCTTGGGTCATGAACCCCATCTACAATATTTCTTTAATTTAAACTTTCCATATGATTTCTTTGAGCATAAATATTTGTTTGACTTATTAGCTAATGTAGTGGTACTTATGTACAACCACCCATAGTTTGGGCATGTGTTATTTCTCCCTAGGGAATGTGTTACTCTCCCCCATACATAAATATTTTGTAGGTGACTGCGAATGTGTTTACTCTCCCCTCACCTATCAGTTGGGGTCCGGTAGGGCCTCAACCCTACTTAGTTAATTTAGTCTTGTTTTATCGAGAAATAGAAGAAGCTATACAAGGGTTTTGTCGAGCCTTAGTCATTCATGCAAATTTTTCTTATCATTTTTTATGGAAAGATTTCTATTTGATGTATATCATACTCTTGACCCTCTATGTTCGTAATGAATCTATACCCTATATTTTCCTTGATGTTTTTAAATTTTTTCTTATTCCTTAATTTCACACATACCTTGTTTCTCCTCTTGTTGGGTGATCCCAACCACCAAGGCCTAGGACTAGGAGTGAAACAAGATCAAGGAGGACTTATCCAGGAGTAGATTCAAGGAGGCTTTGTTGAGATGTCTAGGTTGCTACTTCTAGATACAGTAATTTCTTTTTCTAGTTTATTTTTCATGAAACTCATGTTGTGAACTTTGACCAAAGCCATGTAATAACTTAGTCTTTTCTTTCCACTGCTACTATCTGAATCATGCTTATTTAAATGGAATTATTATGCACACATCCTTCTTTATCCAAGATCTTGAAAAATAAATGGATGTTGTGTATGTTTTGTTAAGTTTTAGTAAGGATTGATTTTGCCTCTTTACACCTTGTCACATTGTGAAGAGGATCACACCTCCATAAGGCTCAACCATGCCCAAAGGTCACTAAGACCATCACATCATTCTTTGTAAGATCATCATTGTCTTTCCATGCCTTACCAAAGGTTCATCAAATCATCACCACACATGTGACGTCTAATTTCCACATCGCATTGTATTTAAGGGCTCATGATGTTCATATGGCAACATATTACAACAACATTAGGAGAGAGAAAAATATTCCATCATCTTACCAATCATATAAGGAAACTAAGTATGCTTAACTATTCTCACCTACTTGTATTAGGGTTAGGTTCAACAAGATAATTTGAATTAGGGTTACATAAAAACCTCCATGGTTAAACCCTAATTCGTAACATCTCCATCCGATCATGAAAGCATAAGGTCAACATAGAACAATTGACCATAGAGTCAGAAATTCCCATCGACCACATAGGTTAGAATCCTTAGTGACCATTAGGGTTAGGACATAAATAAAAGACACATTGATTCAATATAAGTTTACAAATTTTAAATATTAGTTCAGGTTTCAGTTATTGTACATTCAAGTTTATCTTATTAGAAATTCAATGCCACTTATTCTAACTTAGGTTTTCCTTTTTTCATGGTTGGGGATGAGATGCTCGTAGGTACTAATCTTCAAGAAGAGAGGTCAAGATAGGGTATTCATCTATAGTTTAATGAGGTTTTCTTGGTGGGGTGTTATCTGCACAATCTTAGATATTAAGACAGATGACAAGTTTTAGCATCATGTATATATGCTTTTTATATAGTTTGATGTAACTATATTTATTTTCCTAAGAATTTATGAATATTTATTTCATTGATATTCAATAACGATTCTTATCTATCATTATTGTAATGTATATCATGTTACTATCACTTTCCAATTGAAAAAAGTAGCTTTCACACATGTGAATACAGAGATGTTACAACCTCATACAATGATTCATGATGAAAAGTAATACTTCTCTACAAAGCTGATGCACTCAATAATTGTCATTCCACATGTTGTTTACTATGGATTTTTGTGCATTTATTTCTTGTTTTGATATCATTTTTGTATAATTTATCATTAGTATCATGTGACACTTAATTGCACCAAATTATTGTTATATTTGCTATTCCAAATGATCTAGCATTATTTTGGACTTTGTTCTTTATTGTTCACATTTTAGGTGAAGGTTATAAGAAACATATCAACTCGGTATCCATAGTGGTGTCGAAATTTGACGAAGGAATAGGTTGATTCAAAAGAAAACTCGGTAGTACTAACACAGGAATCGATACTATTAACATCCTAACAGGAGCATTTCAGAGAAGAATTAGAACTACTGACTGTAAGATCAGTGGTACAGACTCATACTGAAAATACATTAGGATGATTCAAAGAAAATCTCGGTACTACTGGAGGCCAACTCAATGGTACCGAATGCTACAATGGATCGCGAATAATTAAGGGCGTCTATACTTCTGACACCAGGTACATAGTACTGACATTATGTGATCAAGCCAGATTTTTTGTCACAATTAATCTAGGAGTTGGGACTTAATGAAGTTAAAAGTCACTTCTATGACTAAGGGGGAGTTCAGCCAGACCTAGGTTTCACAAAATTTTCAGTTGTACAATAGAGGAGAGTAGAGAAGAGAGAAAGGAGAGGAGAAAGCAACGTTCCAGGCATTTTGAGCACTTCTAGTGACCCGATTTGCAGTCGAAAGATAGAAAATCACAACGTTCATCAGAAGGAACCATCCACGCCATCTTTCTCCAGGGGGTTTCCCTATTCTTAATTTTTTCTTCATTACTCTTTTTCTATGTGTAGAGCAACTGAGATCAAGTGGGCTAATCCCCTTGTTTCTAAGGACCCAGGAGTAGCCTGGGTTTGCATTGTAATTGACAATTATCATTTAATGTCCATGTTTTTCTTAATTTTGGATATATTTCTATGAGAGAATCATGAATTATTTATGCATGATCGCCATAGGTAGTTTTTTAGACCGTTAATTGCTTAGAGAGAGGGATTAAGTATTGGAAAACTTGTAGAGATACATATTAATACTACACCTCGAGAAAGGGCCTACAATTGTGAAGAAAATAACCTACAAATTTTAATAAAGTAGCTAATTAATAACTCAATTGCTATGAGAGTAGGATTGTTATTATATTAGGTAGTGGATTATGCAATGAAAATGGATCATTCTTGGTATTGGTCTCCTTGTCCAGGGTTAGGAGGGATTAGTGTTAATAAATGATGTTAATTGCAATGTAAATCATGGTGAAATCATAATCCTAAAGAATTCCTTCCAAATTGTGATCACAACCAGTAATTTTAGTTTTAATTCTTGCAATTTAGTCCTTAAGTCAACCAAATCAATTTTTTCTCAGTCCTAGTTGATTAGGTCATTGTTAGTAGTAGTTTCTCAGTACACATTTTCCACATGTTCGATATTCGGACCTCTTTAGTCTTATATTACATTGATATGTGTACTTGCAGTGCGAATGCATAGTTTACACACATCATGTTTTTGGTGTCATTGCCGAGGAAAAAGGTTTTTCCAACACTACGAGTGTTGTGACCGGCCAGTCTAGGTCACAATTTTCATTTTTTTTATTTTACCATTTGTAAACTAAATTTCAAATATTTATTCAATCACTACTACCATGTTCTCACATAGATTTCATCATTTTTTAGGTACTTGTTCATGGTGCAGATGAGAAGAACCAATTATGGAGAGTCAACTTTAGGTAGCTCTAGCTTTATCATAGAAGACCTTCGACGTAGAGAACATGAGTATATCGATTATGTAGAGGACTTTGTTCCAACTCCACCACTACATGAAACTCATGCTAAACCAGTAGAGATAAGTGACACAGAAGCAAAAGAGCAGACCATTTGGGAAAAGATAAAGATGTCATCTGCAATAGCTTAGTTGGGCCTGATAATAAAGGCAGGATATCAATATGGGCAACTACAAGATAGACACGAGTTTGGTGGCACTGGTTAAGTCACAAGCGTTATATGGCCACAACATCGAGCACCCAATGACGCACATTAACAATTTTGTAGATAGATGCTATAAGGTGAAGATTGATAGGGTTACAACCAAAGTCATCTACTTGAAACTGTTCCCTTCTTCATAGACAGACAATGCAAAGTCTTGGTTCCTTAACCTCACTCCTGAGTCAATAGAAACATGGAAGGGCATGATATACATTTTCTTTGGGTGCTATTTTGCACCACAAAAGACAAACTAGTTGGTCAGGAAGATTTACAACTTCAAGTCGTAGGTAGAAGAGTCACATTTTGAAGCATGAGAGAGGTTCCTCAACATGCTAAGGAAGGTCCCTCATCATGGGATCGATCTTTGTGGCCAAGCAAAAATCTTCTACTATAGGTTGCATCAAGGGGAGAGGACCACACTCAACAGTGCAGGAATAAGATTCTTCCTCAACAACAAGTCATCTAGGTGTCACGAGATTCTGAAGAACATCGCTAAGAATCAGTCATAGGGAGAAGAAAGAGAACGTCCAACAACCATTCAAAGTGTGGGAGTCTAAATTCATAACAACATTGAATGATAAGTTGGACCTAATTTCCAAGAAATTATGTCATAAGGACCAAACTTCCTCTGGAGGAGAGGAAGAAGAATGCATTTATGTGAAATAGTAGAACTACATGGGAAACGACTATTTGTGCAGGAAGGGTCCCAATAAGTTTTAGCAGGACCCATCCCAAGTGCAACAAGCCAAGCCATAGTAGGGTGGTGCACAACAATAGGACATGGCCCCCAGTAAAATAGACTTCATTGAAGAAATCCTAGGCAAGATGGCCAGTCAAAATGAGGTGATCACTGACCGAACCCAGAGGGAATTGCAAAACCAAGGAGCACAGATCCACAATATATAGAACCAGATCACTCATACTGTAGCATAGGTTGCATCTTTAAGAAGCTAGTATAACAAGGGTTTCTGGCTAATATTGGTATACCAGTGGGAAACCATCAAGTGAAGGGAGTATTGCTTTGATGTGGGAAGAAAGTGCTGAGTGAAAAGAGGACAGTTCTAGAGGAAAAGGATATTGTAGGTGACACAGGACTAGTAGTGACTATTGATCCAGTTGAGTCAGATATTGCAACTCAGGACAAGGAAGAAATGGATGAATTGAGGGAGACAAAAAAGGAGGCATGTTTCCGACCTCACTAAAGGAAGTGGGTGACGCCAGTGTCCTCCCCAAACAGCTTAAAGGCAAAGAAAGTTGACCAACAATTTTAGAAGTTTCTGGATTCTTTCAGAAAATGGCATGTCAACATTCCTCTCATTGATGCAATTGACCAGATTCCTTCTTACGGAAAATTTATGAAGGATATAATCAACAAAAAGAGGAGGATAGTTGATTCAGATATAGTGGTATTGAGAGAGGAATTTATTTCTCTCATATAGAGGAGATTGCCTTAGAAGAGATAGGATTCATGATTATTCAATATATGATGAAACATCAGGAAGAAAAAGTTTGGGGAAACTTTATGCGACTTAAGGGCAAGCATAAATCTCATTCCCTTGAATACCATCAACAAGATGGGTCCCAAGGAATCCAGAAAAAGCAACATCACTATAGAGCTTGTTGATAATTCACTGGTTAGGCAATATGGTATCTGTGAGGACGTTCTTTTCAAAGTCGACAAATTTTTTTTCCAACAAGTTTTGTAGTCATGGAGCAGGAGGATCGTGGCAATGAACTACTACTTGAGAGGCCATTTCAGTTTTGGATATGTAGGATGATCATGGAACACAACAAAGAAGTTTCATTGTCCAAGGTGTTTCAATATCATGGTGATGAAGATGAGGAAGACTTCCCAATATCAATTGAATAAGCAACTTCTTCTGCCCTTATTCAAGCATATCCACGATTACCTTTGGAGGCATGCATCATGAATTTGGTTGGTCAATACACTCGATGGCGTTCTTTGAAGGAGTGTGACTTGTTTCTCAAGGTATTAACATTTTACTACACTAGGCACTATGAGGACTGAAAACCACATCCACCACCATTGATTCCATCTCTACAGAGTCCCCCAGATCTTGAGTTGAAGCCATTGCCACCACACTTGAAATACATCTTCTTGTTAGCAAATGAGAAGGTTCCATCCATTATCTTAGCCTCCTTGAGCATCCAAGAGGAGGAGAAGTTGTTAGTGGTGTTGAAGAACCATCGGGCTACATTCGGGTGGTCAGTTGCAGATATCAAGGGGATCTCCCCTAGATTTTTTTAGCACAACATTTGGATAGAAGAAGGATCCAATTTGATAGTGCAACCTCAACAACATCTCAATCCCATCATGACTGAGGTGGTGAACAAAATGGTAGTCAAGCTTCTATCGGCAAGTATAATTTATGCTATCTCTGACTCAAATTGGGTAAGTCCAAGCCAAGTGGTTCCTAAGAAAGGAGGCATAATGGTCACAACAAATTGTACAAGTGAATTGATTTCTATTAGGTTGCTGACCAGGTGGAGAGTTTGTATTGACTATTGTTGTTTGAATTCCATCATGGTTAAAGATCATTTTCCACTTCCTTTCATTGATCAAATTCTGGAGGAGCTCACCGCCTACTATCATTTTGTTTTCTTGATGGGTATTCTGAGTATAATCAGATATCCATTTATCCACAGAACCAAGAGAAGTCTACCTTCACTTGTCCTTATGGCGCATTCACTTACCGTCGGATGCCTTTCGGCCTTTGTAATGCACCGACAACTTTCTAGATATGTATGCTTGCTATTTTTTTTGATATGGTAGAGCGTTGTCTTGAGGTTGTCATTAATGATTTTTCAGTGTATGAGAGTCGTTTGAGGATTGGCTTGACAGTTTTGACAAAGTCCTACAAAGATGTGAGGACACTCACTTGGTTTTGAATTGGGAGAAGTGTCACATGATGGTGAGTGAGGGAATAGACTTGGGACACAAGGTGTCCAACAAGGGTATGGAGGTTGATCAGGTTAAAATTGAGGTCATTTCTAAGCTACCTCCACCATCCTCAGTGAATGGAGTTAAAAGTTTTCTAGGACATTCTAATTTTTATTTACGTTTCATAAAATATTTTTTAAATTTTGGAAAATCCATTTTCTAAATTGTTGGAAAAATATGTTGAATTTAAATTTCATGAACCGTGTTTGAAAGCATTTGAGGTGTTGAAGGAGAAACTGGTCTTTGCACCTATTATTCCGGATCTAGATTGGAGCCAACCTTTTGAGCTAACCCTTCCATCATTTATTATGCATCTAAGACCCTAAATGATGCTCAGTTCAATTGCACAACCACTAAAAAAAACTGTTGGCAATAGATTTTGCTTTGAAAATTTTTCCCAGTATTTGATAAGGGCGAGGGTCATTGTGTAGACTGATAAAGCAGCAATTAAGTATTTGGTATAGAATAAGGATGCCAAACATAGCTTGATTAGGTGGATTTTTCTACTATAGGAGTTTGATATTGAAATCAAGGATAAAACATACATGAAGAATGTGGTGGCAGATCTTTTGTCTAGGGTTGAAAGAGTGGATTAAAAGGATATAGGCATACCAATTGTGGAGGAATTTTCGGATGAGTTGTTGTTTGTTATGAAAATCAATGATCTGTAGTTTGCAAACATCGTGAACTACTTGGCATGTGGTGAGATACCAAAAGACTGGGGATATTGTGAGAACATGAAGTTCTTCCACTCCTTGAGGTTCTATTTGTGGGATCATCCCATTTTGATCAAACATTATAGGGATGGGATTTTGAGGAGGCATGTGTCGGAATGTGTGATGGAGAGTATCTTAGCACATTGTCACCCTCTACCTACTGGGGGAAACCAATCTATATCTAGGACAATGGCTAAGGTCTTAGAAAGCAAGTTTTATTAGACAAAGCTCTTTAAGGATGTATACAATTTTGTGCTTCATTGTGATGTGTGTCAACGTGAAGGTAATATATCAAAAATACATGAGATGCCCTTAAACATCTTTCAAGAAGATGAGGTTTTTTATTTGTGGGTGAGATAATTCATGGGTCCTATTATGTCATGTAACTCCAATCTATATATATTGCTTGTCATTGATTATTCATCTAAGTGGGTGGAAGCAATTCCAACCCGCACCAATGATGCTCAGGTGGTATGTAGATTCATGAAAGACCATTTGTTTTGCAGATTTGGGGGTTCCAAGAGTGATAATAAGTGATGGTGGATCTTACTTCACCAATAAGAAGTTTGGTGCATTATTGAGCACATATGTAGTGAGGCACATGTTAGGTACTCCATATCACCCAAAAACCTAGGGACAAATTGAGGTGTCTAATAGGGAGATTAAGAAGTTCTTGAAGAAGACAATCTTAAATAATAGGATGAATTGGAGCATGCAACTAAATGATGCTCTATGGGCATATAGGAAAGCCAATAAAACACCTATACGAACCTCCCCTTTTAGGTTGGTTTATGGGAGAGCGTGTCACTTACCCGAAGAGTAGAACATAAAGCCCAATGGGCTCTAAGACTGATTTTGGATGAGGAAATCTAGACTTCCGGTAATTCGTACGTAAAAAGTGGTGCGGGTGGTAGTTGCGGAAGTGACGCCAACTGGGAGGATGGGGCAAAACAATTGTTATCCAGCTATGAAAAACTAAAAAGGGAGACGGAAGCTACAGTCAGATATTCTGTCAAAACTGGTGTGACTCACAAGTATAACAAATCTACCACATTTCTACAGATGAAATACATGATCAAATACATAACCATATTAGTTTGTTGTAGGTGATAGTGTGTTTTAACTGTGACTACCAATATTTAAGGTTGCGCCACCCAAACTAGGCCTAAGGAAATTGAATTATAATCCATATGATGTAGGGAAGAAGAGAATGTTGGAACTCAAGAAGAATGCCTATGAAAGATCCAGGATCTACAAAGAGTGAACAAAGAAGCTCTAGGACAGAAGGTGCTTCTGTTAAATTATAGGTGGAAATTACACCTTGGAAAATTGAGTTTTAGATGGAGTGGTTCATTTGTAGTGGTTAAGGCTTTGCCCTATTGGCCAGTAGAGATAAGCAATGGGGCTGAGTCATTCCTTGTAAATGGCCAGTGGCTAAAGCACTATTTTTTGGGAGATGTGGTCTGAGAAGAAGAAGAGTTGAAGCTCATTGAGATTCACTGATTTTTTGATTTAATCGTTGAGCCTATGATGTAAAACAAGGGTGCTAGTTGCAAAGAAACCCAGCCATGTTTTAATAATTTAGGATTTTGTTCTTTACATTCATGTTCTTTACATTCTAGTTGCATTGCATTATTTTCCTTGTAAAAAAGGTTCCTTGATCATTTTTGTTTGGTGTGCAGACATAGCAAAAGTTAGTAGTACTGACACAATCATAGGGACAACAGGGTTGAGTTTCATAAAAACTCAGTACAACCGACAAGCATGTCAGAAGTACTGATAGTACTCAATAGGGACGGGCATAATCTTTCTCATAAGTACTCACAAAGAAGTCAATAGCATCGACTTTCTATAGAGATGAGATGAGTTAAGTGAATAGGGTTTTGTACACCAAAACCAACTCGGTAGTACCGACGCAAAAGCCATGCTCCATGTTTGGGATATTGAAAGACATTTCAAGAGTATCTAGATATTTAATGACTCGTACTTCCCACATTTAGGTCGGTAGTACCAACAACATTCAATAGGGTTGAGCATAAAATCAACTTGTTCCAGAAAAACAGAATCTGTGGGTGCACCATCAATGGTACAAAATTGTCCTCATCCAACAGTCGGTAGTACCGATCCGACAATCACCTTAAAAAGTCAATATCACCCACACCCATTAGTACTACCAACACAGGACAATCTGTACACATCAACATCAATGACTGAGGGATGTCGGTATCAACATTTGGTACCAATTCACATGGATTGTAAGGAAGAAGTTGGTACTACCGATAGCCACGTGGGTACTACTGACGCGACACCTGAATGGAATTTGGCAGCTATAAAAGGAAGGGTGTGGGTGGTACTCAAATCACACCGACACCACATCCTCTACAAGATGAAGTGTGCAAGTACTCCCACACACTCAGAGTCTTCACCGAGCTCTTTCTTCTCTACCCCTTTCTTGTATTGTACCGATGGCATCCAAGCGATCAGCTACCTCCTCCCCAGTAGGAAACACTATGCTGGTACCCAATCCAACACACATTGCTTACCTCAGCGCTAACCACATGAAGATATATGAAGGCTTGATGAACTAAGAGCTCATCCTGACACGATATGGAGACTATGTGTTCCTTGCTTCCATAGGCTTCACCAACAACCTCCGCTAGGTCCTAACAACCCAAGGCATGGTGGGTGATCACCCTTTCATTGGTGATTGGCCCACCTATCAAGAAATCATCTATGAGTTCTTGACTTCCTTGGAAGTCCGCTACATCCCCAAGCACAGGGAAGGATGGCGTGATGGATGGGTGGAGTTCTGCCTCTTCAACCCCTCTCACCATTTGACGATGAAGGATTTCAATGCCATCTATCGGTGGCTGCTTGGAGAGGTGCACTTCACCAATAATGTGTTCAAATACACAGATGTATGGAGACTTTTGACGGCTTGGCCACAAGGTTACTGAATCAGTTGGCATAGGAACTTCATCACTGATATTGAGCACCCATTTGCTCATATCCTACATCTCTACCTCACCAACACAATATTTTCCAAGTCCAGCCAGGGACAGGGGAAGGTGCAACAGGTGGACCTCTATGCCCTCTGATCTTTGTTGGCCTTAGGTGCAGAGATATTCGACTACGAAACCTTTTTTCTGTAGTACATGATGGTGGTAAAGCTACAGGTGCAGAGGAAGGCCCCGATCCACTTATGAGGTCTCATTACTCCCATTGTAATACATCTTAACCTTGATCTCTCCATCTCCTCACCTTTGAAGACATCCTCCAAGTAGAATCTGAAGCACTTCAAGAGAGGCAAAATCATAACTGAGCACCATGGGAAGGTGTACTATTGTTGTACACTTAGGGAACAATACCGAGAGAGGGAACTCCCTGACCCCATCTTCAACTTATGAGGAGTGAAACACTTGAGGTGGTTGGAAGATGATGCCATGAAGGGAGATGAAGAAGAAGAGGACAATGTTGAACACGACCAAGCGCTAGAGAAGGATTAAGTAGACAAAGAGGAGGAAGAATCCACTATCCCATTCATGAGGGGGTGAGTCATCCAAAATCTCTCCAGAGGATAGGTTGCCTCCATTTCTTCTGCTCCACCACCTACTCAGGATGAAGACCCATACTTAATGGCAGGTATGCATGGGATGTTACAAGAAATTCAACATGGGCAAAAACAACATACAACATCATTGGTGGGCATTCAAGATGTTCAAGGATGGCTATACCAGAACAAGTAGGCCATCATTGAGAACGAGTGACTTCTCCTGGCCAACCAAGAGAACATGCATACTTGTTTGTAGGATGAAGATCTATCAACAACATTTCTTCAACAACTACTACAGTCAAGGTTATTTTAGCAGTTATCCACATCCTCCATAGATGCCACCGCCACCACAAACTTTCCAGGGGACTTTCTAGCCCTATTACCTGACCATGCCACAACCACCACCATCTTGATCGGTACCCTTGTTCCACCTCTATGACTAAATTTTGAGTCAGTTCCACTTTTATGAGGACATAGTTAAGTTCAAGCTTAGGGAGTGTTGGAACTGATCTATTCTTTATTTTCTTTTTAGTCTCTTTTATTCTTAGTTGTAGGATTTAGTGTAAATTTGGAGCAGTAAAAGCATGATTTCTATCTCTGTCATCATGGAGTCTATTTTTCTATGTCAGTGCACTGAAAATAAAAGATAAAAAAAGACTTAGTTGCAATTTTCTTGAGTGACACCACCTACAGGAAGTGTATGGGTTAGTTAGCTTTTGGATATTTGATATGAATGGAAATTAATTATTCATGTAACATGGATGAAAATGAGGTTTAAGCATGAATTGATCAAACAATTAATGAGACATTAGATTGAAATTTTATAATGAAATCCTAAGGTTACCATGTACACATGTTAGTAGACGAGGGAAATATCATATCTTAAGAAAAGAATTGTCTCTTAATTGTGTTATTCCATCTAGTTTACATCCATTTTGATCCACCACTTTAACATTGGTCAAGTAATTCAAGTTATTTCCTCTTGGTTAGCATTGCATAGCATGATAGTGAGAGTGATAGATATGGGATTTGTCCCTCCTATTGGAGTTTGATGTCCTAGGCCTCTTGATTAGTGAGACTGAGAAAAGCATGGCAATGCATGATATTGAGTTTAGATATATCTCAGACAATCTGCTCTGGTTCAAGAAACAAGATTGAATAATGATGAGGGGGACTGCTTCATACCTCTTGTTCAATCTGGACATTAGTGACAAAGGAACTGTACAAACACTACAACACCATACACAAATTGTAGGTTGAAGTTGTTCCCCAACTTTTCCATTTACATGCATAGCAATGATGTGTGACTAGGCACCACTCTTTTCTTGTGATGTCATAAGTTGTTATGGACACTCACTGCCAACGTAATATGGGACCTTTAGGGTCACATACATAGGTCTAGACCTAGAAGGGGAGTTTATATCTCAAATGACAATAGAATTAAGTGCTAATGTGTTTATACATTTGATTCAGGCAACAAACAAGATGATAGTACAACCAAACTCCCATCACAAGTGTTGAGAAGACCGTATGGAAGTGCCAAACGGTTGTCTTAAGAGTTGAGATGGGCGTCTGGGTGTCAAACATGGTTGTGAGTTGAAATTGGCAAAGGAGCGAATTGACGTAACCAAACGGGCTCAA
The DNA here is from genome assembly GCA_963693085.1 of Alisma plantago-aquatica. Classification (NCBI taxonomy): domain Eukaryota; kingdom Viridiplantae; phylum Streptophyta; class Magnoliopsida; order Alismatales; family Alismataceae; genus Alisma; species Alisma plantago-aquatica. Next base: position 648,586,753 of record OY856410.1, read on the forward strand.
ATCGAGTCACCAGATGACCGTCTGGGTGAACTGAGATGGCCATCTCGCATGGGTGAGATGGTCCAATTCAGTCGGGAAAGGTTCTCGATGTTTCCCTATTCGTTTCGCTTGAACAATATTTGTTGCACAAGGAAATCAATGTTTAACATTCATGGGAATTGATTTATCAAATTTGTGTACAATTGGGAAACCACAAAATGACTGGCTCGTAGTGCGAGATGACCGTCTAGCTTTACCAAATGGCCATTTTGGTAGTCATAGGTTGTGCAATTTCCAAAATTGTTGCAAAAATTTGAGTTCTTTCGGTCCTTTCCACTCTCATACGTTAATCCCATATTGGATAGCAACCTTAACCATGGTCTATACTATATATAAAGGGATATTGGGGGATTCCCATAGAACAACACAGAAAATAGAGAATCATATCCTCTAACAACTGTTGTCCTCTCTAGTTGTGGTAACCATGAGAGGCCAAACAAGTCTTACTCGACAAGGGAGGGATAGCCATAGGAGAGAACAACTGAGAGTTTTCGTTGTAGGCGAGAAAGTGGGTGACTAATACACTATTGACGACTCCTTCCTGGTCGTTCTAGTGGATGAGAGGAGTTCTAGGCGGTCCGTGTGGACTACCATAGAGGCAGAAAGTCATTGCATTCCACTTGGAGGATAGCATCAACCAACAGTTTGTGATGAGAAGAGTTGTTGAAAAGACGACACTTTTTACTGCAGTCCATGGTGTAGACCAGGAGGCACAGTAGCCAGACGTGTCCCAGTGCAACTAGGACTCAGAGTTGCAAATCTACAAGGATGAGGATTGTCACTGGACTTTCTCTAGGACCAAGTATATCCCATAAACCATCCATCCTATATTATAGTTATTGATATGATCTACTAATTATGGGGAACATGATAGATAAAATTTTAAATTGTGTTGCCTACTCTATACCATATTTCTTTTATGACAAAGATGAAGGTGTCCCAAAGATGAGTCGACCAACTAAAGGACCTTGGAGGACATGGTGGACAAGTTGGACTGATCGAGTGGTGGACTCGACCAATCTACTGAAGGAGCCAGCCGATGGTGGATAGTAGGACCATACGAACGGTGAGATGACCTAATAACTAGCTAGGAGGCAAGCCCATCAGTTCAAGGATTGAACCGATCAACCCATATTGGAAAGCATAGATCTTCATCAACAACATGTTTCTCCATGTGATGTAGATCTAGATGACTATAATTCCTTGTGGCTCCAAGAGATTGCATTAGGACTGGCCATTACAATCACTTTTGTTTATTACATGTTTTTATTGTAGGATATAGCATGTATATGATATGTACTATATATATGGTGATTGGATAAAGTATATGTATTTATACAAACTCCCTCAACTAAAATATTGTCTTAGATGCCTTCCATTAGCAATACACATAAAAACCTTGATCGACTAAGCATAGATTTGCACAAAGCATGGTGTGCCATCTATCTCATGGAAGTGTGATGGTAGATATGTAGATTTGCACAAAGAATGGTGTGTATCTATTGTATTGGCTATAGGGTGAGGCTTAACTGGTGACTTGGAGAGCGCAAGCCCAGAGGCATGTAGATGATCATGGCAAGGTGTTGCGCATACCATCTATCCAAGAGTTGCATATTATTCAATTGGCGTGATTGCCTATCTAAATAGTCAGGTTGTGGGCAATCGGCAAAAGCCAACTCATGACTTGATGAAATATGGATCTTGTCCCACTAGAATATTGTACGCTACAATATTCTGAATTGATATTGAGGGCTATCAATTCAAATATAATAGTGGGAGCAGTTATAATTAAATACCTAATTAATATCGTCAAATTTTTCAAATCAAATCAAATCAAAATGATTTTTGACAAATGCAAATTTTCTCTTATAGAATCAATGACGAACAAATCCGATTTGTGATTGGTCCTGAAGAAGGAAAAACTTGACAGGAGAAATTTCCACAACAAGTTTTAAACTTTGAGAAGGGTTCTCAATGATGAGTGCAAGCTCTACGTCCTTGACAAACCAGTGCCTGAAATAACTCCTCCTGATGCACCTAGTACACGTGGATTCTTACTGGAAGCATGCCAATGATGCCTTAGACATAAAGTACCTTATGCTAAGCTGCATGAACTATGAGTTGCATTAACAATGTGAGGACATGTTTGTTTTTGATATGGTGACACATCTTAAGAAGGTAACAATTGGTCTTGATAGGGGCAAGAAAGGAACGCTATTTTGAAAGTGTTGCTTGAGTCAAACATGAGAGAGGGAACCTCAATAGAAGAACATGTGCTCAATAAGATTGGACATGTGTATCATTTTGAAGAGCTGGGATTCACCTTGAGCGAAGAGTTGGCTATTAATATGATTATAAAGACTATGCCAGAATCTTATATTTGTTATATTGCATGTTACCATGTGTGTAATTCGGCTAGACATATGTCAGAATTGCTTGTCATGTTGATTCATATTGAACCAAAAGTGAAGAAAGACAAGCCTGTGATGGTGATCAGTGGGGATGAGTCCAAGGATCAAAGCAAGACTGAGAAGAGTTTTGTGGTCAAGCCTAAGTCCAATTCTTCAACACTCAAGATAAGGAGAAACAAAAGTACAAAAGGAACTCATCCTTTGTACTTGAAGGTTTTCAGGAAGCAGAAGATGGGCATGGTGATCTCCACTTTAGGTATATACGTTATTGAGATAAATCTATCTACTTCATCATCTTGGGTATTAGATACCGGATGTGGATCTCATATATGTTCTCATATGTAGAATCTGAAAGGAAGTAGGCCTTTGGGAAAAAGCAAGGTGGAACTACAAGTCGTTAATGATGCAAGAGTTGTGGCCAACATTGTTTGAACCTATAGTATATCTCTGCCCACTGGACTTGTAATAGAGTTAAAGAGATGCTATTATATACCTGCTATAAATACAAACATCATTTTTGTATGTTGTTTGTATAACGTTCCATTTGAATTCCATATTAAAAGTGGTCGATGTTCTATTTCAAAAGATGGGATCGCTTATGGTAGTGCCCCTACGTCTTATGGTCTTTACTTGTTAGATCTAAATACAGATGTATATAACATTAATACCAAAAGACAAAAACTCAACAACTCAAACAAAACATACCTTTGGCATTTCCATCTAGGGCACATAAACCAGAATCGCATATCTAGACTCTATAAAGATGGTTATCTGGACTCTATTGATTTTGAATCATTAGAGACATGTGAATCTTGTTTGTTGCGCAAGATTGCTAAGGAACCTTTCACTGGTAACAATGAGAGAACTAGTGATATATCAAGGCTTCATACATACTAGTGTGTGTGGCCCTTTTAGAACAACATCTAGAGGTGGGTTTTAGTATTTCATAACCTTTACTGATGACTTTAGTATCTATGGATATGTTTATTTGATGAAACATAAGTCAGAAGCTCTTGAAAAGTTTAAGGAGTTTATGAATGAAGTTCATAACCAACTTGGTAAAAGTATTCAGGAACTTTGCCCTGATCAAGGTGGAGAATACTTAAACCAAGAGCTTGAGGACCTTCTTAGAGCCCTTAGGATTGAATCCCAGTGGACTCTACCTGGAACACCTCAGCATAATGGAGTATCAGAAAGGAGGAATCACACATTACTGGATATGTTGCTATCGATGATGAGTTTAGTCGAGCTTCCAACAACCTTATGGGGGTATGCTCTAGAAATCATTGTGTTTACCCTAAACCGAGTACCATCTAAGTTGGTTCAAAAGACACCATATGATATATGGACTAGGATGTGTCCCAAAATGTCTTTTATGAGTATTGGGGTTGCGATGATTATGTCAAGAAAATGTTTTCTGAAAAGCTTGGCCCAAGATCTGATAAATGTTATTTTGTTGGATATCCCAAGGAAACTATGGGATACTACTTGTATAATCCATCTAATAACAAAGTGTTTGTTTCCAGGGACATTTCATTCCTAGAAAAGGAATTTATTAGCAAAGGAATCGATGGGAGACAAGTGGAACTCAAAGAGGTTTGAGACCAACAAGAAAACATTGAACAATTAGATGTATAAGAGGAACCTAATGATTCACAAAGTGTTGTGGATTCTCAAATTCCTCAAGTAACAAAGGAAACTCGTAGATCTAATAGGATACGCCTTAATCTTGAAAGATTTGATATATTGTCACTCAGGAAGGTATCGAATTGGTCATAGATGATGAGCCAATATCCTATAAAGATGCTATAGAGGGACCAAAGTCTGAGAAATGGCTTGAGGTCATGAGATTTGAGATGGAATCCATGTATACCAACAAAGTATGGACTTTAGTGGATCGACTTGAAGGGGTAAAGACCATAGGGTGCAAGTGGGTCTTCAATAAAAAGACTGACATGGATGGAAAAGTTCAAACCTATAAGGGCAGGTTGGTTGAAAAATTTTTCAGACAAGTTTGAGGTGTTGACTATGATGAAATTTTTTCTCCAAGGGACATGGTTAAGTCCATTAGGATCATGCTTGTTGTTGCAACTTATGATGACTATGAGATTTGGCAAATGGATGTTAAAACTGCATTCCATAATGAGAATCTTATTGTGGATGTATACATGACACATCCTGAAGGGTTTATAGATCCAAAGTTTGAAAATAAAGTCGGTAAGCTACAAAGGTTAATATATTGATTGAAGCAAGCATCTCGGAGATGGAATCTTCATTTTGATGAAATAGTCAAAGGGTTTGGATTTGTTCAAAATGAAGATGAACCTTGTGTGTATAAGAAGGTTAGTGGAAGCATAGTGACATTACTCATATTGTATGTAGATGACATACTATTGATGGGGGAATGGCATCCCTACTTTATAAAAGTAAAGGCATGACATGGAAATACATTCTCTATGAATGACTTGGGAGAAGCATCCTACATCTTGGAGATAAAGATCTATAGAGATATATCCATAAGACTTGGGAGAAGCATCCTACATCTTTGAGATAAATATCTATAGAGATAGATCCGTAAGACTTCTCAGACTAAGTCAGATCACATACATTGACAAAGTGTTGAAGTGGTTTAGCACAGAGAACTCAAAGAGACGAAACCTGCATGTGCACCATGGTGTCCCCATCTCTAGAGTTCAATGTCCCAATTCTTGTAAATAAAGGGAATAGATGAGTGAGGTTTCATATTCCTCAGCAATTGGATCAATCATGTGTGCAATGTTGTGCACCCGTCCAGATGTTTCGTATGCCTTGAGCATGATGATCAGATATAAGTCTGTTCCAGGTGATGCTCACTAGATATCCATGAAGAAAATCCTCAAGTACTTGAGAAGGACTAAGGATTAGTTCTTGGTCTATGACTGAGAGGAAGAGTTGGTGGTAAAGGGGTACACCAATGCAAGCTTCCGGACTAATCAAGATTATTACAAGTCACAATCTGGATTCATATTCTACCTCAACAACGGATCTGTGAGTGGAAGAGTTCCAAGCAAGAAACAGTTGCCATTTCTACAATAGAGGGGGACTATATTGTTGCATCGAGTGCGGAAAAGGAGGATTTATGGATCAATAAGTTCATCACAGATCTTGGGTTGTTCCAAGCATCAACGATGCAATTGAGCTATACTGTGACAACAATTGAGCTATTGTATAGGCTAATGAACCCAGATCGCATCAACACTCAAAGCATATACAAAGGAAGTTACTTCTCATACAAGAGATCATACATCATGGAGATGTGAAGATTTGCAAAGTTCCAACTGAAAGCAACGTTGTTGATCCCTTGACAAAGGTACTTTCACAGCAGAAGCATGATGGTCATGTTAGGTCACTCAGAATAAGATATGTGGGTGATTGACTCTAAGTTCAAGTGAGACTTTGTTGGTTATGTATACCCATAGAGCCAATCATGTGATGACTGTAATGGAATATCATCTAAAAATGATTTGATTATCAATAAAAGGCAAGCTTCGAATTTATTCTATTTAATTTAGTTATAAGATAATGATGTAACATTATAAATGTCTAGAGAAAATATTCCTCGATGACATATGTCTTCAAGTATGTGAATTGGAAGAAATGAGATCATACGGATATTAATAGTACATATTTACATTCTCATTATGTCCTTTATCGGTTGTTATTGTGGAAGGTTGATAGAAAACAATACCACATAAGATTAGAGTGTGAGTTGGTTGATTTCATCAATCATGATATGGAGGCATCAAACCAAGAAGACAAATACATGTTAGTGAAAAGTGTATTAGACAGACCCACCATGAGACTGACACATGGAAGCCATCTTCATGGAAGTCATAGTCAGCTCTCACAGTGATGGTGGTGGTTGTGGTTCTTAGACCTGAAATCACTACACTCAACACGTGTCATTGGGTACACTTTGACATCATCAAACGCAGTCCTGAGGCATGGGTTGTTATAATGGTGATGATTGGGTGGCTTTGAGACATGGGGATTGAGTGTGAGTGATTGATATGGGATTTTTCCATCCTATGGGTGTTTGATGTCCTAGGCCTCTTGATTAATGAGACAGAGAAAAGCATGGCCATGTGCATGTGAGTCAATATATGATATTGAGCTTATACATATCTCAGATAGTCTTGTCTAGTTCAAGAAACAAGATTAAATAATTATGAGGATCAATGCTCCATGCCTCTAGTTCAATATGGACATTAGTGACAAAGGAACTATACAAACATTGTAACACCATACACAAATTAAAGGTTGAAGTTGTTCCCCAATATTTCAATTTACTTGGGTAATAATGATATGTGACTAGGCACCACTCTTTGCTTGTGATGTCATAATTTGTTATGGATACTCACTGCCAACGTAATATGGGACCTATAGGGTCACACACATAGGTCTCAACCTCGAAGAGGAGTTCAGATCTCAAATGAAAGTTGAATTAAGTGCTAAAGTGTTTAGGCATTTGATTCAGGCAACAAATAGACTGAAAGCACTATCAAATGCCCATCTCAAGTGTTGAGATGGTCATATAGAAGTGCCAAATGATCATCTCAAGTGTTGAGGCGGGCGTCTGGGTGTCAGGCCTGGTTGTGAATTGAAATTGGCAAAGGAGCAAACTGACCCAACTGAACAGGCTCGACTTGGGTCACCAGACGACCGTCTGCGTGAACCTAGATGGCCAACTCACATGGGAGAGATCATCTAGTTCCATCGAGGAAGGTTCTAGATGTTTCCCTATTCATTTCACTTGAGCAATACTTCTTCCATAAGGAAATCAATGTCTAACATTGATGGGAATTGATTTGCCAAATTTGTGTCCAACTGAAAAACCAAAAAATGACTATATCATAGTGCGAGATAACCATCTTGCGTGCAATATGACTGCCTATCTATGCCAAACGGTCGTTTAGGTTGTCATAGGTTATGCAATTTCTATAATTGTTGTAAAAATTTGAGTTCTTTTGGCCCTTTCCACTCCCACACATTAATCCAGTACCAGATAACAACTGGGAACCTTGACCATGGCCTCTACTATATATAGAGGGGTATTGGAGGATTTCCAGAGCACAACACAGACAAATGAGAATTTGTTCCTCTGACAATTGTTTTCCTATCTGGTTGTGGTAACCATGAGAGCCCAAGAAAGTCTTACCCGACAAGGGAAGGATAGCCAAGGGAGAGAACAATTGAGAGTTCTTATTGTCGGAGAGCAAGTCGGTGACTAGTACACTGATGGAGAGGGACGAATCCTTCCTGATCGTTCTAGTAGGATGATAGGAGTTCTAGGTGGTCTGTGTGGACTACCATAGAGGCAGGAATCCTTTTTTTTTGCTTGGAGGACAATGTCAACCATCAGTCCATGATGAGAGGAGCTGCTAAAGAAGACGACGTTCATGACTGTAGTTTTTGGTGCAGACCAGGAGGCACAACAGTCAGACGTGTCTCAATGCAACTTGGACTCAATGACGAGGATTTTCACTAGACTTGCTCCAGGACCAGGTATATCCAATAAATAGTCCTTCATGTATTATAGTTATTGACGCGATCTACTGATTATGGGGAATATGATAGATAGAATTTTAAATTCTACTGCATGTATAGTACCATATTTCCCAATAGATAGGTGACACGATAGTTAGTTTCCCATTTACTGTATTAGTTATAAAATAGAAAAAATGTACATAAACAACTTTTGTGCATACCATCTAGTTGCATAACAATTGCATGTAGATTGTACATCTTTTGCATCATTCATTTTACATCATGTGTTTATGTTGTTTTTTTTTAAACCAGAGGGCATGGATACACATCCATACCCTCCGAAAAATAAAAATAAAAGAAAAAAATGAATGAGAAATGTTGGTGAAGCCCAAGCATAACTTTCTATCATGCTAAAATAGTGGGCCAATGAAAAGAAAAAAAAAGAGAAAAATGATGTTATGAATTAAAGAAGGAGAAAGGTGTTGGATCAATGGGCTCTAGAGGGGGGGTGAATAGAGCTACACACACTTCACAAAATCGATTAGACCATCAATTTAATTGTAGTGCAAAAACGAATGCAAGCAGCAATTTGATATCCTATTTTAGCATACAAAGCAAGGATAAGAGATAATGAATATCATGCACTTGGACAGGTGGTTTAGAGTGGTTCCACGTCCTAAACTTAGGAGCGATGTCAGTCCACTACCTACAGTTGGTAAGACTCTAGGATTTGCAACTTGGTCCTCTTATATATCACGATAAGATTACAACATACACAAACCACACAACCAAGGGCTTAATTACTCAAGCTAAGATCTTCTACCTATCCAAGGGCTTACCCACAAAGCAAGATTCTTCGGCCTTCTTCAAAGGACTTACCCAATCTCACCTTTTTCTTCAGCCTTGCAGGATTTACCTATCTTACTTGAGCTTGCCTTGCACCTCTCCTTCACTTGGAGAGCTTGCCCACGTTTTCCCTTCACCAAGGGAGCTGGAGCAACGATCACTCTTCACTCTTGAAGATCAGCAACACATCTTCTCCGTCACTCAGAGAAGAACAGCAGCAACTCCTCTTTCACTCGGATAAGTAGCTTCAATCAATCTTCAATTTGATTTGGAGGTAGGAAGAAAGAAAGGAGAGCTTTACATAACACAAAGGATAGCTCTCATACACAGGGACCTAACTCACTCTCACGAAATTGTCTTGAAGGTAGAGAGAGAAAGGGGCTCAAGGGCTTGGAACACTCTCAACTAAGCTAGAACCAAGTTTGCAATGGAAGAGTAGCTTGGAATGAACTCCAAGGGGTTCTATATATAGTTGAGGGTTGCCCTTTAAGTTGTGGGATACTTGGATGCAAAAGTAGTCGTTTTTTGTTCAAGAAAACGGCTCTATTTTTGCCCAAAACAATTCACCAACAGTCATATTACTTTTTCTGCAAATTCCGTACAGTGCAATCGGTCGAGTTTCAATGGGTGTAACTCGACCGATCAAGTAGCAGGAAATCCGATGTTCAAATGATTGGTCGAGTTTGTTATGAGGAAACTCGACCGACCATCTCAACTAGAAATGGCCTACTACCCAATCGGTCAAGTTCTGTGGGTGCACAACTCGACCGATGCAATCTTCAGGAAATCAACCAAGGTTGATCGGTTGAGTTTTAGGCTAGGGAAACTCGACCGACCAAGTGCCTGAAATTGATTTTCTAATTTGCAATAAAAGTGATTAGCACTTGGTGAATTTTGTCCCAAACATTTTTCTCTTCTAAGTTACAAGCCAATTCATCATTACAAATGATTACATGGAAGTTATAAGGTCGTTTACATAGAAATCTTAAATTGCACACTTGTAGCCATTTTGGCTTGCACTTGGCCCATTCTAGGGCTTTGTATATATGATCCTTTTCATGTACCTAATGCCTACAAATAATCTTAAACGCACATATTAGATACATATGAATGGAATGGTTAAGTCATTATCAAAATATAGGTAATGTATAACCTCTAGGTCAACATTCTCCCCCTTTTTCACAATGACAAACCATTCCTCAAACATATTGAAAAGGATAAGAAAGTTATACCTTTGCCTTGTTAATTAGGGGGATTCATGATAAGAACAATTGGAATTTGCTCCCCCTCAAACTATGCTTCCTCTCACCTGCATGTTAGGTTTTCTATACATGGCAAAACCAATATCCGTGTAATATGTAATCCTTTGCATGTCACATGATCAACAGCAAATTAACAAGAAAAGGATCACTTAGGCAAGAAAGAAATAGTATAATCACAAGAAACAATATGATTGAGTCTCAAACCATGAGATATTTCTCCCCCTTTTGACATTATCAAAAAGGTAGGGGGGGTAGAAGAGCAAAAACTAGGTCTTCTCCAAGACTCAACCACACATATATGCAAAGTAAGAAGCAATGTAAAAGCATATATCATACAACCATGAAGGAGAACATACAATCCAAGTCAGAATCAAAATATAGCTCAACAAACACCAAGCATAAGATAACACAGAGTAAATAGCCAAAGTGCATAGAAATGATATTTCAACTCAGAAAGATGTTCTCATAAGCAACTACAACCATAAAAGCAAGAAAATAGGAAATAAGAAAATAGTACAACTCAGAATAATGTGCCAGGATGTTACTTATACAAAAGAATCTAGAAAGATATATATAATAGACATGCTAGACTATAAGCTAAGACAACCTCCTAGACATCTAAGCTATCTATGTCAACTGCTTCCTCGTCATCGCCTGGGTTGTAGTCCTCATCGCCATCTAAAGGCGGAGCAGCTGTGCCAGCAGCCGAACCAGCACCATCATCACCATCCTCGTCAGAAGCATCCTCACCATCACCATCAGCAGCATCAGCATCAGCATCCTCGTCAGCATCCTCAGCCTGGTCGGGCATCTCCTCATCATCAGGAGAAAAAGAGCGACCGGGCCAACGGGCATTCTGCTCGGCCCACGACATACCAAGAGCAAGAAGCTCCTTGGCCTGCGGGAAGGACGGAGCAGAGTCCCCCAAGGAAGCGAGCAGAGAGGCCAGGGGGCCAGCAGGTAGCGGCAGATATGCAGGAGTGGAGCTACCAGAGGGATACTGAGGTGGAGCAGCAGCGGAAGGCTCAGCAACATATGGTGGTGGAGCATGGAAGTACTGCTCATATGCATAAGAAGCATAGGCACTACCTGGGTATGGCTGGTAGGTAGGGTAGGGTGAAGCACAGGACAGGTTCATGGTAGACATGATCGAACACAAATCCTGATGGAGGTGGTCCTGGACCTCGCGATTGTATGCCTGTTCATGCATCATGTATCCAAGAAGGGTTTCATTTGATGCACGAAACGACGCACGGCTAGGGCGGGGATGTGGTTGTGGGGGTGGAGCTTGGGTGGAGGAGTGAGGGGAACCACAAGCAGAGGCAGAGGCTGAGGCAGAGCCAGAAGCACCAGGGGCAGAGGTAGGAACTGGGACAGCCTTCAGAAGGGTGGTTTCACTAATGCACACTCCTTTTCTAGCAACCGGGTAATGGAAGTCAGAAAAGAGTGATTTATCAGTGGCAAACTCGAAAAGACCACAAATCAGGGCTGGGTAGGGAGGGTGGGTGCCCTTGGTGTTCTTGCCGGTGTCAAAACAGGTCATATGATGTAAGATGTAATGAGCCCATTTGACACCTATATTGTTTAACAAACAATACATCAGGACCGCTGTGTTTTCCGCAATGTCCGTTTGATTACGCTTTGGATGGATATTGCAGTTAATCACAAGGGCGAAGATGTGCCTCTGGAGGTCAAGGGAGGATGAGGGTAGGGTTGACCACTTATTGTAGGCCACGTCAGGTTTCTTTAAAAAACAATGAATGTTCGGTAGCGTCAATTCATGATGTTTATAGAAACCTTCCGGGTCAAGAAGATCGAAAAACACATCATAGTCCTTACGCCAAGTAGTGTTTTCTTCGTCTTCGGCAAGGTAGAAGTTGAAAGTTTCCTCGGAGAGTTGAAAACGACGACTGACGATCATCGATGTAAGAACTACTTCGGTATTCGGCGGGGGAACAAGCGAATCGTAGTTCCAACGTAGATTTGCGTAGAAGTCGTGAACTGCTTTTGTGCTAGATAACTAATTATGGAAGCATTCACGTTCGATTGCTAGGGCGGATAAGTGGTGTTTGGTAAGAAGCCTTGAAATAGAGGTGATATACACTTGAAAACGATTTGCATCAACTAAGGGGCGAAAAGGAAAAGGAGATCATGTAAGAAGATCCTTATACCGATTTACCGCCTCAATAGACACAAAAGAGGTGTTATCAAAAGGAATCAAGCGATTAACGGAGGAGGAGGATGGAGCATTTCTAGGAGTAGCTCATTTTCGTCTATGGGAAGCCATGGAAAAGAAAACAAAGAGAAAAATGTACTCACAAGCAAGATCAAACCTCAAAAGCCGATGAAGACACACCACAGATGCCCGGGAAGGTCAAGAACAGGTTGCTAGGTCACCCTAGGGTTAGGAACGAGGGAGGGATAGGGCTTGGATTGAGAGCACGGGCTAGGAGATGAGGAATCGGTCGGCTATTTTCTAGTTGCAAGGGAAAATAGTCGGCCGATCATAACTTTTAAGTTGGCACAGCCCTTCGATCGGTCGAGTTCTGAGGGTGACAAACTCGACCGATCGGTCCACTGAAGACCTGCTCTCGGTTCCTGATAGATCGAGTTTTCCAGGGTGGAAACTCGACCGAAGGTCAACCTGACCTAGCAGTCTAAATCTTAGATTCTAGCCATATACATGCCGATTAAATTTATTTTTCCATGCTATTATGCATAATTGACATACCTAGGCACATTTTGCTCATCATTGGGCACTATTTAGCGATAAAACACAAAATTCGATAAAACCCAAAAACAAGCATAAAACTAAGCATGTTGATAGACAATTTAAGCATAAACAAGCATGTATATGAGCAACATAAGGTGAAGATTGACATGAGCAAGCATATAGGAAAGAGACCACTAGCTAGATCACATAGCAATATCATTTAAATCAACAATGAGTAGTTTAGATCAAATAAATTTGAATTGATCTCTAGCTAGAGGTTTTGTTAAAATGCCCGCCAACTGATTTTCCGTGTCCACATGTGTTATATATATACATCTTTCTTGGCAATGTGGTCACGAAGAAAATGATGGTGAACCTCTATATGCTTGGCTCTACTATGCAATATAAGATTATAAGATAGATTAATTGCACTAGTATTGTCACAAAAGATAGGAGAAGCGTCAAAAAATATGTTAAAGTCTTGGAGCATTTGCTTCATCCATAGGACCTGTGCACAACAACTCCCAGCTACAATGTATTCAGCTTCGGTAGTTGATAATGCCACTGTGCTTTGTTTCTTGGAGAACCAAGACACTAAGCATGGTCTTAGGAGGAAGCAAGTGCCACTTGTGCACTTTCTATCAATTAAACACCCTACATAATCCACATCACTATATGCTCTAAGAGTAAAATCCCTTGATTTAGGATACCATAGACCAAAATTTTGCGTTTTAGCTAAGTACCTCAAAATTCTCTTAACAGTAGTGAGGTGCGACTTCTTAGGGCAAGATTGAAAGCGAGCGCACAAGCCAACACTAAACATAATATCAGGTCTAGAGGCAGTTAAATAAAGTAAACTTCCAATCATACCTCTATAGAGCTTCTCATCTACCTTTTCACCTTCTTCATCTTTGTCAAGTTTGGCAGTGTTTGACATGGGTGTATCCATCGGCTTCTTATTCTCCATCCTAAAGTGCTTGAGTAGTTCAGTTGTGTATTTGCCTTGGTTGATGAAGTTTCCTTCCTTTGTTTGTTTGATTTGAATGCTGAGGAAGAAGGTCAACTCACCCATCATGCTCATTTCAAATTCACTCTGCATAAGAGAACTAAACTCCTTGCAAAGATCAAGATCAGTCCCACCAAAAATGATATCATCAACATATATTTGAATTATAAGAAAATGGTTAGAAGTGTGTTTTAGAAACAAGGTAGAATCAACTTTACCCATGAGATACCCATTATCTAACAAAAAGTTCTTTAATTTCTCATACCAAGCTCGAGGTGCTTGTTTGAGTCCATAGAGAGCTTTTTGTAATAAATAAACATGATTGGGCAATTTGTCATTTTCAAAGCCCGGAGGTTGAGCAACAAATACTTCCTCCTCGATTGTACCATTCAAAAACGCACTTTTAACATCCATTTGATAAAGCAAGAAATTTTTATAACTAGCAAAGGCAAGTAGCATACGGATAGATTCTAATCTAGCAATAGGAGCATAAGTTTCATCAAAATCAATACCTTCCTGTTGGTTGTAACCTTGTGCTACTAACCTTGCTTTGTTCCTTACCACTTTTCCTTGCTCATCTAGCTTGTTGCGGTAGACCCATTTGGTGCCAATGATTTTTCTATCACTTGGTCTTGGCACTAAGGTCCACACTCGACTCTTCTCAAATTGCTCAAGCTCTTCTTGCATGGCAAGGATCCACTCATCATCACCAAGGGCCTCTTTGATGTACTTTGGCTCTAGTTGAGAGATGAAGGCGCTATCTGCTTTTTCTTTGTTGTGAGAAACTCGTGTCCTTACTCTCTCAAACGGGTTGCCGATGATCAACTCCTTGGGGTGATTTTTTGCAAAGCGGGGAGTGGGATCCTTCTTTTCTTCTTCTTTTTCTTCTTCTGCAACCTGCTTGCCTTTGCTTTGATGTTGAGATCTTTTAAGATAGGAATTATTTCATCTGCAACATCATCATCACCAATATGATTGCCAACAACAGGGTTAGTTTCAATAAATTTAACATTAATAGATTCTTCAATTTTAAATAGTTCAATGTTAAATACTCTATATGCCCTGCTAGTAGTGCTATAGCCTAGGAAGAAAGCCTTATATGATTTCAGATCAAACTTGTCGAGATAATCCTTAGTGTTTAAAACAAAACAAGGACATCCGAAAACATGAAAGAAATCAATAGATGGCTTCCTACCACGCCATAGTTCATAGGGGGTTTTCTTGAAAGTCGGATGTGTGAAAACTCGGTTTTGCACAAAACATGACGTGCTAACGGCTTCAGCCCAAAACTTCTTAGGAGTGTCAAACTCAAGAAGCATGGTCCTAGCCATCTCTTGTAGCGACCTATTCTTCCTCTCAATAACTCCATTTTGTTGAGGTGTGCGAGGAGAAGAAAAATTGTGTGAATAACCCGATTTTTCATAAAAACGTTCAAAAAGATCATTTTCAAACTCTCCCCCATGATCACTACGGATAGAAACAACATGGCAAGAAGCTTCGTTTTCAACTCATTTACAAAAGCTTGAGAAAACATCAAGTGTATCGCTTTTAGAAACGAGAAAGAAAGTCCAAGTATATCTAGAGAAATCATCGACAATAACAAGACAATACTTGGAGCCACGAAGCGTTTGTGTTCTCATTGGTCTGAATAGATCAATATGAAGAAGCTCAAGAACTCTCTTGGTACTCATGACTCCTTTGGATTTGAAGGAGGATTTGGTTTGTTTCCCTTGTGTGCAAGGTTGGCATTCCTCTTCCTTATCAAAATCCAATTTAGGAAGTCCTCGAACCAAGTCATTTTTGTTCAATTTCTTCATTTGATGCAAATTCACATGACCCAAACGACGATGCCAAAGAGAAAGATCATTTTTATCCACAACTAAGCATCTATTTAGTATGGGCTTAAGAGCATCGAGAACAATAACATAGAGACTACCATTTCTAGTTCCCTTATATATAACATTGTAGGACAGGGAATCTAGAAGCAAGCATTCTAAAGAAGTAAATAGCACAAGATAACCATTATCACATAATTGGCTAACACTAATTAGATTATGATGTAGGCCATCAACAAGAAATACATTTTTAATACATAATTCATTGCCTACATCACCCTCACCTATAACCTTACCCTTCTTGTTGTCCGCGAAGGTTACCGATCCTCCTTTCTTTTTCTCAAATTTGTTGAAATGGCTGATTTCTCCAGTCATATGCTTAGAGCAGCCACTATCAACAATCCATTTCTTTTTAACCTGCAAGAAAAGAGGATGTCGGAACCCAACTCAAACTTTGGGGTCCGGGGTTAGCTTGGGGACCCATTTCATCTTTGGGTTGGTCCCCTTGGGCTTGTAAGGACAATATGTAGAATAATGGTCATCACATTTTCAATGAATACAAACCATAGGGTTTTTAGAGTCGGAAGACTCTCCATTGAAAATTGGAGGTTCCACACTCTTCTTCTTACCCTTCTTCTTCTTACCTTTGGGAGCAGTCCCATTATATCCTAAACCACTAGTACCAACTTGTTTGGTAGAGTACTCTAGGACATCATTTAGGGATTTCTTTCCCGAAAGAAACCTTTGCAAAGTAGATCTTAATTTAGCATTATCATCACTAAGATTTACAACAGTAGTAGATAGACTAGCAAGATCTTCTCTAGTATGTAAAAGGTCAGCCTCAAGACAGAGGGCTTTAGTAAGAAGAGAATCTTTTTCAAGAGTTAAGCTAGCAACTTAATTTCTAGGAAAAACAGGTCTAAAAGATAAATCATTGATTTGAGCAAGCAATTTTGCATTTTCATATTTAAGCACAACTATTTCTCTTTGGTAAGCATAGACTTCTTTTCTCCTAGCATCATCAATAAGCTTGAGTTCTACATTTTCAATTTTAAGCACATCAAGCTCATCTAGGCAATTTTGGTTTTCTATCTTAAGATTTTCAATATTTTTAAGATATGTACCATTCTCAACCTCTACTCCATTGTATTGAAGTTCAAGGTCAAGAAATTGCCTTTGAAAGGATTCTATGCTATCAAGATGCAATTTTTCATTTTCATCAAGAATGTCAATTTTTGCATAAAGATCATCAACTATTTTGCCTAATCTTTTCCTATTAGATTTACATTTAGCAAAAGATGATTGGCATTCATTAAGCATATCAATGAGAGTTTCCTTAGATAGCTCAATTAAATTAACATCACTAACCTTGCTTACCTCACTTACCTCAATTACATCTTCACTAGTTGAGGCCATGAGGGCAAGATGGCATTCTCCATCTTTAGAGCTTTAGGAGCTTGAAGAAGACTCCTCCCACGCCTCATGAGCTGCATCTTTGGATCTTCTCTCCTTCTTGTCTTTCCTCTTGTACTTTGCTTCTCTTTTGTACTTGTCATCCTTCTTGTGGCTGCTCTTATGATGGCTCTTCTTGGCCTTTGGGCAGTCACTCTTGTAGTGGCCTTTTTGACCACACTCGTAGCACCTAGGAGTTGAGGAGGAGGGCTTGGTCTTGAAGTGTCTCCCTTTTGAGTAGTTAGCTTCATGATCATTAACACCTTCATCTTCACTTGAGGAACACTTGAGGAAGGGCAGGGAGACTTCATGGCAAGTTGTTGTTGTCGGACCATTTCTTCAATTTGAGCTTTGAAGGCCGTGTCATTTATCTTCTTTGATTCCTTCTCTTCTCTTTTCTCCTCTTCTTCTTGCTTGTCGAGCCTAGGTTCATGGGCTTGGAGGTTACCAACCAGCTCCTCGGTTGACAACTCGCTTAGCTTGTAAACTTCTTCAATTGAAGTGGCCTTTGGCTCCCATCTCTTTGGAAGAGATCTCAAGATTTTGGCATTGATTGTACCTCTATCCATGACACTCCCAAGAGCTGCAAGGCTATTCAAGATGACATTTAACCTTGTGTACATGTCCGCTACTCTTTCATTCTTCCCCATCTTGAAGTTCTCAAGAAGACCACCAAGCATGTAGACTTTGGCCTCCTTGACTTGCTCGGTCCCTTCATAGGTGACACACAACTCGTGCCATATCTCATGCGCTGTGTCCCAAGAAGAGATCCGGTTGAACTCAGATGGAGTAAGGGTGGCGTAGATGATGCTCACGGCTTTGGCGTTGAGTTAAGCACGCTTCATCTCATCTTCCGTCCATGTGGTGATGTCCCCTTTTGGATCTTCATACTTGAGATGGACAATCTTCCACATTTCGAAGCTCACCCCTTGGAGGTAGAATTGCATTCTCCTTTTCCAATATAGGAAGTTTGTGCCGTCGAAGACCGGGGGTCTCATTGAGAAGCTTCCTTCGAGGTTGAGTGACCCAAGAGCCGAATCGCCCATCTTCTCCTACTTGTTGAATTAGCTTGGAGAAGACCTACTCTGATACCACTTGTTGGATCAATGGGCTATAGAGGGGGGGTGAATAGAGCTACACACACTTCACAAAATCGATTAGACCACCAATTTAATTGTAGTGCAAAAACTAATGAAAGCAGCAATTTGATATCCTATTTTAGCATACAAAGCAAGGATAAGAGATAATGAATATCATGCACTTGGACAGGTGGTTTAGAGTGGTTCCACGTCCTAAACTTAGGAGTGATGTCAGTCCACTACCTAGAGTTGGTTGGACTCTAGGATTTGCAACTTGGTCCTCTTATATATCACGATAAGATTACAAGATACACAAACCACACAACCAAGGGCTTAATTACTCAAGCTAAGATCTTCTACCTATCTAAGGGCTTACCCGCAAAGCAAGATTCTTCGGTCTTCTTGAAAGGACTTACCCAATCTCACCTTTGTCTTCAACCTTGCATGATTTACCTATCTTACTTGAGCTTGCCTTGCACCTCTCCTTCACTTGGAGAGCTTGCCCACATTTTCCCTTCACCAAGGGAGCTGGAGCAACGATCAATCTTCACTCTTGAAGATCAACAACACATCTTCTCCTTCACTCGGAGAAGAACAGCAGCAACTCCTCTTTCACTCGGAGAAGTAGCTTCAATCAATCTTCAATTTGATTTGGAGGTAAGAAGAAAGAAAGGAGAGCTTTACATAACACAAAGGATATCTCTCATACACAGGGACCTAACTCACTCTCACGAAATTGTCTTGAAGGTAGAGAGAGAAAGGGGCTCAAGGGCTTGGAACACTCTCAACTAAGCTAGAACCAAGTTTGCAATGGAAGAGCAGCTTGGAATGAACTCCAAGGGGTTCTATATATAGTTGAGGGTTGCCCTATAAGTTGTGGGACACTTGGATGCAAAAGTAGTCATTTTTTGTTCAAGAAAATGGCTCTATTTTTTCCCAAAACAATTCACCAACTGTCATATTACTTTTTCTGCAAATTCCGTACAGTGCAATCGGTCGAGTTTCAATGGGTGTAACTCGACCGATCAAGTAGCAGGCAATCCGATGTTCAAATGATCGGTCGAGTTTGTTCTGAGGAAACTCGACCGACCATCTCAACTGGAAATGGCCTACTACCTAATCGGTCGATTTCTATGGGTGCACAACTCGACCGATGCAATCTTCAGGAAATCAACCAAGGTTGATCGGTTGAGTTTCAGGCTAGGGAAACTCGACTGACCAAGTGCCTAAAATTGATTTTCTAATTTGCAATAAAAGTGATTAGCACTTGGTGAATTTTGTCCCAAACATTTTTCTCTTCTAAGTTACAAGCCAACTCATCATTACAAGTGATTACATGGAAGTTCTAAGGTCGTTTACATAGAAATCCTAAATTGCACACTTGTAGCCATTTTGGCTTGCACTTGGCCCATTCTAGGGCTTTGTATATATGATCCTTTTCATCTACCTAATGCCTGCAAATAATCTTAAACGCGCATATTAGATACATATGAATGGAATGGTTAAGTCATTATCAAAATATAGGCAATGTATAACCTCTAGGTCAACAAAAGGGTCTCTGAACTTGATTTGGAATTTTATTTCATGAAGAAATGAAAACATTCACATGATACATTTTCTTTTTTTTATTTCACTCTCATCCATTTGATGAGATTTTCAATGAATTCATCATTCCACCCATAATATTAGGCATTAGGATTCATGCATTTCTCATTATCTTCATTCAAGTAGGTTCATCATGTTTTCTTTTTGCATAAATAATTGGAAATTACTTGTGATCCTTCATAAGCCACCTACTTCATGCCATCCATTGCTCTTATTGGTAGTCTATATATGATTGATCTCCTCATTCATACTTATAAGGAGAGCTACTTCCAAGTAATTGGTAGTTGGGAAATGAGCAATGTAGATAGGGAATCACATGATGCATGAAGCGAATGCCTGATTTACTATTGTTGGATAAATTGGACATTATGATAAATCCCTTTGTTTCGATGATGACAAACATTTCATTCTTATTATTCTAACGAGCTACTTGAGTGTGCAGGATTATGGTGGATGACAAAGCAACTAGGGAAATCACGAGCTTACATATTTACTTTCATACAATGTAATCACTATTGTAAAAACTTGTACAGTTATATAATGTACAAGTACTTAGATTGCATGTAAATCAAGCGTTAGATCTTCCCTAGCTACACACCATAGTTAGACAAGTCATCCCTTCCAAAAGGATCACATTATGCACACTCATAAACACACTTAGTGGTTTAATTAAAAGATTGAAACAGAGTCAATCTCGGTCGACCACACTCCTCGACCGAGACACTCTCGGTCGACAAACTTCTCGACCGAGATTGACCAAAAGTAGCCGTTAGACACAGCAGTTGACAGTTGCAAATAAACGTTAATCCAGAGAGCCTGTCGGTCGACGAATCCTCGACCGACTGGGCATCTCGGTCGACGAGTCCTCGACCGAGATGGTCTCTGACAGCAACTGCAGAATTAATTAACTAGCCGTTGCTAATGCGCCTAACTTATTCCTAACGGCTAGTTAAGCACTAGGAACCCCCTAGAAGTTGTCTAGAACGTCCTTAAGCATACATAGGTCATTCCTATAAATAGGACATGCCTTAGGTCACCAAAGGAAATCAAAGATATACTTGTGCTATACTTGAGCTTGAATACACACTTGCAATCTGTTTTAGAGCAATAGAGCAATTCCTACACTTGCCATTCATTCCTATTGCTCCCATTTCGTGCCCTATAGGCTAGTATCTCCTATCCACTACAATCACATTGTCATACACATTGGTTAGGAGATTTATACGCTTGATATAGGCAAATCAAGCCTTGTGCTTAAAAGGATAAGTTGTAATTTCTGTTTTCCTTTCTTGTTCCTGTTTATCTTTTGTACTCTCCTTGCTACTCCTAGGGTTGGAGGCTGCGGATTGGAGAGGGTTGACTTCTCAGGTGGAGAAGGGAACTTCAAGCTACTTCAAGAAGGCTATCGCACGGGAAGCTACTTCAGAAGGCTGGTGCAACGGGAGTTGGTGCATCTACTTCAAGGGAAGACTGCTTCGAGTTGGGCGATTACTTCTAGGTGAAGGCTGCTTGAAGGGTTTAGGGAAAAGAAATGTATTTTATGTAAAGTCCTTGCGAGGTAATAAAATAATTTCTTTTCAAATCCCGGTTGGGTAAGCAACCGGGTAGTGGACTGACTACCTTAGTATTTGCTAAGGCTAGGAACCACTCTAAACCCTTGTGTCTCCTTGTCCAATCTTTCTCTGTGGTTGCTTGAGTTTAAATTATTTTAAAATCTATATAAAACTCTATTCACCCCCCCTCTAGAAGTTTTCAATTGGTATCAGAGCAGGCTTCAAGGAGCCCTAACAAGGTCTTGAAGAGATAAAGGGAGGAGGTGACTACAACCACAAGAAAAGGAGCATGGACCAATGTGCGACAAGTTGCAATTGGTGCTTAGGAACAAAGCACTCTACTTCTAAATGTCCATGGAGGTCAAATAAAGAATGTTTCGTTGCTACAATAAGTGAGGAAGAAGAAGAAGAGGTAAGCTTGCTTGATTTACCTAAAGAAGAGTTAGTTACTATTATTGAAGAAACACATAATAAATATGTTGAATACAAAAAGAAATTAAAGAAATCAAATAAAGAAAATGATGATCTAAATGCTAGACTTCTTGAGCTTACATCCGAAAATGACGATTTATATGCTAAATTGAATACTCTTGGTTTTGAAAAAGATAGCATTATGTCTGACAATCGTACTTTGAAATCATCTCTAAGTAATAGTGAAGTGAAAATTTTCACTCTAGAGACTAACTATGATCTTCTATGTCAAGAAAAGACTGAATTGCTTGCAAAGTTAAATGATATTCAAAAACAACCTATATTGTGCACCCATGTAGATTATGACAATATAGTGAAAGAAAGAAATATGCTATCATCCAATCTAGATCAAGCAAAATTAGATATCAAGAAAAGAATGGATGAGATCGTTAAGTTGCAACAAGAAGTTAGTAAGTTAAGCAACAATGGAATCCTTGATAAAATATTAGAAAATTCCTATCATCAAATAGGGAGAAGAGGACTAGGTTATAAGCCTAAGGAGAAATCCTATCAACAACCTAGTTGGAGAAGGACACAAGCAAGACAATCCATGAATGTACATAGAGGCAAATATACTTTTGTACCAAAGAACAACCTAGACCAAAATCATAGAAAGAGATATGAGGTTGATTCTATATGTTGCCACTATTGTTCACGTATTGGACATTACTCCTTCTCATGCCCATACAAGAAAAAGAATAATGAGATGGTATGGGTTCCAAAATCCCCAAATTGATTCGATTAGACTAAGTTGAAGATATGACCAAAGACTTTAATTTGCATATCTTTATGACTATCTCAACTTAACATATAGGGATAACAAATTTATATCAATTAAGGATTAATCAAAACTTAAAAGATTTGAATATGATTAAGTTGAGATATAATCTAAATGTTACTTTGGTATTCATATGTTTATATCAAACTGATCTTTGAAATAATTAAATTAGATACAGTATATATTGTACTTGAAATAGAATTCTGAACACTTTCCAGAAATTGGGTCGGTCGAAGATTTGTCGACCGAGTGAAAACCCGGTCGAGAAATGGTCGACCGAGCATGTCACTGTTTTTCAGTCTGCAGTAAAATTGCTGAATAATTGATTGATTAGTGGCTATCTAATTGTTGTTAATGACTGTTTTACATAACAAGTTGAAGATCTTTTTGAATATAAATGATATCATTTTCTCAATTGAAAATCAAGTTTAGAAATCCCTATTTTATAATGTTTACATGATATTCTTTAAAGCATCTATCTAGATAGAAATCATGTGTTATGACATTTAGTTTAAATGATTACAATTAATGTATGGTTCTATCATTGCATCATGGATATGCTTTCACTATTTTATCATTCAACTCATAAAAATGGTGCTATGGTACATAGAACAAATGGAAAATGATTATTGTATACATGACTTCTTGATGAAAAATAGCAAGAAAATGTTTTATTGGTGATTTATTGCTTATACATAGAGATTTTCTCAATAGGTATCTATAAGAAATTGAGACATTAATCATGCTTTCATTCTTAAGAAAATGTTTTCATATTGAGAATCATTTAACATGATCATTATGGACTCATTGGTTTAAAATAAGCTTTGTCATATATGCAAACCATGAATGATCATTGTAATTCATATAATTGCAAATGTCATTAGCATAAAAGTGTCTTGACATAATAGATAATGCTTGTAGACACAACTTGTAATAATGATGTTGCTATGACAAGCCAAACGGTATTTCTTGGAACAAAATTTTAATGTTTTTATCTATTTGCTTGTTCTAAGAAATCAAAAGCAAAAATCTTGACTTTAAGATGTTAATCTTGCTTTCAAAATATATGTTTCTAAAGAATCTTATTATAAGGGTATAAGCAGAAATTTGATATTTATGTACCCATAGCAAAGCATATGAAACATTATTTACAATAAATGGAAATGCATTCTAGAAAAATCTAGGTCAAAGAATTCACTATAATACTATAAAGGGTATATCTTAATATGCTTCAAATTGATATTTATAGCTATCTGCAGAATTTATACTTCACATATGAATATTTATCTTGGAAATCTGCAGAATTTGCCTCTTGGTTAAAACGACATTTAGCCAAGGGGCGCTACGGTCGTAGTCAAGGGCGACCTAAAATAAGCTTTGACAAAATGCTTATTTGGACATCATTTTATTGCACTTAATCTTAGTATACTTATGATAAAGGTCAAAATCAACATTTAAAATTATTTGTGACCTTAGAAGCATTAAATTGCCTAAATTATAAGATTAAGGGGGAGCACATAAAAACGAATTTGATTGCCTGATACGACCTTAGTATTTTTACTCTTGGTTATGAAGAAATTTATAAAATTGATATATCTTGAACTTAAAGGAACTCTCTAAACAAATCAGGGCTTAACATCCCTTGCATTTGGTTGGAGACATTTTTATGTACTCTAAGCTTAAAGGAATCTCATTTAATTTAGGGATAGATGAGAGATAAATATACATTTGTCATGAGCTTAAGGGAATCTCATATCATTTTCAGGGCTTAACATCCCTTGTAAAATGGGTGAGAAATCTATATACATATGCCATGAACCTAACATGATCTCATATCATTTCAAGGCTTAATATCCTTTGCAAATGATTGAGAAACAAATAGTGGATAAATTAGACACAAATCCATGTTTCTAAAAGGATATCTATTTAAGGGGGAGCAAAATATAAAATTAAAAGGGAAAAGAATATAAAATATTCAAATTGGATATCTTTTTGAAATGACAAAGGGGGAGAAAGAATATAAAATCAAAAATATAAATATATATGAGTTTCATCCTGATTGCCAGCACTCACACTTGTAAAACAAGAATGGCTACAAAAGGTAATCTTCAGGTATGAAACTCACATGCTTTATATTTCCTTATTTCATATTTTAGGAAATGTTTGTCATCTTCAAAAAGGGGGAGATTGTTGGATAAATTGGACATTATGATAAATCCCTTTGTTTCGATGATGACAAACATTTCATTCTTATTATTCTAACGAGCTACTTGAGTGTGCAGGATTATGGTGGATGACAAAGCAACTAGGGAAATCACGAGCTTACATATTTACTTTCATACAATGTAATCACTATTGTAAAAACTTGTACAGTTATATAATGTACAAGTACTTAGATTGCATGTAAATCAAGCGTTAGATCTTCCCTAGCTACACACCATAGTTAGACAAGTCATCCCTTCCAAAAGGATCACATTATGCACACTCATAAACACACTTAGTGGTTTAATTAAAAGATTGAAACAGAGTCAATCTCGGTCGACCACACTCCTCGACCGAGACACTCTCGGTCGACAAACTTCTCGACCGAGATTGACCAAAAGTAGCCGTTAGACACAGCAGTTGACAGTTGCAAATAAACGTTAATCCAGAGAGCCTGTCGGTCGACGAATCCTCGACCGACTGGGCATCTCGGTCGACGAGTCCTCGACCGAGATGGTCTCTGACAGCAACTGCAGAATTAATTAACTAGCCGTTGCTAATGCGCCTAACTTATTCCTAACGGCTAGTTAAGCACTAGGAACCCCCTAGAAGTTGTCTAGAACGTCCTTAAGCATACATAGGTCATTCCTATAAATAGGACATGCCTTAGGTCACCAAAGGAAATCAAAGATATACTTGTGCTATACTTGAGCTTGAATACACACTTGCAATCTGTTTTAGAGCAATAGAGCAATTCCTACACTTGCCATTCATTCCTATTGCTCCCATTTCGTGCCCTATAGGCTAGTATCTCCTATCCACTACAATCACATTGTCATACACATTGGTTAGGAGATTTATACGCTTGATATAGGCAAATCAAGCCTTGTGCTTAAAAGGATAAGTTGTAATTTCTGTTTTCCTTTCTTGTTCCTGTTTATCTTTTGTACTCTCCTTGCTACTCCTAGGGTTGGAGGCTGCGGATTGGAGAGGGTTGACTTCTCAGGTGGAGAAGGGAACTTCAAGCTACTTCAAGAAGGCTATCGCACGGGAAGCTACTTCAGAAGGCTGGTGCAACGGGAGTTGGTGCATCTACTTCAAGGGAAGGCTGCTTCGAGTTGGGCGATTACTTCTAGGTGAAGGCTGCTTGAAGGGTTTAGGGAAAAGAAATGTATTTTATGTAAAGTCCTTGCGAGGTAATAAAATAATTTCTTTTCAAATCCCGGTTGGGTAAGCAACCGGGTAGTGGACTGACTACCTTAGTATTTGCTAAGGCTAGGAACCACTCTAAACCCTTGTGTCTCCTTGTCCAATCTTTCTCTGTGGTTGCTTGAGTTTAAATTATTTTAAAATCTATATAAAACTCTATTCACCCCCCCTCTAGAAGTTTTCAACTATGACATTAAGTACTCTATTGATAGTGTTCATTGATTCAAGGGTGGACATCTTTTATGGATATTTTTGGTCACTTGGAGTAGTTGATTGTTTAATTATCAGTAAGGGCCAGTTTCGGACCGCCATGTTGGGGTAGTGGAGAATGGACATTCATATCTTGTGTCCTTTTACTGACTTGTCTCAAATAGATCTGAGGGTGTGTTTCTCAAGGATGAGCAAGATTTAATCTTAGGGGAGTTTGATGCAATCAATAATTTTCATTCTCGCAGGTTGTTTAATATGGAATTTTGTGCATTTATTGTTCATTTTGATATCAATGTGCAGAATTTATCATTCGTAGCATGTGACACTTAATTGCATCAAATAATTATTATTTTTGTTGTTCATAATGATCTATCATTATTTTGGAGTTATGTTCTTTAATGTTCACATTTTAGGTGAAAGATACAAGAAATGGATCAACTCAATACTACTGATAGGTCCTCAGTGGTACTGAAATTTGACGAAAAAGGAACAGGTTGATTTGAGAGAAAACTCAATAGTACCGACACAGGAATCAACACCACTGACATCCTAACAAGAGAATTTTAAAGAAGAATCGATAATACTGATGGTCAACTCGCTGGTACCGACTTGTACTAAAAATCTAATAGGTTGATTCAAAGAAAATCTTAGTACAACTAACGTTCAACTTGATGGTACAGACAGCTATAATGGATCACGAATAATTTAGGGTGTCGATACTACCGAACCAAGTCAGTAGTACTAAAATTATGTGATCAGGCTAGATCTAAAATCACAATTAATCTACCGCTCAGGACTTAATGACGTCAAAACTCACTTCTATGACTAGGGGGGGTTCGGCCAGACCTAGGTATCACACAAACTTTGGTTATACGATGAAGTAGAGCATAGAAGAGAGAAAGGACAGGAGAAACAAATGTTTTAGACGGTTCGAGCACTTTTGGTGACCCATTTACAAGTAAAATACAGAAAATCACAACGTTCATCACAAGTAAACATCCACACTATCTTTTCTTCATTCCTTTCCTCTTTCTCTATCTGTAGATCAACTGAGATCATATGGGGCTAATCCCCTTGTTCCTTAGGACCCAGGAGTAGGCCGAGTTTGTATTGTAATTGTTGATTTTGATTTAATATCCACGTTTCTCTTAATTTATGGATATATTTCTACGAGAGAATCATGAATTATCTATGCTTGATCACTATAGGTAGTTATTTAGACTGTTAATTACTTCAAGAGAGGGATGAAGGGTTGGAAAAATTGTAGAAATACATAGTTTATACCGCACCTCAAGACAGGGCCTACACTTTTGAAGAGAATAACCTAGAGATTTTAGTAAAGCACCTAATTAATAACTAAATTGCTACAAGAGTGGGATTGGTATATTATTAGGTAGTGGATTATGCCATGAGAGTGGGTAATTCTTGCTACAGGTATCTTTTTCCAGGGTTAGGAGGGATTGATATTAATGAAATGATGTTAATTACAATGTTAATTGTGTTGAAACCATAATCCTAAGGAATTATTCCCAAATTGTGACCACAACTAGTAATCTTAGTTTTAATTCTTGCAATTTAGTCATTAAATCAACCAAATCACACTTTTTCTCAGGCCTAGTTGATTAGGTCATTTTTAGTGGTAGTTTCTGGGTGTACATTTTCCATGTGTTTGATATCTAGGCCTCTTTAGGCCTATATTACATTGATACGTCCACTTGAGTTTTGGATGTGTAGTTTACATGCATCAAAAGCCAACTAGTCGATTAGTTATTCGAAATGACTAGTTCAAAAAGCAAAAGTGGATAGTAAACCTCCAAATTCTACAACAGTCGAACTGATTGATTGGCTTTTTCAACCGGTTGATTCACCTATAGACTTTCCCATAGTATCTAATATATATCCTACACCAAAAAAATCATATACTTTAAACTTGAACTCAAAATTTATGGTTTAGAAATGTGTTGGAAAGAGAAATTGAATAAATACAGTAAAACATATTTTTGGACCACTTCCAG
This sequence comes from Alisma plantago-aquatica, assembly GCA_963693085.1. NCBI lineage: Eukaryota > Viridiplantae > Streptophyta > Magnoliopsida > Alismatales > Alismataceae > Alisma > Alisma plantago-aquatica. The sequence continues at coordinate 648,614,965 of OY856410.1, forward strand.
ATAGAATATCAGACCAAAAGTTATTCACAACTCTAGCACAAAAATATACAACAAAACAAAGCTATTGTCAAATTAGTTCAAATGGATCCGAGATTAGTCCAGATGATATAAATATCCATGATGGGTGTCTAGGGAAAGGGTTCACTTTCTCTCTCTCCCATCTATAATCCTAGATGCCTCCAATGATAGTGAGAGACAGAAGTCGACATAGCTTGTCATGAAGGCACACTTTGTTGGAGGACATGACTAAAGATTTAGTCATCATTCTACTAGTTGTAACAATATTCGATGAGCTTCTCCTTCCTGGCATTGATCTTTACAAGATTTTTCTATAGGGAAATATGGTATCAGGTAGGTAGTAGAAACAAAAAATTTATTGCCAAATTCTCCACTAAACCAGTGGATTGCATCAACAACTATATAATGTAAAGGATGGTTTCGAGAATATACCTAGTCCTGGAGCAAGACAACAACAATCTTTTCATTATAGTTGTGCATCTTTCATCTAGTTGTACTTAAATGGCGTCTATAATAGCTCCTGGTCTCCACCACAGATAGCAGGATGACATTGTCCTCCTAGCAGGAAAAGGATCCACGCCTCTAGAGAAGTCCACGTAGACTGTCTAGAACTCATGTCGTTCTAGTAGAACAAACAAGAAGGAGTTGTCCCTCCCATTGGTGTACTAGTCATGAACTTGCTCTCACACAATTGTTCTCCCTTTCTATCCCTCTCTTTATTGGGTAGGACTTGCTTAGGTTCTCTCAATTACCACAACCAGAGAAGACTAGCAATTATCAAAGGAAATTGACATGTCTGAGAAGAACCCAGTACCCCTATATTTATAGGAGGGTTACAGTCAGGTTTTGTCATGTCTGAGAAGCACCCAATACCCAGTGAGACGATTGGTTCACCCAGTGAACCGGTCATTTTGTCATGTTTCCCAATTGCATTTGTATTGGCAATTCTATCCAATTAATGCACAACATGATGTCATCATTAATTTTTGATGTAATCAAATTGATCCACAAATTGGGTGTAAGTAGTGGGATCACATAGGGGAACCACTTCCTAATAAAATAAAAAGGCAACATCCCAAACCAAACACCAACAAAAACCTTTTTTTCAAAAGGGATGAAACCAATTTATTCACCATGATTGTATCATAACACAAAGTAGCAACAAAATTTAAAGATGTAGTTAACCATTACAAAGCTTCTTATCATAACTAGTCTTTCACCACGTACAATGATATAAAGGAAAAACTAACTAGATATAGGACTAGCTGAGGATCACCTAACAACTTCAAGCAAGTCTCCCATGAGGTCAGGTATATTGATTGTAGTACAGGTCACCTTGATTGTCCTCTCCTTGTACAACACTTGAGGTTGGAAGCGTACCCCACAAAAGGAAAGAAAAGGGAACGTCGGCAAAAAGCCGATATGTGCATACTAAAGTAAATTTGAGAAATTATGGAATAAAAGGTTATCAAGTAGAGAAGGCTTCCCATATAAAAGATAAAGGACTACCCAATCAGGCATAAAATAAAGAACAACAACAAAAGATATACTTGCCATAACTAAACAAATAAAATACTTCCATACTAGCACATATAAAGAATTAGGGCACATACCCCATAATCATCAACCTACATGCATGTAAGATAAGCATAACACTAGAACAATATAAATAGAATGGCGGCCAAGCTTCACAAACTTGAAACCTAATAGAGTGACATACTGACAACTCCCAATATATATAAAAGTTGGGCCAAGCCTCACAAACTTAAAACCCAGGTATGAGGCACCACCACCTCCATCCCAATAATAACAAGGGCATACTGCCCAAAAAAAACCAATGCAGTTATATTACTCTAGGGCTAGTGTATCACACAACATGCTTAATAGAGAGGCAAGTAAAAAGTATAATTAGTTTTACAAATTAGTCACCACAAAAGTGACCATCATAATTATCCACCTCAAAGTGGGCATATAACAAAAAAGTGGGTTCCATCATGGAAAAAGAATAAGAAAAGACCAAAAGAATGTCAAAAGATGATCACAAGATCAGTAACAAATCCACCTCAAAGTGGGCATATAACAAAAAATTGGGTTCCATCATGGAAAAAGAATGAGAAAAGACCAAAAGAATGTCAAAAGATGATAACAAGATCGGTAACAAATAAGATACTTCACATGAAGCATATTTTTCAAAAGAATAAGATATTGTAAAGGCTAATGTCCATGGGACCAAGAGAAAGATAATTTAGGTGAATTGCTCAAAAGAATAATCGAGGATGCAAACATACATTAAAGAGAGGAAATAATAATTGCTCAATATAGAAATAATGTGGGATGCAATCATACCTTACTCAAGAACATAAATAGTCCAAAGTTTGTCCTAGATCCAAGCGTATGTCTCCAAAGCACCTATTATGCATATATGTAGAGTTAGGGATAGGTTTTGATTAATTATTCAAAATTCTAAAAATTGCCTTTTTAATATTAGTGAATCAGGTTATCAAAACCATGCCATGTTTTAGATTATCTTTTTTTTAGTTCAAAACATATTTTATTATATTTTTTGACTTTGAAATGTTTAGTTATGAATTTTGGCAGTTATTACTTATTTAGGAAAATCCATAAAAATCACATATTTACAACATTGGATTTTGGCAACAAAACCAGTACCATTAGAATGCTTACATTTTTCTAAATTTATTGACTATTTGTTCATATTTTTTTATCAGTAATTATTTATTTATGAATTTTTCAAAATCTAACCAGTCATATAATTCCAAAAATTCACGTCTTAAAGTGCAATCCATTAAACATTCAACTTGTTGAGTTGGCCCAATAAAATTTGGACAACTCAGTTGGACCCACTAACAACTAGGCAAGCTCGCATGTATTGAATAGGCAACCAAAGTAATGGTGAAATGACACTTTTACCCCTTATACAAAAACACAGTAGAATGAGAAACAAGAAGGGTAGAAGAGGAATTCGATTGAGGGAATCCATCCCTGTTTCCTACCTCACACCACAGTTGTGAAGCAGCTCCAGGATGAGAAGCACACATCCAATCGGGTTTCAAAGCACCCAAAAAACCAAACTCAAAATCTTTGCAAGAGCTGGCAATGCCAACCCATCACCTCCGAGAGACTAAAGACCATCAGAGGTAGTGAAGAGCTCAAATGAGGCATCCAGTAGGCGAAAGCACAGGGGAAGAGGAGAACGGACAAACGAGCAAGAAAACAAAGTGAAAATAAGAAGGGATGAGTCCGAAGAAGTTTCCAAACGACTGAAAAATGTTTCTTGTGGTGTAACCAGGTACCAGAAGCCCTTGCCAACAACTCACACATGCAAAGCATCTGTGGCTAGTCGATCAAGAAGATGGAGAACTCGCATGAGCAACCAAAGAGGCAGAAAGAAAGAGGTGGACTCAAGATGATTTCCACCAATCCAATTAAATTCTGGTGACCGAAGACAACATGTAGGTGATGAGGCAACCAACAGAGAAGAAGGAACTCGCAGAGGCAACACGCAGAACTTGGGGTTCAATTGGCGTCAAAGGGGAGTTGTAAAAGGGTCGGTGGTTGATTCTGGGTACCCGCATGAAGATGGGGCGTGATGGAAGGTTCTCTAAGAAAAAGTGATGGAGAAAGCAGATTTAGGGGTTTCCTATATATAAGGAGTTGGGTTTCATGTGAGGGCTCGTGGAGTGCAAAATCAAAAAAGGAAACCGATGGAGGAAAAATCATGAGAAACGAATGAGAAATGAGGATGTTAGAAGAAAAAGAAACCTATTATTGTTGTACATGGTGGGTCGCTCTCCTACTCAAGGTAGGAGACGATGCCATAGACATTAGATCAAAAAATTGATGGCTCATATCACCTGTAAACACTACTACAGAAAACATTTTTTTATAACAGTTCATTTTTTTATTTTACAACATGTGTTAACTGTTGTATTAGATCGTGTGGTCTTATGGGGGGTGTTTTATACAACATGTGATGTGCATGTTGTAATACATATATTTTATACAATAGTTGAAACATGTTATCTTTCAATGAATGACCCGTTGTAATATGAGTGTTTTATACAAGATGTGGTGCACCACTTGTAATATATATTATACAACAACTAAAGCATGTTGTCTTTCACAAAACACACCTATTGTAATAGGGGTGTTTTTTTACAACATCTGATGTACCGGTTGTGATATATATTATACGACAATAGAAGCATGTTGTCTTCACTGAACACACCCGTTATTAATAGGGGTGCTTCTACAACATGAAGTGCACATGTTGTAATATATATGTTTATAAATCAGTTGAAGCATGTTGTATTTCGATAAATACACCCATTGTAATAAGGGTGTTTATACAACATGTGGTGTGCCTATTGTAATATACGTGATTTATACAATATGTTGTGCATGTTGTAGTTCACTAGACACACATGTTGAAAAAGGGTCCATTTTCCAAGCACACCCATTGTAATAGGTGTGGATAACACATGTGTTGTTTGTTAGCATCACACCTTTTACAACATATCATTAATTGTTGTATTTGATTAGAGTTTGACAGGTCATATTGAATGAATTTTATTGATCAAATTAACCATATTTCAAAAAATTATAATAAATATGAAATTATACTCTTTTTTCATTTCACAAACAAGCACAATATTGAACAAAATTTTCATCAAACCTTGAAAAAAAACTTGTATTGTGTTCAATAAATAATCTATCGTCCATACAAAGATTCAATAATAAAAAATAGTGACTACACACTCTAGAATCAAACTGAAAATTAACTACAAAGGTTTCACATGTTGGTCTATGTGAAATAATATGTCTCCCCCTCATGTCACATAATCTAATGTGTGCTCAAGAACACATGTCGCCCACTCATTTCGAACCTCGTCAATCTCTTCTTGGTTGAAGAAACGACCAATACACTCTGAATAATACTACAATCATATATCAAATATATCAACAAATTATCATTTATTCATTACAGTTAGAAATTTGAACAAAATTAAAGAATATAATTAAAAGTAGCTTACACATTCAGGAATATTTCTTATTCTGGTATCAATGATGTCTCTCATATACTTCATCACACAATACCCACAATCTGTATTGTTCAGTTGCTTTGGACACTCTATGAAATAAATATGAGATAAATAGAAATAACATTTTGATGTGCTAATGGTTCAAGAGTATTCTTAACATATTTCTCTTGAACTACTAGGTTTATTCAACCACGAGAGATTAAATGTGATATCAACCTTACATCTAGAACATTGCATATAAAATTAACATTGTATCTATTAAAATTAGCATAATTGAGAGAGTTGAATAAGAAACTACATGAACGTTTGTCGGAGAGGATTGTGTAAGTATTATGCATGTATTAAATTTACAACAATAAGAAAGAAAATGGTGTCTTACCTTGATAATTTCTCATTTCCAATTCTTCCTATATTGCACATCTTTCTTTTTATACAACGTATGAGTCCTATTCAAATTCAAACCAGGACCTCTATGCATTAGTAAAAGTATATGGTAGTCTTAAGACATGTATTATGTAACGAAAAAATGTACGAAGTACTTACAAATCCATGAGTTTTTCTATGTTCTTGTGTAAATTTCCTCTTAGCAAATCAAAACATTAGAATCTACCCCACGCAGGATCGAAGACACAAAGTATCAAATGTCCCCTACATATACAAAGTATTACATTAAAAAAATCAGTAACATTTAAAGTAAAGGAACAACAAACAATCTTTGTCTCTCAAGAATGTTATTGATAACTGAGATTTAAATTTCCTCCATCTATCATTGACTCGTTGTAGCACTCACTACTTTCTACCATATTCAATTGAGAAAACATTCTACAAAAAACAAAATTATATACACATAACAAATGAAATATATATACTATATCACTTTTATACAAACAAAGAGACAAAACTATTGATGTCTACATACTCACCTCAACTACTTTCTAAATAAGGTCCTTAATATCGTGTCCCACATCACTGTAAGTATCAATGTTGATTGGAATCCATTCTCACGATGTAACTCCAATACAGCTGCTGAATTTTTTTTATTTTCCCAATTTGGTGTCCTTCTAAATTTCATTTCAATGGAATTTTTTGTCCTTTAAGTCTCTTTCTAATAACCTTAGGTATTTAAGTATGGCCCCTTATATTTTTTATTATTATTGAATTATCTTCATGGGAAGACATATCTATAAGAAAAAAATTAGAAGAAAAAAGTATTAGTGAACCGCATAAAAACAACAATTACAAACAAAACATGAAATATTATTTAACATTTAAATGACTTTAAAAAAAGTACTATTGCACAAGTAATACTTACTCTCATTTGGACGTCGATGTGTGATGCGTTTACTACTAATGAAAGTGGAATCACCAAGAGTGTAGTGTTGACTTGAGTTCGACAGTTACATACATGCCCGCAGGTAATGCGCTCTAGATGGAAGCAGGACTGTTGAACTGAATTCCTCTATGTTACCTACTAGGGCTATAAACGGTGGGGATATGACCATACCCAGAACCGTACCCTTTTAATTTTTAGCGGGTACGTGTACAAATTCAGACCTGCATTATTGAACATGGGACCGCGCCGTACTCAGACCCATATACAATACGAGTATACGGTGCGGGTCTAAGAGTATAAATTTTTGCACAAAGTGCTCCAATTTGTTTAGTTACAATGTGTTCAGTTAGTATGCCATTAGGCATTATAAAGATATGAATACCATTGAATCTATACTAGCTAAACGGATGGTGTTATTTTGTCCTTAGATTAGTAAAGAAAAGATCAAGAACAAACCCATTTATAGAAAGTTCTATGAAAAATTAAAAGAAATGAGTCAAGTATTTGGGCGAGGATGAAAACGAAGGGTGAAGGAAAGCAAATTGTTATATTTTTTAACCTTAAATGACAGTTCAGTGACCTATTGATAAAGAAATGCATGAATCAACCAAGGACTGGAATATTAAAAGTAGCTGGGCGGATCTGACACTAGTGCAAACTATGGGGAATTTGACACAGTTGTGTGCGAAATTCCAAACAAGCTAGACAATAAACCGAGCCAAATCAGCAGTCGGTGCCGGTTCAGCTCTGTCCTCTACATTGGAGACAAAGAAATAAAAAACCTGACACATGAAGTAAGAGTTAGAGAGCCACGCACGTCAACTTCATGAGCCACTAGTTGCCATCAGTAGCTGTCCAGGTGTCACCATTATAGGCCCCACCTTCAAAGTTATAAGGTGGTGAATATAGTTAAGTTCACAACTTTTATATTTCATGATGAATCTGGGATAGTGTTGAGAAAGTCAATTTTTTTTAACAATAACTTCTTGATCTACCATCCTTAAACTTCCTATCCACAATCTCAATTTTTGTAAATTTATTTAGTTTCTATTTACTCATGTGGATTCTACATCAACAAATGGATGAAAATAAATAATAAGAACATAATAGCTTTAATGAAATCGACCAAATACATGAAAGACAAAAGAAACACTATTCATTAGATTTGCAATATACGCTATTGGTTTGAAAGTTAACCATCAAACAAACTATATATATACATATATAAACAGTGGCGAAGCCACATAGAGAGTAGGTGAGGCACGTGCCCCACTCCTAATTTCAATTCCTACAAAAACTATGTACGAAAATGGTCTGATTATAGAAATTCTCATTGGTGCCCCACCCCAATGCATTACTAATGCTTTGATAATATATAGTACCCCACTCTATAATAATTTCTATCTACGCCTCTGTTTGTAAAAGAGTAAACCACGCCAATATATGTGATCTTTTCTTACGTCAATGAGCCTGTGGATAATGGAAAGGCTACAATGACTTATCCTAGAATATTACCCTACCACATTCTGGAGTTTAACTGGTTAGCAAGTCTATGTTTGAGTACAGCATGCTTGTGACTATTTTGACATTTCTACACATACTGTATGATACGACATACTTCTAGCAATCATGAACTATAAGCAATAATATAAATACCCTACTAAGACCACGATAGAAATCTGATCTAAGGTTTTGTATAGATATCATCTTTAAGATGTTAGAAGCAATCAAATAGAGTTATAGGGTGGCTTGGAAACCCCAAAAAAGTAAAAGCAAGGCAGCAATAGAGAATAGCCAATAAAAATTGAGCTACGGAAACTCGGTTAGATTTCTGGAGAATCATTCCAGATCCGGCAAATAAGTTGAGACCTATGCATGTAACTAGAAATCTACCAGAATAAATTGAGATCTTCAGAAACGGACATCAAAACTGTGGTGACCTTCTATACGAGAATGCTGGTGTCAGCTCTGCAAGTGGCAGCGGCAGCTTATCCTGAACTGCTACCGCAAACCTCTCGCTCTCTTCCTTTCTTCTGTGCTTCAGATCCTGTAACCTCGAAGTAGATTCTTCTTGATTAGATGAGGAGTCGGGAAGGAAGGCGGAGATGGGAGAAAGAAATATCGTGGAGGTTGAGGTTGGAGGCCGGAAGGGATGGGGAGGCAGAGTCGCGCGCAAAGGAAAAAATTTCGTCGCGCGCTGCAGAGTGAAAAAGTTTTGTCGCGCGCCGCTGGGGAGAAATTCCCCCCGATTAGAATTAGGTTTGTGCTAGGATTTCAATTTTACACCGTCAATCAAATTTAGTTGCAGTGCGGACCGGTTCGTTGTGGACCGAATAACTTTGTCAGGCTGGGTGCCTGGTCAGTCAAAATTGATGTTCTAGTGTACCGGGTCTTTTCCTGGGTCAACTTTTCGCTGAAGCACTGTGAGCACCTAGACGCCGTCTGGATTGTGACATTGGCAAGATGAATATCGTATGCATTGATATATCGGCAGAATCAGGTCACCTGGAGTCCGCATTAGCTAGAGTTGTCCGAGCCGAGGAGGATGGGAGATGTTTGCGGGCATCGACAGTTGAAGATGGTGAGGTACTACGGTGGGGCTTGGAGTCGGAGGCTCAGAAGAAGGAGCATGGAGTCACGCGTGAAAAGAACAGGATGAGGGGCGACACAAAGTTTGATTAGGTCAGAAATATTAGTTTTTAGATTACAGGCAGAGTCCTTTGGGCCGTTAGATTCTAATATATTCATATAATATTTATTATTAGTAATGCATGTGATGGGTATTGTACCCATTATTGTACTTGTGGGTCCACGGGTTAGCCGGTAGATGGGTAGGTGGGTTTAGAAACTTGTATGCGTGACGGGTTTTAGCGAATCTGGTTTTGCGGGTATACGAGTTTACTCGTATCCATTTACAGTCCTACCATCCACGACGTGCGATGTCAAACTCCATTGCAGCGGTGGCATGCCGACACTTCGAGTCGAGTCCTAGTCTCTTGTTCCACCGTGATAGACAATGGGGTTTTGGGATAGACGGGTTGCGACACGCACCATATGGTTGAGCATTGGGCAGGAATATTGGTCTGCCTAAATTAATTTAGGTTAAACCTTTTACTCAACTAATCTGGTCCACGGTCCAGACTGTAGTTTTTTCTAGTTTGAACCAGATGGTGGACCAAAAATTCAGATTTTGTGGACCACAAACCGGTCCGACTTACTATTCAGTCTAGGACTGGACCGAATGCACAGTCCGGTCTGGTTTTGCAGTCTGGATCCAGATTTGTTCACCCCTAGATCCTAGTCGATAACTGCAGCAAACTAGGAAAGTCACGAGTCGTGAGTGGCCAGTTGACGCAGAATTTGAGGAATAGGGGATTGACGCACGTAATGGGAAAAATTGTGCGTGACTAAATGTTTGGGCGGTTGTTTTTTATTACCCTACTATTATTTATTGAATTGAAATAAGAAAAATAACTTACAATACATATCTAAAGAAAAAAAATACAAATAAAATACAATTTGTATGTAATAATTTTCATATTTAATATACAGTTTTGAATAAAATGCATATTTACCAATTAGGGGTTTTATAAAATGACAACAATTTTGTTATGATATTTATAGTTAGTCGGTTAATTAAGAGTTGAGAATGACATTCGACTGGAAGAGAATGTTAATGTTGGATATGTAACTATGAAAATTATAGAAGTATATTTTAGAAAGAAGAATGGGGGGGATGTATTCATCACATCAAAATTAAAGAAGATGAAGTCAAGTGGTCAACATGGACACATGTGATTATATAATGGGTTGGAGTCTGTTGTATAATTATGATATATAACAATACATTAGAATCTTTTGTATGACCTTAGTATATAATAATAGTTTACATCATGTTGTGTGATTGTGGTCTATCACAACATGTACCTATTACAATAGGTAAACTCCTCTTGTATGATTATGGTATATTACAATGTCTTAGTCTATGTCGTGTAATGGTGTTGTATTACAATGATTTATCATGTGTGGCTATTACAATGGCTCACAACAAATTGTGTAATTATACTATATAACAACAGGTCAGAGTCTATTGTGTGATCTTGGTATATAACAATGGGTTTCAAAATATTGTGTTATTGTAGTCTATTACAATATGTACCTATTACAACAGGTGGACGTATGTTGTGTGATTATGATATATTACAACGGGTTAGTCTATGTTTTGTAATGATGGTCTACTACAACATGTTATCATGTGTGACTATTACAACGAGTCATAGTATGTTGTGTAATTAAGATCTTTTACGATATGTTTGAGTATGTTGTGATACTACAATGTATTACAACAATTTACCACTTGTTGTAATATAACATATACTACAACAGGTTTAACATGTTGTAAATAACTTATGTTGTATAAAATATACAATATATAATAAGTAAATAGGCTTGTTGTGATAAATATGCTAACTACAACACAACCAACATAATTGTTGTCTTTCTCCTGTTGTAAAAAGCAATTTTTATAGTAGTGAAAATCATATTAAGAAACCAAGGCGCGTGATAAAAACAAATAATTTAATAAAGTGACATTTTATTTAATTTCCTTTTTCTCTTTCTTCATTTAAGGGTTCAAACATTAACCAAATTTAGTGAAATTTTGCACAGAGGCTAATAAGGCATGTAGATTCCGATTATACAATTAGATTTGCCTTCTGAGAAGTTTTGATGTGTTAAATAAATCAAATATTATTTTCTCTTTCCTCATGCATTAATGACATTAGGATTATCAAAATTGATGAACTTCATCCACAAGTCACATTAAGTGTCTTGGATATGAAAATGCCCTTAATTTCACATGTTGAAGTATTTTTAAATTTATTTAATATTTTGAAGGTTCTACACACTTTCTCTCTCCTAATTTCACCTTTTAATCAAACTTTCTCCAAATTGAGTGAACATTCACCCAAAGGCACATTTTAATGTGCATATTACAAATATAATATTACTTTCTACTTTTTAAGTCAGTAAATATTTTACTTCAAATTTTGAAGGAAAAATACATTTTATTTTCTAAATAAAATAGATGTTATTATTATTATCCTAACTTTGTGAAACTTATCATTCAAGTAAATTTGAACTCAAAGAAAACTAATATGAAGTTATTCTTATCCAATTACTTCCTCTTCTATTAATTTTTAGCCTATTATCCATTATTTCTCTTTTTAATTAATTCAATATCACATTACCTTGCCTAAAGAGTTAGTATTTATCGTTTTATCTCTTCCTTATTCTAAAAGGCTAAGGAAAGATCTAGAACGGATCTACTCTAACATTATCTCAGATAAGTTTATTTATTTCATATTTTGTTGAATTATATATCATTATTCTCAATTATGGACACCTTGTCTTATTATGCACATTATTACCTCGTGTGACATATATTATGTACCCTTCATTGATCTTATGATTAATATGAAAGTATCATGTCAACTTTGTTGATATGTCTACATGTTAGGATGATATATTTATGCATTAGCATATTAGGATTTCAATTATCCACCAACAGGTATATCTTTTATCCTTGTTTGGCCAAGCCCAGAGACTAAGGTCTTTAACCTCTTAACCTTAGAATAGGATTAGGATCTAGGTTTCAGTATGTTGCATCATAGCACCCCTTAAAGGGATTTCGTCCTCAAAATCTTAACTATTAACCACCCCTTAAAAGTTTCATCCTAAAAAGTCAATCAAATCTATAGGTACAAAGAAAACTTCCTAACATATATCCACAAGGTACCATGCAAAAAGGAAACATAACTTGTAAGTCTAACTATGGGACTAAGGGTCACCTTCAACATGATCATCATCATAGAATTCTTGACCATCCAAAGCCAAAACCCTTGCATCTCGCCTTTCCACATGTATTCTACCATTATTATTACCATTATTCTGATGAGGCACTTGAGGTTGTTGTTGTTGAGTTGGTGCCTGTGAGAACCAGTTACACTAAACGAGATTACTCAAAACATAAAACACAATCAATCACTAATTAATCACATACCCAAAAATATGGGTAAATTAAATCCGATTTCAACATCAACACCCACTCAAAAACATTTGCATAAGAGTCCAACATCTTTCTTGTATCTATACTATGTTAAGAATTTGATACAAATTGTTCTATCGTCTTAGCCACAACAAATATATAGGAGAACAATAATCGTATATGCCACAGAAACAAGAATTAATATGCTAACAAAAGTTCGATTTATTTGAAACACCATATACAAACTATTCCTATAACATCCCTGACCTAGGTTATGCTTAATCCTAGATGTTTTACTTAATAAAGTTGATTATAAGCTTGCTCTTATCTCTTGAAAAGTAATTAAGGCCCAATAGGAACTTATATTTCAATTTTAGTCCATATTGAACTATGTTGAAAATAATGTTTTGCTTGTGTTGAACCAAAGTGCAAATTACCTAAGTTGAGGGGTTAAATTGCAAATTGTGCATAATAATGTGTTCCTCATGTGTTGAAGCATCATGAGAATGAATATTATGCAATAGGTAGGGCTTGTGGTAGCCTGAGTACCAAGAAAGAGTTGATAAAGCAATGTTTGTGCATTAAAACCTAGTTTTGGTGTAATGTGCAAATTACCCAAAACTTGGGGTTCAATATGCAAATTACCACTTCAATAAGGTCCCTTATGTTTCTTGTCATCATGTAGAGCAAATAAAATGAGAGGGGCGCCTCATTTGAATCATTTTAAAGGAGAGAGAATCTTGATATTAAAATAATCAAGATTTAAGCATAATTGAAACCCTAATTCAATTTAATGCAAAAATAATTACATTAATTGGATTGCCCTTCAACAAAAACTATAATGGTTTAGTTTGGTTATGTGTGGACGTCCTTGTTCCTTGTAAAGGCAAAGGAAATATCTATGTGAGTGGAGAACCCACTCACATTAAGAAAAGAAAAAGAAATATCCACTCACTTATGGATATTACTATAATATGATCTAAGGTGCTTAGTTTGTTTTCCTTTAAATCATGGATAATTGAGAGTAATAAGAGTCAAAGAGGATAGCCTCGTCCCTAAGGAAGAAAAGGGGCAATATGGCAAGAAATTTTAGGAGATAATTCCTACTTTCTCTCTCTTAAATGAATTTTCAATAAAATTCATATATAAGCTCCTTTATCTTTGAGGTGAAGGGATAATTTCGAAATCCCTTTCACTTCTTGCTTGAAAAAACGACCAAGGGATCTGGGAGCAACAGGAGGACGACCCCCAACCTGTTGGTAAGCTTCTTGACCTTCATTCACCTTGATTCTATGGTGGAAATCGAAAATCAATGCATGAATTCTTCATATCTCGATCCCCTCTTCAATTCTAACCATTCCTTTTCACTCAAAGCTTGAGGACGAGCCTTGGGATAGTGAAAGGAGTTGCATCCACCATTGTTAACGTGATCTTGAAGCTTTGGAGCTCAATTGGAGGCGGGTTTTACAACTTGAACCCTTAATATTGTTATTGCATTCAATTCCTTATCAATTGTTGATCCTTTCTTCATTCTCGGAATTTTATTTGGTTGATTGATGCAATCACCATGAAAATCACAGCAAGTTTTGTGGGTTTATATCTTGATGATGATGAAATCATCATAAGCACACACCTCCCCAAATATCTATTGCAAACGGTTTCAACTTTATAGTCCAAACGATTTCACCAAACCGTTTGGAGACCAAACGGTTTCCAAACCGTTTGGTGATTTGAGTCCCAAACCGCATGAGAGTGTTGACCATTTGGATGAGTTGAACATCTGAGGTCTGAACCCTAGAAAATTTTGGATGATGATCCAAGGGTTCCAATTTATTTATTCAATATAACGACAATCCTCCAAGTGGAAACCCTAATCGGCTAAGTGTTGAATTTGCAATTAATTGAGTTGATGTTTTGGGTTGATTAGCGCAAATGGTTTCAAAACCGTTTAGAGGTCACCCAAACGTTCTCAAGACTGTTTGGAGGTCTAGGGTTGAATATGGTTGAGTAATTTAAGAGTTAGATATATCAAATCAAATTGCAATCAATAACTATGTTGATGATCAATCCAATGATGCAAACCCTACTTGAAACTCACAATTTTAATGAGTGATGAGGCAAACGGTCTCAAGAACATTTGGAGGTTATCCAAACGACCTCAAGACCGTGTTAGGTCAGGTCATGATATAGATAAGTGGTGATCCAATGATTTCAATCGAATTAGTTCCACAATGTCAACCATTGATGGTTCCTCGATTTTAAAACCCTAATTGATGGTGTCTTGATTATAAACCTTAGTTCAATTGGGTTCAAAACCCTAATTGAAGGTCTAATTGAAGGGTGATTTAATGGTTCAATTGAAGAGTAAATTAGTGGCTCAATTGATACATGGTTCAATGATTGAAACCCTAAATTATCTAAGTGATGGAAGACCCTTTTGGTCCATTCGATTTTGAGAGGGTTTGGACCAAACGGTCTTAAGACCGTTCGAGTCCAAACGGTTTGAGACTGTTTGGTCCCAAATGGTCTCAAACCGTTTGGAGAACCAAGCTCATTCGATTTCAATATGATTTGACTAAACGGTTTCAAGCACCAACCTTGCTAAACGGTTTCAAACCATTTGAACTTAATTGGTCAAGACTGTTTGAGGTCTAAGTGACCAAGACCGTTTGGGATCTAAGTGACCAAGACTTTTTAAGGTTCAAATTGGTTAAACCATTTGGACACCTAATATGATCAAAGGTCAGTTAGCTACTTGATTGATAATTATGTAGACAAAATGTGATCATAATAGTTAACCCTAACTGTGTGTACTTAAATGAAGAGCTGGCCTAGATCAATCTTGGAGTACTTCACATTCTAGAGAGGATGATAGAGAGAGAGAGAATGAGAGAGATGAATGCTCATATAATTAACCCCTAATTCTCTCATTATGAATAAATATGTAATCAGGGTTTGATCCATAATAATGAGATCATGAAACCCTCATTGAAAAGATTAATGAGCCCTAACCCTAAACTAGGGCAAAGCTAAGTGAAACCCTAAACTAGGGCAAAGCTAGGTGAAACCCTAATTGAGGAAGATGTCAAGTGAAATCCTAATTTTAGGTAGCACTATGTGAAACCCTGACATAGAAGGATATTATGAGAAACTCTAATGAAGAGTGATGTTATGTAGAACCCATATTTATGGGAGAGGCTATGTGAACCTCAATTTATAAATATGGAGAACCCTATTCCTAATAATGGAATAGTAATTAATGTATTGATAAAGGTAATACCTAGAGAGGTTGATAATGGATATCCTTATATCAATAGTTCCTAACTCAAGAATGAGTCCATATCATTAACAATGATCGTATTTTCTAAATACAGTGACTTGTGACCATTACATTACATGATAAATGTGATGAACTGGTGTATAATGTATTAGGATGGGAAATACCCTAATACAAGCTAAGTGGATGAACTCAAGTAAGATAAAGGTGATGAGGGAAGTGATGCATCAAAGTATGATAGATATCACATCCAACACTTCAATATTGATATACCTTAATGTGTTTTAAATCCAATATATTTGGATGAGTGACACATGAAATGTGTCATGTCAATTGTTACATTCAGATGTAATGCGTTTTGATAAGTGTAGGCTAACATGCCTTATGAAAAGGTTAATCCAAGGTAATGATGTGTAAATCCCTAATATAGGATGATGAATGTGATATCAAACCCTAACCCAGGGTGACGTCATGTAATGTTACAGTAAACCCTAAATTGGGTAAAGAGACATGATGAACCCTGATTTATGAAAATAGTGCATCCTAACCCTAAATTGGGTAATAGGATATTATAAACCCTAATACAGGGTAATGCTTTGTGAAAACCCTAATACAGGGTAATGCTTTGTAAAAACCCCAATACAGGGTAATGCTTTATGAAAACCCCAATACAGGGTAATACTATGTGAATCCCTAAAACAGGGTAATACTATGTGAATCCCTAAAATAGGGTAATACTATGTGAATCCCTAAAATAGGGTAATACTATGTGAATCCCTAAAATAGGGTAATACTATGTGAATCCCTAATACAGGGTAATACTATGTGAAACCCTAAAACAGGGTGATGCTATGTGAAGCCCAAACACAAAGTAATCCTATGTGAAGCTCAAATACAAATTGATGAGTATGAATTTAATAAGAAAACCCTTGTATTGCATGGTATTTATATATAATTATTATCATGAGTACTAATCATGCAGGTATGTTAAAATGATGAACATAGCCAGGTATGTGTTATGATGTTTTGTATATTGAAAATGTTTTATGGGCTTCATAAGCCATAATATGCCTTGTTGCTTATTAAGGGGTGATAAGAGGTGATATGATCTTTGTGAACTATGTGGAATACTTTGTGTAATAAGAATCATAATGTCCTAGGTCAGATGACCTGAAGGTATTAAGTTACCTAATAAGTGGTAACAAGTATTCTAGGATGAATTAAGGGTTTGAATAACCATATTCTATAAACATGATGATGGACTTGTTAAGAAATGGAAATGTATTTGATAAGATGAGGGATTAAGATCCCAATACTTTATTAAAAGTATATGGCTATAGGCCATGACTCCACAAAGACAATGCTGGGCTTTAGCTATGTGTTCTAAGCTTGAAGAGAGTATGTGATGCATTTATAACTCTATAGTGAATAAATGTTACACATGTTATTCATATTCCTTAATGGATAAGTGACATATTGTTCTATCAAGTTATAGATGTAATGCTTTAGATAAGAATAATGTTCTAATCTGTTAGACAATGAAATAATTGTTGTTAATCAATTATGATTCCTCTGTCTATGTTTATCCTATTAAACTGCAATAATAATGTTTCTGGCGGAGAGTTATATCTCTCGCTGGGACAATTTACAATTGTCTCTCCCCCGTGGGAATAACATTTTTAGGTGGACGTGGATGAGGAGGCAGGAATCCTTCAGTAGGTGAAGGACAGCAGCAACAGCAGTAAGGACAACAGTGAAGTCTCAGGTGGAGACACTGGTTGATATGCCTTGTATAGATGTATATAGAGTCCTATGTGTCATCTCTGTACTCTCAAGTCATTGGAGTAGTAGTTAGTGCTTTCGAGATTTTGGCTCAGTGCCTCGAGATTTTATACTACCCGTGTTTAGTTTAATAGGGTAGTTGATGCTTGTAATTCACATAAAGAGATGATACAAGTCATGTACCTTTAAACCAGAATGTAAATGTTTTACTTTGGTTCTATGTGAGAAAGTTTTTCCTTTGATGGATCTCTTGGTAAAAAGGTTTAAATTTTTAGTGATTTTCGGTAATCCACTGCTTAGTGATCGCTTCCACATTAGTTAATCATGTTTTTGTGAGTTGGATGCCACAATTTAGTGGTATCAGAGCTCTAGGTTCGCTGAGTCTACAGAGACATAGGACTAAGGTGTTGAGTCTGTGTTAGTGTTCTCCAGTATACCCTATAGTGAATTTTGCTTATGCAGAATATAGGGTAAAGATTATAAATGATTGGGGAACATGAGGAACACATTGCTAAGGGCAATGATGTTCCACCAGGAGAGGGTGCAAGGGATCAGGCAAGAGAAGAACAAGTGCCTGAGAATTCCCATCTTGATCTGATCAGGATAGAGAATCCTATGTTTATGCCCTTGAAGGGCAGGTTAGGACAACAATAATGCATATAGAAGACTGGATACTAGCATTACAACCTAGGTTACTAGTCTTTAATGCGGAAACTTTGGGCTTTGAAAGGGTTCCTAAATGACATAGTCATGTTGGGATAGTGGAAATGCGAGAAAGATTAATATATGGCGAGAAAGTAGACTCTGCCATAAGTTTAGACAAATAGTATATCTGTGATGGTAGTGCCCAAGGAGGGGCAATAAGTTGAGATTTAAGGTATGATCTCTATAATTTCAGAGACATTTGCCTAGTTGTTATGAAAAGCCAAAGTTTTGGTGCCACCAGTGCAATAAATGCCTAATGCACTAGGGCAATAGCCACTAAGTAAAGGCAAAAGTAACAACAAGCAACTGTGAGGTTCTATGCAATGAATCAATCTGATGCAATAGTCAAACCTCAGGTTGTGACAGGTCAGATGAAATAGATTCATTCTGATATTTCATTTTATGATTCTAGCTGTTAAAAATAAGAAAGTAGTTGTTTCAAGCTTCCTCTGACTAGTCCTATAAGGACACAAGGAAGATGAGAGTTCACCTTTTACTAAGTATTCTTTAAAAATGCTTTTATAATCTCACTTATCTATGTGATAAAAGATGAGATATAAAAGTGATGCTAGAAGAAAAATCCAGAAATGAAAAATCTTGTGTGTATAATTATATGAAGAGTGAGGAACATGATAGTAAATAAAGTGCATACTACCTAATCTCAATACTTGTATACCCTGGCCAGGTATATGATTATTGGAGATAAGGCAAGTATGGAACTCTTAGATTGTTATCTTTCTGATTACTCTGATCAAGTAGTCATTCTGAAACAATCTAGAGAGTATAATGAAATTGAATAGGAATTACTCAGTGAATTTTCCCAATTAAATAGGAAGAGCTAAGTGAAACTTCCCAATTAACTAAGTGAACCTTCCCAATTAGCTAAGTGAACTTTCCCAATTATATAAGAGTTGTTGAGTGAATTTCCCCAATTATATTAGAGATTGCTAAGTGAACTTTTACAACCACATATGGTTTGCTAAGTGAACTTTCCCAAACAAATAAAGTATTGCTGAGTGGATTACCTCTGTTAAATGTATATGTTTCTCCTTTGATAAACAATCTTAGGTGATGATAGGAGTATGTTACTTTGTGTTTCTTCCTTTCAATTAACATGGCAATCAAGTAAGTATTATGACATTTGATGTGCATTGATTAGAAACAATCCGTTAATGGATACTTAGAAAAGTATCAGTTTGCTTTGGACTTTGGTTCCAAGATAATGATATATGGAACAAGAAATGTCCTAAGATAAAAGAAATACTTTGTGCATGTACCTTTGGTGGTAATAGTAGAGAAATGAATATGATAAGGATGAGATGTGTTCTCAACACATATGATGAATACCAAAGTAAGGATTATGGTACCTGAGAAATAATAGATGATTATGTTGGTTATCTATATTAGCCAACTGTGAAATCAATCTTGTTACCTAAAATAATATGGACATCATATGTTAGGGGTTTATGCTCTGCATAAACATAAACATTGATAAGGTTGAACTAATGGATAGAACTTTGTGTGGACTAAAGATCTATGGTATCTCCATGACATTAAGATGTTATGTAGAGGCTTGATATTATGATAAATGATTAAAAAATATCTCTCCTTTTTCCTGGGATTTTGGGGACAAAATCCTTGTTAGGGGTTTATAATTTGTAACATAACTGACCTGGGTTATGCTTAATCCTAGATGCTTTACTTAATAAAGTTGATTATATGCTTTCTCTTATCTCTTGAAAAGTAATTAAGGCCCAAGAGGAACTTATATTTCAATTTTAGTCCATTTTGAACTATGTTGAAAATAATGTTTTGCTTGTGTTGGACCAAAGTGCAAATTACCTAAGTTGAGGGGTTAAATTGAAAATTGTGCATAATAATGTGTTCCGCATGTGTTGAAGCATCATGAGAATGAAGATGATGCAATAGGTAGGGCTTGTGGTAGCCTGAATACCAAGAAAGAGCTGATAAATCAATGTTTGTGCATTAAAACCTAGTTTTGGTGTAATGTGCAAATTACCCAAAACTTGGTGTTCAATATAAAAATTACCACTTCAATAAGGTCCCTTATGTTTCTTGGCATCATGTAGAGCAAAGAAAATGAGAGAGGCGCCTCATTTGAATCATTTTAAAGGAGAGAGAATCTTGATATTAAAATAATCAAGATTTAAGCATAATTGAAACCCTAATTCAATTTAATGCAAAAATGATTACATTAATTGGATTGACCTTCAACCAAAACTATAATGATTTAGTTTGGTTATGTGTGGAAGTCCTTGTGCCTTGCAAAGGCAAATGAAATATCTACGTGAGTGGAGAACCCACTCACATTAAGAAAAGAAAAAGAAATATCCACTCACTTATGGATATTACTATAATATGATTTAAGGTGCTTAGTTTGTTTTCCTTTAAATTGTGGATAATTGAGAGGAATAAGAGGAAAATAGGGTAGCCTCGTCCCTAAGGAAGAAAATGGGGGAATATGGTAAGAAAGTTGAGGAGATAATTCCTACTTTCTCTCTCTTAAATAAATTTTCAATAAAATTCATATATAAGCTCCTTTATCTTTGAGGTGAAGGGATAATTTCGAAACCCCTTTCACTTCTTGCTTGAAAAAATGACCAAGGGAGCTGGGAGAAACAGAAGGACGACCCCCAACCTTTTGGTAAGCTTCTTGACCTTCATTCACCTTGATTCCATGGTGGAAATAAAAAATCAATGCATGAATTCTTCATATCTCGATCCCCTCTTCAATTCTAACCATTCCTTTTCACTCAAAGCTTGAGGACGAGCCTTGGGATAGTGAAAGGAGTTGCATCCACCATTGTTGACGTGAGAGTGAAGATTTGGAGCTCAATTGGAGGTGGGTTTTATAACTTGAACCCTTAATATTGTTATTGCATTCAATTCCTTATCAATTGTTGATCCTTTCTTCATTCTCGGAATTTTATTTGGTTGATTGATGCAATCACCATGAAAATAATAGAAAGTTTCATGGGTTTATAGATTGATTATGATGACATCATCATAAGCACACACCTCTCCAAATATCTATTGCAAACAATTTCAACTTTATAGTCCAAACAGTTTCACCAAACCGTTTGGTGATTTGAGTCCCAAATCGCATGAGAGTGTTGACCGTTTAGATGGGTTGACCATTTGAGGTCTGAACCCTAGAAAATGTTGGATGATGATCCAAGGGTTCCAATTGATTGATTCAATATAAAGACAATCCTCCAAGTGGAAACCCTAATCGGCTAAGTGCTGAATTTGCAATTAATTAAGTTGATGTTTTGGGTTGATTAGCCCAAACAGTTTGAAAACAGTTTAGAGGTCACCCCAAACGGTCTCAAGACCATTTGGAGGTCAACCAAGATTGTTAGGAGGTCTAGGGTTGAATATGGTTGAGTAATTGAAGAGTTAGAGATATCAAATCAAAGTGCAATCAATAACTATGTTGATGATCAATCCAATGATGCAAACCCTACTTGAAATTCACAATTTTAATGAGTGATGAGGCAAACGGTCTCAAGACCATTTGGAGGTCATCCAAATGACTTCAAGACCGTTTGAGGTCAGGTCATGATATAGCTAAGTGGTGATTCATTGATTTCAATCGAATTAGTTCCACAATGTCAACCATTGATGGTTCCTCGATTTCAAAACCCTAATTGATGGTGTCTTGATTAAAAACCTTAGTTCAATTGGGTTCAAAACCCTAGTTGAAGGTATAATTGAAGGGTGATTTAATGGTTCAATTGAAGAGTAAATCAGTGGATAAATTGATAGATGGTTTAATGATTGAAACCCTAAATTAACTAAGTGATGGAAGACCCTTTTGGTCCATTCAGTTTTGAGAGGGTTTGGACCAAATGGTCTCAAACCATTTGGAGACCCAAGCTCATTCGGTTTCAGTATGATTTGACTAAACAATTTCAAGCACCAACCTTGCTAAACGGTTTCAAACCATTTAAACTTAATTGGTCAAGACCGTTTGAGGTCTAAGTGACCAAGAAGGTTTGGGATCTAAGTGACCAAGACTTTTTAAGGTTCAAATTGGTTAAACCATTTGGACACCTAATATGATCAAAGGCCAGTTAGCTACTTGATTGATAATGATGTAGACTAAAGGTGATGATAATAGTTAACCCTAACTGTGTGTACTTAAATGAAGAGTTGACCTAGATCAATCTTGGAGTACTTCACATCCTAGAGAGGATGATAGAGAGAGAGAATGAGAGAGATGAATGCTCATATAATTAAGCCCTAATTCTCTCGTTATGAATAAATATGTAATCGGGGTTTGATCCATAATAATGAGATCATGAAACCCTCATTGAAAAGATTAATCAGCCCTAACCCTAAACTAGGGCAAAGCTAAGTGAAACCCTAAACTAGGGCAAAGCTACGTGAAACCCTAATTGAGGAAGATGTCAAGTGAAATCCTAATATTAGGTAGCAATATGTGAAACCCTGACATAGAAGGATATTATGAGAAACTCTAATGAAGAGTGATGTTATGTGGAACCCATATTTATGGGAGATTCTATGTGAACCTCAATTTATAAATATGGATAACCTTATTCCTAATAATGGAATACTGATTAATGTATTGATAAAGGTAATACCTAGAGAGGTCGATAATGGATATCCTTATATCAATAGTTCCTAACTCAAGAATGAGTCCATATCATTAACAATGATCGTATTTTCTAAATACAATGACTTGTGACCATTACATTACATGATAAATGTGATGAACTGGTGTATAAGGTATCAGGATGGGAAATACCCTAATACAAGCTAAGTGGATGAACTCAAGTAAGATAAAGGTGATGAGGGATGTGATACATCAAAGTATGATAGATATCACATCCAACACTTCAATATTGATATACCTTGATGTGTTTTAAATCCAATATATTTGGATGAGTGACACATGAAATGTGTCATGTCAGTTGTTACATTCAGATGTAATGCATTTTGATAAGTGTAGGCTAACATGCCTTATGAAAAGGTTAATCCAATGTAATGATGTTCAAATCCCTAATATAGGATGATGAATGTGATATCAAACCCTAACCCAGGGTGATATCATGTAATGTTACAGTAAACCCTAAATTGGGTAAAGAGACATGATGAACCCTGATTTATGAGAATAGTGCATCCTAACCCTAAATTGGGTAATAGGATATTATAAACCCTAATACAGGGTAATGCTCTGTGAAAATCCTAATACAGGGTAATGCTTTATGAAAACCCCAATACATGGTAATGCTTTGTGAATCCCTAAAATAGGGTAATATTATGTGAATCCCTAAAATAGGGTAATACGATGTGAATCCCTAAAATAGGGTAATACTATGTGAATCCCTAAAAGAGGGTAATACTATGTGAATCCCTAAAACCGGGTAATACTATGTGAATCCCTAAAATAGGGTAATACTATGTGAATCCCTAATACAGGGTAATACTATGTGAAGCCCTAATAAAGGATGATGCTATGTGAAGCCCTAATACAAAGTAATCCTATGTGAAGCTCAAATACAGATTGATGAGTATGAATGTAATAAGAAAACCCTTGTATTGAATGGTACTGATATATAATTGTTATCATGAGTACTAATCATGCATGTATGTTAAAATGATGAACATAGCCAGGTATGTGCTATGATGTTTTGTATATTGAAAATGTTTTATCAGTAGGTGAAGGATAGCAATAGCAGTAGCAGCAAGGACAACAATGAAGTTTCAGGTGGAGACACTGGCTGATATGCCTTGTATAGATGTATATAAAGTCCTATGTGTCATCTCTATACTCTCAGGTCCTCGGAGTAGTAGTTAGTGCTTTCGAGATTTTGGTGCATTGCCTCGAGATTTTATACTGCCTATGTTTAGTTTAATAGGGCAGTTGATGCTTGTAATTCACAGAAAGAGATGATACATGTCATGTACCTTTAAACCAGAATGTAAATGTTTTACTTTGGTTCTATATGAGAAAGTTTTTCCTTTTATGGATCTATTGGTAAAAAGGTTTAAATTTTTAGTGATTTTCGGTAATCCACTGCTTAGTGATCGCTTCTGCATTAGTTAATCTTGTTTTTGTGAGTTGGATGCCACAATTCCTGCCTGGACCTCAGAGTACAAGGATGACTCTTGGACACACTAGACATATAATCAACTTTATCAAAGATTCATTACTATAGCTCCTATTTGCTGCCACATGTTTGTTTTCGTCACTTCCGATTACCTAAAAAAATGTGGCAAACCACAAGGGTGAGACCCTTGTCCCAACAAGAGATATAACCTCCAACAACAATTATTGATTATAACATTTTTACATAATTAAACAGTTAAGCAGTTTAATCAGATATAACAAATATGCTCAGCAACACTGATGATTAACAAAATACATAAAGGAGTAGATAATAACTACCATCATTATCCAGACTATCATCCTTTATCTTGTTGACAATATAAGCAATTCAGTAGCATATGCATGTCTAGCATCATGAGCAAGTCTAGTAACATAGAATCTCTATCATTATGAATAAGTCTTGCCACATAAGCATAACTAACAACATTAGCATGTCTAATAGGTTGAACATATCAACATCATAAAAAGAGCTAACAATATAAGCACAATTATTTGGATAAGCATGATTAGAAGTATATGCATCTATAGTTACAAAGGCATGGCTAGCATGCTAAACATAATTAACAACATGAGATATCTAACATCATGATTATAATCAGTAGTAGCAGTATAGTTATCAACAGAATCATGGCTATTGTATGTACGCATATACAATCTTAAGCATATCCACAACATAAGTATATCTACTATCTCTGAATTACAATAAGCATCATCTTTATGTAAAGATAACAAACAAGGGTTATCATACAATGTGAAAAGTTGTGTATAACCCTAAACAAATATGCTACTCGGTTGTATTACATCTTTTATAAAGCCCTAGGGAATTTGAATCGTACCATTCAAAGTCCAACTGACCACTGCGAAGGGCTATTCAGTTCCATATAAGGTCTAGGAGTGCTGATATCCTAAGATCTGTTCCCCTTGGTGAGTACGAGTAAAAGGCAGTGACATATCAGTCAAAGCTGCCACCACAGTGACATATAGTCCTGTAACTAGCCCACCATGGTATAGGTTATGACGCTAGAATCTAGGGTATTCCAACCCAATCAGTAAGGTACAACTGAAGTTGTCCTCTAACCACATTATGTTATAATCATCGAGACACGACTTTCGCCGTTCTCAATCACATCAGATGTATGAGGCATGACCATAGCCAACCTCCATGACCTGCATTGTGGATGACAAGGATATATCCTCAACCTACCACCCCCACATACTCAACACTATGCGCTCTGAGTTTCCCTTAGGAATACTCATTTCACCATCCAACAAGTTCTGACACTGAAGATGGTTCTACGGCACAGGGCATTACATGATTAGAGTTACACTTGATTAGTTATGCCAATTGGGTGAATTAAAGCTGCATCAAACAAGTGGACATACAAACCCTAATTCACTTCTATCAAGCATATAAATATTACAACTTTGAAAAGATATAAAATGTGTGAAACATAATTTCTCATCTCATCATCACATGGTACTATTCACTTGCCATTCATGAGACCACACTAGTCATCATACTATCACCATATATAAATCCTTTTCACAATATCGTAGGGTATCAACCCTTATTAACATAAGAGGATTACACCTCGTTTAGGGCTCAACCATGCCCAAAGGTCATTAAGACCATCATACTATTCCCTGCACGATCATCATTATCTTTGCATGCCTTATAACAAGGCTCAACAACATCACTTACATATAATACACCAGATCAACACAATATTGCATTAATGAGCTAGGAGATATTCATAAACAATCATAGCAGGGTTATATTAACATTAAGAACATACCTTTATTACATCAACGTGCAAGGAATGTAGATATGATTAACCCTCATCATATTCATAATGCACATGTTTCGAATGAGCAAGTATCAACCATGTGGCTATGACAACTGCCAATTAACACATTAAGGTTATGATCATGTTAAGGAGGTTGTTTCACCATCATGACATCATATAAGAATGTTAAACATGAATACTCATCTTTATCTATTTGCATTAGAGTTGGGTTCAACAAGATAAATTATATTAATGTTACTAAATCCAAATCCTAACTCATGACATCCCCATTGGATCATAGATGCATAAGGTGAAGCATCACCATCACATTCCATACTCTTCTCAAGTATGAACCCACACATAAATCAAGGTATAACCATTGGGTTATAGCATACTAGAGTTTTGAAAACATTAACATAGTACTTCATGATTGCATTAGTCATTCAAGGACGATTCATACCCAATTACCATAATTTAGTTATATTAAAGCTAGGTATAACAAGGTATACCTCATTAAGGTTACATATCAACACAATATGATTATCATCCCTTCTATTCATATGAGTGAATAGGTAAAACTACCTTATTAAGGGTAACCCTCTATTTTTTCCATCATCATTCAACCCATAACACCATACGACAATGTCACCCAGAACCATTGGATGTTTAAAAGGTAAGACCATTGGTTGTTTACATAACTTAACACCTTGGATAAACCACCTATGAAGTCCTTTATTTGTGCTCTATAAAGATTCACCATCTAACCCTGGACATCCCTTTATTAACAACACAAAAAGTTCCATTGAAAGTAGGGTAAAACTCACAATCGACTGTTCATTTAAAACAAGCCATCCATTGTCAACAAGTAAGCTCCTTAAGTTGTTCATATAAAGGAAACCATCTAAATCAAATTATTAGGACCAACATATTATATTAGCCATAATTCCACTTTATTGGAGAAATAAACATTATATCTTAACCATTGGGTCAAGTTCATATATTAAAACCATCAATTATAGTATAGGTCTGACCATTGCATCAAGTTACCCAAGAAAGCATTATTCAAAGGATTAATTGATGATACAAGTATATAATTAACTCCCCATAGGTTTTGGAGACCTGATCCACCATCATTAGTGACCATTAAGTCCCCATAGATTGTTAGACCAACACTATATTCAATAATCAACATCAAATATTAAGCTAATGGCATTGATTGATAACATTAGTAGGGTACTTAATGGTTGATCATTAAACTTCTAATTGATCCAAAACCTGACCTAAGGGGGTGACCATAGGTTGTAAACATCATCTAACACCTTTGATCATGACCATCAGTTGTCATGAAGACAACACCATAGGTTTGTTGCAATGGTACCATCATCGGGTCATGGGTTTATAGAAGAAACCAGCTTAAAACCCTAAAATTGACCATTGGTTGATAGGTTCTTAGCACCATTTGTAACATCCCTGACCTGGGTTATGAACTAACCCTAGGTGTTTTGCTTAAATATGTGATTTGATGCTTGTGGTTAAATTTTCAAATGTAATTAAGGCTCTTGAGGAACTCATATTTCAATTTCAGTCCTTTTTGAATAATGTTGAAACATTGTTTTGTTAATTTTGGACTAAAGTGCAAATTACCCAAGTTGAGGGGTTAGATTGCAAATTGTGTATTATAATGAGTTCCTCATGTGTTGATGCATCATAAGAATGAATATGATGCAGAGGTATGGCTTGTGATAGCCTGAATACCAAGAAAGTGCTGATAAAGCAAAGTTTGTACATTAAAACCTAGTTTTGGTGTAAAGTGCAATTTACCCAAAACCTAGGGTTCAATATGCAAATTACCACTTCAATAAGGTCCCTAATAATCTTTGGCATCAATTAGAGCAAATAAAATGAGATGTGCACCTCATTTGAATTATCTTGGAGGAGAGAGAATCTTGACATTAAAATAATCAAGATTTAATCCTAATTGAAACCCTAATTCAATTTAGGGCAAAAATGAATAAAAATAATTGAAGGGATTTCAACCAAAATGTTTTGGGTTGATTTTGAATAAGGATGGACGTTCCTTTGCCAAGATAAGGAACGAAAATATCCTAAGTAGGTGAAATTCCACTCACCATTATTATAAGGAAAAGAAAACCCACTCACATATGGATATTAATATAATAAGGATTAAGGTGCTTAATTTCTTTTCCATTAATTCTTGGATAATGAAGAGATTTTACGAAAGTTTGAAGGTGGTTTAGTGATCAAGTAATGGAGGAGGATTAGGGGGAAATTAGTATGGAATTTATTTAAGGAAAATGATTCATTTTCTCTTTCATCAAAGACCCATATACATATTCTTTATATATACCTTATTTCAATAACACATAAGGAACGTTTCCCTTAGCCTTTTCCTTATTCCTTTTGCTTTGGCCGACCTAAGGAGAGCTCAGGAGCAGGAGAAGGACGAACACCACCTGTAGGCAAGGTTTGATCATCTTCTACCTTGGATTCATGGTGAAAACCCTAAATCAATGATTGATTCTAGGTTTTCTTCACTCGATTTCCATTTCTAGCCATCCATTTCATCCAAAAGCTCAAGAACGAACCTTGGATAGTTGCTGGAGCTCCATACACCATTAAAGCCACGGATCTTGGAGCTTGGAGATCAAATTTGAGGCGGGTTTTATAACTTAAACCCTCAAACATTGCTATTGCATCAATCTTCTATGCTTTGTTGATTGATTTCTTCAATTTGATAAACTTTTGCTTCTTTGCTGCAAATTCCATCTAGAACGGTTGCTGTTGCACGAAGGAAGATGATGATGACATCATCATAAGCAAGCACCTCTCCAAATATCTTGGGAGCAAATGATCTCATTGGTTGAGACCAAACGGTTTCACCAAAACCATTTGGTGACCAAACGGTTTGCAGACCGTTTGGTGGCAAACGGTCTCAAGACCGTTTGATATGGTTGACCAAGCGTTGACCGTTTGGGAATCTCGTTCCTAATTATGTAGGATAATGACCCTCCAAATATGAGGGGTTAACTCCAAAGGAATCATAGGTTTAAGGCCAATCAATTAGGCAAATCGAACTGAATTAAGTACTGATGTTCAACCTGATTAACTTGACCTGGTTGAGAAAACGGTCTCAAGACCATTTGAGATGGTTGAACAAGCGTTGACCGTTTGGTATTCCTGTTCATAATTATGTTTATTAATAACCCTCCAAATTTTAGGGATTAACTCCAAAGGAATCGTGAGTTGAAGCCTAATCAATTAGGGAAACCTAATTGGATTAAGTGCTGATTTTCAATCTGATTTAATTGAACGTTTTGGGAAAACGGTCTCAAGACCGTTTGAGTGCGTTGACCAAGCATTGACCGTTTGGTATTACTGTTCCTTATGATGTGATATAATGATTCACCAAATTTTATGGATTAATTCCAAACGAGTCATGAGTTGAAGGCCAATCAATTAGGCAAACCCTAATTGAAAACAGTGCTGAAATTCCAATGAGTTAAGTTGAGATTTTGGGTTGATTAGCCCAAACGGTCTCAAGACCGTTTGGGGATCACCCCAAGACCGTTTGGAGGTCTGGGTTCAAGTATAGTTGACCAATTGAAGGTCCAAAGGTACTAATAATATTGCAAGGTAGTGCTGATTTGTTGATCAACTTGATAGACCAATCCATGATGATTTTTCACTAAAGTCCAAAGGTTGGATGGGCAAACGGTCTCAAGACCATTTGGAGCTCATCCAAACGGTCTCAAGACCGTTTGGTGGTCACCCAAGACCGTTTGGAGGTCTAGGGTTGGGTATAGTTCAGTGGTTGAAGGTCTAAAGATATCAAGTTGATCTGCAATAAATTGCTGATTTGGTGAGCACTTCAATGAACCAAACCCTAATTGGATTGCTTGGTTTTGAGTGATATGATGGGCAAACGGTCTCAAGACCGTTTGGAGGTCATCCAAACGACCTCAAGACCGTTTGGTGGTCACCCAAGACCGTTTGGAGGTCTAGGGTTGGGTATAGTTCAGTGGTTGAAGGTCTAAAAATATCAAGTTGATCTGCAATAAATTGCTGATTTGGTGAGCACTTCAATGAACCAAACCCTAATTGGATTGCTTGGTTTTGAGTGATATGATGGGCAAACGGTCTCAAGACCGTTTGGAGGTCATCCAAACGACCTCAAGACCGTTTGGTGGTCACCCAAGACCGTTTTCAGGTCTAGGGTTGGGTATAGTTCAGTGGTTGAAGGTCTAAAAATATCAAGTTGATCTGCAATAAATTGCTGATTTGGTGAGCACTTCAATGAACCAAACCCTAATTGGATTGCTTGGTTTTGAGTGATATGATGGGCAAACGGTCTCAAGACCGTTTGGAGGTCATCCAAACGACCTCAAGACCGTTTGGGGTCAGGTCATACCCCATTTGAATGGTGGTTCAATAGTTATGAAGTAACTAGTCACACATTGATGAATATTGAAGGTTCATTGATTCTAAACCCCAATTCAATTGATTCCAACCCTAATTGAGGATCAATTGAGGGTCAATTGAGTGTCAAATCAGTTGAGTGTTGATCTAATTAACTCAATTGATTAGTTTCTAACATGTGCAAGATCGATTGAAGGGTTCAACATTGAAAACCCTAATTCAATGTGATTGATGGAAACCATATTTGGTCCTTTCGGTTTTGAGGTGGTTTGGACCAAACGGTCTCAGGACCGTTTGAGTCCAAACGGTCTCAAGAACGTTTGGGACCAAACGATCCCAAATCAGTTGAGGTTTAAACAGTTTCAGAAGTTCAATTTTGTTAAGTGGTTTCAATTACTATCCTACTAAATGGTTTCACCTATTCCAAGATCACTTGGAAGGTAATAAACCAAAGAGTATGAACTCTCAAATTGGATGAAGGTCAGTGGTTTATGTAATCAATCACATGATGTAATCCAAGGGAGATTGAGTTCTTAATGATCTTGATATAATGACATATCCTATGATGTCAATTCTTCTTTCAAGATTGAGTTGACTTAGATTAATCAAGGTTGAAGTAACTTCATCTTATAGAAGATGAGGGATAGGTTATTAACCCTAATTGAGCTAAGGGAATGGTTACCCTAACTGAATTAAAAAGGAAACCCTAACCCTAGTAAGGGCATAGTGGGGTAATCCTTGAATAGTGATGTTATCATTATTTTGCATTGTACTGATATAAAATTGATGTGTTGTTATCATCTGTACTAATCATGCAGGTTTCATGAGGTATTGAACATAGTCAGGTATGAGCTATGATGCCTTGTGTATTGAAAACACTTTATAAGTTCTATAAGCAATGATATGCCATGTTGCCTAGTGAAAGGTAACAAAAGAGTTTGATAGGCTTTAAGAGCCATGTGAAATACCTGCATTACATTTATCATGTTTACACTATTAGATGACTTGATGGCATTAAGTTACCTGTTAAAGTGGTAACATGTGTCTTGATGATTTAAGGGTTTGAACACCCATATTCTTGAATCATGATGATGAGATGATAAGGGATTGAGATCCCAATGTTAGCAAAGCTGTGAAATGAACTTGATAGAAATAGTACTCATTCTTTATAGCAAATGTTATAATGTTATATGATTGACAACATGCCTGATGCTAAAAGAATGTTGTAATGTACTTAAATAATCAAGTGAAATGATATCATGTAGAGCCCTGACCATAGATCCATCATCGTCAGTAGTCAGGTGATGGTGAAACAGGTTTTCCTAAGGGAACTCCTGGAGAACATACTTTTGAGTATGTGGGGGTTATGGGCGCGAATATCCTTACGCCCTAATGAAGGAATTGATGTGAGATAAACACTAAATCTCTCAATTCTTCATTATATGTATATGCCGGGATGATGTATCACTAATCTCCCGATAATGTTGTTCATGCCGCATCGATGAGAGATAAATAAGAAATCCCTCGATGGCGAAGAGAGTACAGAATGCCACTGTAACTCTAATAGCGAAGTTGCCAGAATACCCTGGATAGCTATTATAGCAGAGACACGAGATGTCCTGTATGTTGTTCCTCACACTGACTGAGGAGGATGAGGTCATAGAAATCCGGCTCTTCTGATGACCTATGTATGGTACCGATTTCGACTTCGCAGTGGTCGGTTGGAGTATGAGCGGTATATCTCATCTCCTCAGGGCATAAGTATGTTTGTAATATGTAATCAGCCGTGTAGCATATTTGCTTAGGGTTGAACTACGAGAATCAATGGTTGAGAATACATTGATTAACATGGTCTAGTTGGATAAATGATATACATGTTCTTCATATTCCTTCTTAAATGAATGACTTGCTGCTTAATCAAGTTATAATTGAAATGATTGCATAAAGAATACTGCTCTGCATATCTTATTCAATGATTTACCTGCTGTTGAGTAAATATAATTCTACTGCTCAGTGTTATTCTATTATCTGCAATAACAATGTTTCTGGCAGAGAGTTATATCTCTCGCTGGGACAATTTTTATAATTGTCTCACCCCCGTGGGATAAAATTTTTAGGTAACCGCCGACGAAAAGGCAAGGAACCTATTACAGAGCAGCAGCAGCAGTAGCAGGGACAGCAGTAAATCCCAGGTGGGGATATGAGCTGTCAAGTTGTATATAGAAAGTCCTATGAGTCGTCTCTGTACTCTCAGGTCCTAGGAGTCAGTAGAGTGTTTGATGTTGATCTGAGATTTTGGCTTGAAGCCTCAAGATTTTTGTATCCTGTTCATGTATAGTTTAACAGGGCTGACAATGTTATGACTCTCGAGATGAAATGATACAGAGATGTAATGATGAATCAGTTTGTAAATAACTTACTTTGGTTCTTTATGTCAAAGTTTCACAGTTTGTGGATCTTCTTGCAAGAAGTTTTAATTTTTAGTGATTTTCAGTAATCCGCTGCAAATAATTCGCTTCCGCATTAGTTAATCCTGTTTTCGCGAGACGGTCGTCACAATTTAGTGGTATCAGAGCTCTAGGTTCGCTGAGTCTACAGAGACATAGGACTAGGGTTGTTGAGTCTGTTCTAGTGTCTTCCAGTATATCTCAATAGTGTCTTCTGCTCATATAGGAGGAGAAGAGAAAACTAAAGATGTCTGGATCACACGAGGAACATGTTGCTGAAAGTAGTTTCGCTGCACACGGAGGAGGTGCAAGTGACCATCATAGGGAGGAGCATGTGCCTGAACCACCCCAGTTCAACCTAGCTGACATGGGGAATCCAACCTTCCAAGCTATGTTTGGGAAGTTCATGACTGCCATGACACATATGACTGATAGGATGCCCATGCCTGCACCCAGGGCACCTACTCATCAAGAAGGACAAGGAGTCGACAAGACGTTTGAACGACTTCGCCGAGTTGGAGCCACAAAATATGCTGGGACAGCTGACGCAGCAGATGCTGACATGTGGCTAACTGAGCTAGAGAAGGCCTTTAGAATCCTTAACATCCCAGAAGCTGAGAAGGTCAGGCATGCTGTGTACCTTCTTAAGGGGAGTGCTGGTCACTGGTGGACCATAGAGGAGGGAAAAAGGCCTGGTGTGGAGATTGCATGGGAAGTATTTCAACGAGAATTTTTCAATAGATACTTTCCTAAGACCTTTCTGGATGAGAAAATCTCTCAATTTGAGAGATTAAGACAAGGACCAATGAACATTAGCGAGTATGAGGCTAAGTTCATGGAGCTTTTGCGGTTCTGTCCGCATATGGCAACCACTGATGAAGAAAGGATCAGACGTTTTGAGAAAGGATTAAATGCTGAGTTGACCACCCTTGTGTCTGCTCTGGAGAATAGGGAAAGATTTTCTACTTTTGTAGAGTCTGTTAGAATGATAGAGAGGTCTGTGACTGAGAAGAGACAGACCCAGAACAAGAAGGTGTACCCCTAGTTCCGAGGATCTTCATCCAAAGGTTTCAAGAAACCGAGGTTTTCTGCACCAATGGCACCACCTAGATTCAATACCCAGACGCAGTGGACGTCAAATAGGGGTAGAGGACGAAGTTTACCACCAGAAAGAGCTCACAGCTCAGCATCTGTATCGGTTACAGGACCATCCAGACCACAGCAGGGGATCAGAAGTTGTTTTATATGTGGAAAGGTGGGACATCTGATGAAGGATTGTAGAGCCCGAGAGGTGAGTGTGACTCAACCTCAAAGGCAGAGTCAGCAAGGTTCTCAAAGGAGGCAGTTTCCAAGTGGATCTAGAGGACGTGGACAAGCGTCCCAAGCTGGATCATCAACATCTAGTCATCGAGCACCAAATCAACCACATGCAACGGCGAGATTTTATGCGATGAATCCACCTGATGCAGTGATCAACCCTCGGGTTGTGACAGGTCAGATGAAACTATTTTATTCTGATATGTCTACATCATGCATCGTATCTATTTTAATTGATCCAGGAGCTACTCATTCCTTTATCACTCGGAGAGTGATTCTTGACTGCAACATGACTACAAGTCATAGAGCAGATAGTCTGTTGTTAGAAACTCCTTTAATGGGATCTGCTATGTTGTGGGAAGTATGTTCTCCCTGTATTCTTTCCTTTTCTGAACATAACATCCAAGTGGATCTTATACCACTTGAGATGCATGGGTTCGATATAATTCTTGGGATGGACACCTTAGAAAGGTACAAGGTTGTCTTAGATTGTGAGTCCAAGCAAGCTGTGTTTACAGATAACAGTGACACATGGATCTTTCAAGGAGACAGAAAGATCCTTCCAACCTGTCTTGTGTCAGCCATGGTAGCTGAGAAGATGATGAGGCATGGATGTTATGCATTCTTGGCCCATGTGGTAGATACCACCATGGAGAGTCCTAATCCTGCTGAAGTTCCTGTAGTCAGGGAATTTCAAGATGTATTTCCTGAAGAACTTCCAAGTGTACCTCCACCCCGAGAGATTGATTTTGAGATTAATCTAATCCCGGGCACACAGCCAATAGCACAAACACCATATAGAATGGCGCCTGCTGAGATGGCAGAACTCAAGAAACAACTACAAGAGTTGCTTAAGAAGGGTTTTATCCGACCAAGTACTTCACCCTGGGGTGCTCCGGTCCTCTTTGTTAAGAAGAAGGATGGGTCTATGTGGTTATGCATTGATTACAGACAACTTAATAAAGTGACTATAAAGAATAAGTATCCTCTGCCAAGGATTGATGATTTGTTTGACCAGTTGCGTGGTGCAACCATCTTCTCAAAGATAGATTTGAGGTCGGGATACCATCAATTACGTATTAAGGAGGGTGACATACCTAAGTCTGCCTTTAGGACAAGGTATGGTCACTATGAGTTCACAGTAATGTCATTTGGACTAACTAATGCACCAACTGCATTTATGGAACTCATGAATAGAATCTTCCGACCTTTTCTTGATCAATGTGTAGTCGTCTTTATAGATGACATCCTGATCTACAGTAGAGATGCTCAGCAGCATGAGCACCATCTTTGTCAGGCTCTGACTTTGCTAAGAAAGCATAAGTTATATGCTAAGTTTAGCAAATGGGAGTTCTGGCTACCAGAAGTTTCTTTCCTTGGACACGTAATATCTGCTTCAGGTATTCGTGTTGACCCTAAAAAGGTAGAATCTGTTCTACAGTGGGAGCAACCGAAGACACCAACGGAGATTCATAGTTTCTTAGGGTTGGCAGGATATTATCGAAGTTTCATTAAGAACTTCAGTTCCATAGCCTTACCCTTAACCAAGTTAACCAGAAAGGATGTTCCTTTTGTGTGGAATGACAAATGTCAACAATCGTTCCAGTTGTTGAAGGAAAGGTTGACTCGTGCACCTGTATTGGTGTTACCTGAGCAAGGGAAAGGGTATATAGTTTTATGTGATGCCTCTAAGAATGGACTAGGATGTGTGTTAATGCAGGATAAGCAAGTGATTTCTTTTGCTTCCCGACAGCTTAAGAAACACGAGGAGAATTATCCAACACACGATCTAGAACTAGCTGCTGTAGTTCATGCCTTGAAGATCTGGAGACATTACCTCTATGGAGAAACGTTTCAGATTTTCACAGACCACAAGAACCTAAAGTATATCTTTTCTCAGCATGAGCTTAACATGAGGCAACGCCGCTGGATGGAATTAATCAAGGACTATGATTGTACAATTGATTATCATCCAGGGAAAGCCAATGTGGTTGCTGATGCATTAAGTAGAAAATCAGCAACACCAGCTCTAGATAAAACACAGTTGAACTCCTTAGTGTGCTCTAAGAGAGATATGCTTATCTCCTTGAGGCAAAACAACATACAGCTTAAAGCATCGTTGTTAGCCTGGTTGTTAGCTGAGATGCACATAAAACCTACTCTGAGACAACAGATTAAGGAGGCACAACAATCTGATGATGTAGTTCAGCAGATTAGATCAGAGTATGGTAGTGAGAAATGAGAAGGTTTCTATGATTCAGATGATCAGGTAGCCTGTTATCATGGTAGAATGATAATACCTGATGCTGATAACTTAAGGAAGTTATTCCTGGAAGAAGCTCATTCTTCTATGTATGCTATGCATCCAGGAAGCACCAAGATGTATCATAACTTGAAAGATATGTATTGGTGGCCTGGTTTGAAGAAGGATGTTGCTGAGTTCGTGATGCGGTGTCCAGTGTGTCAATAGGTTAAAGCTGAACACCAAAAGCCTGCAGGAACACTACAGCCTCTGCCTATACCACAGTGGAAATGGGATCATGTGACCATGGATTTTGTGGTTGGTTTACCCAGAACAGCCAAAGGTCATGATTCCATTTGGGTAATAGTTGATAGGTTGACAAAGACAGCACACTTCTTACCTGTCAAAACAACCTATTCTGCTGAGAAGCTGGCACAACTATATGTAGATGACATAGTGCGGCTGCATGGGGTCCCAGTTACCATTGTTTCTGACAGAGGTCCCCAGTTTACAAGTCATTTTTGGGAGCGACTTCATAAAGCCTTAGGCACACAATTAAGGTTTAGTACAACCTTCCATCCTCAAATAGATGGACAGTCTGAGAGGACAATACAAACCTTGGAGGACTTGCTTAGGGCATGTGTCCTTCAGTTTACGGGAAGTTGGGATCTACATCTAAGCTTGATAGAGTTTGCCTACAACAATAGCTATCAACACATCATTGACATGGCACCTTATGAAGCTTTGTATGGTAGACATTGTAGATCTCCCCTATGTTGGTATGAAACTGGTGAATATCAACTTTTGGGCCCGGATCTTGTGCAGCAAACCACCGAGAAGATTAAAATAATACAACAACAGTTGAAGACTACACATGATAGGCAGAAATCCTATGCTGACAAGCGTCGTAGACCTTTAGAATTCCAGGTTGGAGACAGAGTATACCTCAAGGTCTCACCTTGGAAAGGAGTCCTTAGATTTGGTAGGAAAGGAAAGTTAGCTCCTAGATTTATGGGGCCTTATCCAATTATAAAACGGGTTGGAAAGGTAGCTTATAAGCTGGAGTTACCACCTGAATTGCAAAAGTTACACCCAGTGTTCCACATTTCCATGCTAAGGAAATGTCACCCTGACACAGAAACGGTTCTACAGCCTATGGAGGTTGAGCTTAATGATGATATATCATATGTTGAAGGACCTGTGTTGATTCTTGATAGAAGAATCAAGAAGCTGAAAAAGAAAGACATAAGTCTTGTGAAAGTCCTATGGAATCATCGTGGTACTGAAGAAGCCACATGGGAACTAGAGGAAGAGATGAGAAGGAAATACCCTGCTCTTTTGTCTTAATATGTTTTGTAATGATTTCGGGGACGAAATCCTTGTAAGGGGTGGATAATTTGTAACATCCCTGACCTGGGTTATGAACTAACCCTAGGTGTTTTGCTTAAATATGTGATTTGATGCTTGTGGTTAACTTTTGAAATGTAATTAAGGCTCTTGAGGAACTCATATTTCAATTTCAGTCCTTTTTTAATAATGTTGAAACATTGTTTTGTTAATTTTGGACTAAAGTGCAAATTACCCAAGTTGAGGGGTTAGATTGCAAATTGTGTATGATAATGAGTTCCTCATGTGTTGATGCATCATAAGAATGAAGATGATGCAGAGTTATGGCTTGTGATAGCCTAAATACCAAGAAAGTGTTGATAAAGCAAAGTTTGTACATTAAAACCTAGTTTTGGTGTAAAGTGCAATTTACCCAAAACCTAGGGTTCAATATGCAAATTACCACTTCAATAAGGTCCCTAATAATATTTGGCATCAATTAGAGCAAAGAAAATGAGATGGGCACCTCATTTGAATTATCTTGGAGGAGAGAGAATCTTGACATTAAAATAATCAAGATTTAATCCTAATTGAAACCCTAATTCAATTTAGGGCAAAAATGAATAAAAATAATTGAAGGGCTTTCAACCAAAATGTTTTGGGTTGATTTTGAATAAGTATGGAAGTTCCTTTGCCAAGATAAGGAACGAAAATATCCTAAGTAGGTGAAATTCCACTCACCATTATTATAAGGAAAAGAAAACCCACTCACATATGGATATTAATATAATAAGGATTAAGGTGCTTAATTTCTTTTCCATTAATTCTTGGATAATGAAGAGCTTTTACGAAAGTTTGAAGGTGGTTTCGTGATCAAGTAATGGAGGAGGATTAGGGGGAAATTAGTATGGAATTTATTTAAGGAAAATGATTCATTTTCTCTTTCATCAAAGACCCATATACATATTCTTTATATATACCTTATTTCAATAACACATAAGGAACGTTTCCCTTAGCCTTTTCCTTATTCCTTTTTCTTTGGCCGACCTAAGGAGAGCTCAGGATCAGGAGAAGGACGAACACCACCTGTAGGCAAGGTTTGATCATCTTCTACCTTGGATTCATGGTGAAAACCCTAAATCAATGATTGATTCTAGGTTTTCTTCACTCGATTTCCATTTCTAGCCATCCATTTCATCCAAAAGCTCAAGAACGAACCTTGGATAGTTTCTGGAGCTCCATCCACCATTAAAGCCACGGAGCTTGGAGCTTGTAGATCAAATTTGAGGCGGGTTTTATAACTTAAACCCTCAAACATTGCTATTGCATCAATCTTCTATGCTTTGTTGATTGATTTCTTCAATTTGATAAACTTTTGCTTCTTTGCTGCAAATTCCATCTAGAACGGTTGCTGTTCTTGGGTGCACGAAAGAAGATGATGATGACCAAATATCTTGGGAGCAAATGATCTCATTGGTTGGGACCAAACGGTTTCACCAAAACCGTTTGGTGACCAAACGGTTTGCAGACCGTTTGGTGGCAAACGGTCTCAAGACCGTTTGAGATGCTTGACCAAGCGTTGACCGTTTGGGAATCTCGTTCCTAATTATGTAGGATAATGACCCTCCAAATTTGAGGGGTTAACTCCAAAGGAATCATAGGTTGAAGGCCAATCAATTAGGCAAATCGAACTGAATTAAGTACTGATTTTCAACCTGATTAACTTGACCTGGTTGAGCAAACGGTCTCAAGACCGTTTGAGATGGTTGACCAAGCGTTGACCGTTTGGGATTCCTGTTTATAATTATGTTTATTAATAACCCTCCAAAATTGAGGGATTAACTCCAAAGGAATCGTGAGTTGAAGCCTAATCAATTAGGGAAACCTAATTGGATTAAGTGCTGATTTTCAATCTGATTTAATTGAACATTTTGGGAAAACGGTCTCAAGACCGTTTGAGTGCGTTGACAAAGCGTTGACCGTTTGGGATTACTGTTCCTTATGATGTGATCTAATGACTCACCAAATTGTATGGATTAATTCCAAACGAGTCATGAGTTGAAGGCCAATCAATTAGGCAAACCCTAATTGAAAACAGTGCTGAAATTCCAATGAGTTAAGTTGAGATTTTGGGTTGATTAGCCCAAACGGTCTCAAGACCGTTTGGGGATCACCCAAACGGTCTCAAGACCGTTTAGGGATCACCCCAAGACCGTTTGGAGGTCTGGGTTCAAGTATAGTTGACCAATTGAAGGTCCAAAGGTAATAATCATATTGCAAGGTAGTGCTGATTTGTTGATCAACTTGATAGACCAATCCATGATGATTTTTCACTAAAGTCCAAAGGTTGGATGGGCAAACGGTCTCAAGACCGTTTTGAGCTCATCCAAACGGTCTCAAGACCGTTTGGTGGTCACCCAAGACCGTTTGGAGGTATAGGGTTGGGTATAGTTCAGTGGTTGAAGGTCTAAAGATATCAAGTTGATCTGCAATAAATTGCTGATTTGGTGAGCACTTCAATGAACCAAACCCTAATTGGATTGCTTGGTTTTGAGTGATATGATGGGCAAACGGTCTCAAGACCGTTTGGAGGTCATCCAAACGACCTCAAGACCGTTTGGTGGTCACCCAAGACCGTTTGGAGGTCTAGGGTTGGGTATAGTTCAGTGGTTGAAGGTCTAAAAATATCAAGTTGATCTGCAATAAATTGCTGATTTGGTGAGCACTTCAATGAACCAAACCCTAATTGGATTGCTTGGTTTTGAGTGATATGATGGGCAAACGGTCTCAAGACCGTTTGGAGGTCATCCAAACGACCTCAAGACCGTTTGGTGGTCACCCAAGACCATTTGGAGGTCTAAGGTTGGGTATAGTTCAGTGGTTGAAGGTCTAAAAATATCAAGTTGATATGCAATAAATTGCTGATTTGGTGAGCACTTCAATGAACCAAACCCTAATTGGATTGCTTGGTTTTGAGTGATATGATGGGAAAATGGTCTCAAGACCGTTTGGAGGTCATCCAAACGACCTCAAGACCGTTTGGGGTCAGGTCATACCCCATTTGAATGGTGCTTCAATAGTTATGAAGTAACTAGTCACACATTGATGAATATTGAAGGTTCATTGATTCTAAACCCCAATTCAATTGATTCCAACCCTAATTGAGGATCAATTGAGGGTCAATTGAGTGTCAAATCAGTTGAGGGTTGATCTAATTAACTCAATTGATTAGTTTCTAACATGTGCAAGATCGATTGAAGGGTTCAACATTGAAAACCCTAATTCAATGTGATTGATGGAAACCATATTTGGTCCTTTCGGCTTTGAGGTGGTTTGGACCAAACGGTCTCAGGACCGTTTGAGTCCAAACGGTCTCAAGACCGTTTGGGACCAAACGGTCTCAAGACCGTTTGGGACCAAACGATCCCAAATCAGTTGAGGCTTAAACAGTTTCAGAAGTTCAATTTTGTTAAGTGGTTTCAATTACTATCCTACTAAATGGTTTCACCTATTCCAAGATCACTTGGAAGGTAATAAACCAAAGAGTATGAACTCTCAAATTGGATGAAGGTCAGTGGTTTATGTAATCAATCACATGATGTAATCCAAGGGAGATTGAGTTCTTAATGATCTTGATATAATGACATATCCTATGATGTCAATTCTTCTTTCAAGATTGAGTTGACTTAGATTAATCAAGGTTGAAGTAACTTCATCTTATAGAAGATGAGGGATAAGTTATTAACCCTAATTGTGCTAAGGGAATGGTTACCCTAACTGAATTAAAAAGGAAACCCTAACCCTAGTAAGGGCATAGTGGGGTAATCCTTGAATAGTGATGTTATCATTATTTGGCATTGTACTGATATAAAAT
Organism: Alisma plantago-aquatica; assembly: GCA_963693085.1. Taxonomy (NCBI): domain Eukaryota; kingdom Viridiplantae; phylum Streptophyta; class Magnoliopsida; order Alismatales; family Alismataceae; genus Alisma; species Alisma plantago-aquatica. The sequence goes on from OY856410.1 coordinate 648,656,776, forward strand.
TGATGTGTTGTTATCATCTGTACTAATCATGCAGGTTTCATGAGGTATTGAACATAGTCAGGTATGAGCTATGATGACTTGTGTATTGAAAACACTTTATAAGTTCTATAAGCAATGATATGCCATGTTGCCTAGTGAAAGGTAACAAAAGAGTTTGATAGGATTTAAGAGCCATGTGAAATACCTGCATTACATTTATCATGTTTACACTGTTAGATGACTTGATGGCATTAAGTTACCTGTTAAAGTGGTAACATGTGTCTTGATGATTTAAGGGTTTGAACACCCATATTCTTGAATCATGATGATGAGATGATAAGGGATTGAGATCCCAATGTTAGCAAAGCTGTGAAATGAACTTGATAGAAATAGTACTCATTCTTTATAGCAAATGTTATAATGTTATATGATTGACAACATGCCTGATGCTAAAAGAATGCTGTAATGTACTTAAATAACCAAGTGAAATGATATCATGTAGAGCCGTGACCATAGATCCATCATCGTCAGTAGTCAGGTGATGGTGAAATAGGTTTTCCTAAGGGAACTCCTGGAGAACATACTTTTGAGTATGTGGGGGTTATGGGCGCGAATATCCTTACGCCCTAATGAAGGAATTGATGTGAGATAAACACTAAATCTCTCAATTCTTCATTATATGTATATGACTGGATGATGTATCACTAATCTCCCGATAATGTTGTTAATGCCGCATCGATGAGAGATAAATAAGAAATCCCTCGATGGCGAAGAGAGTACAGAATGCCACTGTAACTCTAATAGCGAAGTTACCAGAATACCCTGGAAAGCTATTATAGCAGAGACACGAGATGTCCTGTATGTTGTTCCTCACACTGACTGAGGAGGATGAGGTCATAGAAATCCGGCTCTTCTGATGACCTATGTATGGTACCGATTTCGACTTCGCAGTGGTCGGTTGGAGTATGAGCGGTATATCTCATCTCCTCAGGGCATAAGTATGTTTGTAATATGTAATCAGCCGTGTAGCATATTTGCTTAGGGTTGAACTACGAGAATCAATGGTTGAGAATACATTGATTAACATGTTCTAGTTGGATAAATGATATACATGTTCTTCATATTCCTTCTTAAATGAATGACTTGCTGCTTAATCAAGTTATAATTGAAATGATTGCATAAAGAATACTGCTCTGCATATCTTATTCAATGATTTACCTGCTGTTGAGTAAATATAATTCTACTGCTCAGTGTTATTCTATTATCTGCAATAACAATGTTTCTGGCAGAGAGTTATATCTCTCACTGGGACAATTTTTATAATTGTCTCACCCCCGTGGGATTAAATTTTTAGGTAACCGCCGACGAAAAGGCAAGGAACCTATTACAGAGCAGCAGCAGCAGTAGCAGGGACAACAGTAAATCCCAGGTGGGGATATGAGCTGTCAAGTTGTATATAGAAAGTCCTATGAGTCATCTCTGTACTCTCAAGTCCTAGGAGTCAGTAGAGTGTTTGATGTTGATATGAGATTTTGGCTTGAAGCCTCGAGATTTTTGTATCCTGCTCATGTATAGTTTAACAGGGCTGACAATGTTATGACTCTCGAGATGAAATGATACAAAGATGTAATGATGAATCAGTTTGTAAATAACTTACTTTGGTTCTTGATGTAAAAGTTTCACAGTTTGTGGATCTTCTTGCAAAAAGTTTTAATTTTTAGTGATTTTCAGTAATCCGCTGCAAATAAGTCGCTTCCGCATTAGTTAATCCTGTTTTCGGGAGACGGTCGTCACACCATAGGTTGTCAAAACAACCTGATACAAGTCATATTATACCCTAGGAATAACATAAACATGATCACAGATTCTTCTAGAACTGAAATCAGAATAGGGAACATTATAAAAATCAAAATCCAAGTCAATCATAGCTTTTTAGTGCATAAATCATCATTTTTAAGCAAGAACATGATCTAGAAAGTTTATGATAAGCAATAAAAGTGGATCAAGTTATAAAAATTGCCTATAATGAGAATATGAAACCCCAAACATAAGAAATCTCGAGCATGTAGGGTAGAAAATCCAAGCATAAGCTATGAAACCCTAAGCATAAGGAGCAAGAAAGGTAGGTTTTTAGAGCTTTAGAGCAATTTCTACCATGGAACAACAAGGTTACGACATGGAGGAAGGTATAAGGAGGGAGAAGATCAAGAGAAATGTAGATAATGAAGGAATAAAATAACTTGCCTTGGTCGAAATCCTTAGAAGATGACCTTGGAAACCCTAGGTAGGGCTAAATGGAGCTCTAGGAGACCTTCTTCTCCAAAAAGAGGTTGTCTTCTACCTTAGAGCACTTGGTTACACAGAAAAATAGAGTGGAATCGTTGCTACAGGTTATAGGAAAGATAAAGAAAGCAAATTTTCGTACTTGGGCAAGGAAGAGGTAAATATAGACCATGGACAAGGATGGGAGCAAGCATGAGGTGTAAAAGTAGCTTCCCCATGTGTCTATGGCCTTAAACTATTAAGAATATACAAGCACACACAAAAGAAGCTCCCCCATTGTCCTTATAGACCTTCTTAGATTTCCTTTGTCAAATTTCCCAGACAATCACATAATTCATTAGTTGATAGCTACTAAAGGTAGCTCATCCATGAAGGGGTAAACTCTAAAATACCCTTAGAGAAAACGCCTTCAAACCAAGGATTAAATAGGTGAACCATGGCTCAACAAGATCAAAAATGATGAGAGAATATCCAAGGAACATAATTCAAGTGATAAATTGCAAATAAAACCTCTCAATTGGGTAAATTGTAGAAAAGTCCAAAATGTGCATAAAATTGCATAACTTGCTCAAACAATGTCCAAATTGGACCAAATTTGAAACTTAAGCTTGTATTATGATTTCAAAGTATGTCAAAAGGTTATATTAGGATTATAAGAATTCAGTTATCTTAATTAAGCATATTCAACTAATTAATCAAGTTTAAGAACCTTACAACTATAAACCCCTAACAGGGATTTCACCCCTGAAATCTAAGGTAAACAAAGATGGGTACTTCCTTTGCACCTCATCCTATTACCTTCACATGGTTACTTGAATATCATGGTGATGTCACATCATTTATACATATATCCTCTTGGGTCAGCACAAAAACCCCGACCTAAGAAGACATTCTCAATATGGAATGTAGAAACTTGTTGTGTCATCTATACAACTCTAATAGTCATGTTCAACTTTAAATTCTAGCTATCATCCTAAAATTATATCTATTGTATCAACACATTACTCAAAATTCATACTTGCTAGCTCTCATCAAACATAGAACATTATGTATCTCTTATCATATGTAACTTATGTCATCCACTCTAACTCTTATGCATTGATATTTGATCCTAGGTTTATCTTAAAGGAACACAGTATCACATATCTATTAACCAACAAACCATCTATCCTTGATAGTGGTCTTTCCCAGCTATCACTGAACCATACACAACATTATAGAATCACTTTTGTTTTTCCTTCCAAACAACATTTAGAGGGTCATCATCAACTCTCTCTCTCCCTCTCTCTCTCTACGGAAGAAGAATACTTGGAATCTTCATTTAATAAACATCTATAACCTTCACATATTTCTCATATTGTTAATATATTTTGGATACTAGGATTCATCACCTTGGTATCCACCTCAGGTGCTATAAGCAAATCACATCCTTATATCATCTAATTTTACCAACATAACAAATATCAAGACATATAAGAGGAGTCTTCCTAATTATTGGAAGGCTTAAAAGAAAAATCATCACAAACTTTATGAACTTGGAACCATAGTCCAAACAACCTTATGCTATAATAAGCTATCCACCCTCATGTTTACAACGAATCCACACATACCAAGTGACAATGATCCACTTGAAAGTTGTTCCTTGGAAAGAAAAGACACAAAGAGAAACACACTTCCCACATCGTAGCAACATTGTTCAAGGTCACTAGCAAAAAGGTAACCAATTCTATTTTCATTATGCCAGTTACAACTTCTTATGTATCATTTTACCTTTTTCATTTCAGGTTCCTTGCCATTATCTTAGGAATCATCATGATTAACATATCTCATTACTCCTTCCTTGATGACTATTTATCACACTGGGTATGTTCTCTTATTTTATTAGGTTTTTCAACCACTTATTGACACGTAATTCATCATATTCTAGATTTTCTTCATTAAATCGGGATCATCTCCCTTAATTTCTTTCACATGCCATGCTGATTTTTCATTAACACTTTCTTACACACATAGGTTGGTCTGAGATTAACTTAGGTTCCACCTTATTTCTTTGTCATTGTTCCCATTCATCTTCTCATTTTTTATTTGTTATAGGAGTTCTCTCTATCTTGTGTGGATTTCATACCTTGATTCACTTTATAAACATAGACTTCTTTGTCTTTTACTTTACTATCTTCTTGAATCACATCTTCAAGAACTCCTATTTTTCTTATTTGTATTCAGATTTAGATTTCATGGTGTTGTATCTTTCTTTAGCTACCAAATATTCATGTTTTGATAGATTATGATGCCATTCTTATCTTCTTTAAGGTAGGATTGAGATACTCACACCATGATTTATGATTCATTATGCTCTTTAGATTGTCTCGAAATGACTACTTGATCAGAGTAATCAGAAAGATAACAATATAAGAGTTCCATACTTACCTTTTCTTCAATAATTGACTACCTGGCCAGGGCACCCAAATACTGAGATTAAGCAGTATGCACCATATTTTTATGTCATATTCCTAATTTTGACATCATCCTAGTCCTAAGTCCTAGTGTCCCTATAGACTCAGTGAACCTAAAGCTCTGATACCAACTTGTGAGAACCCGTTACACTAAATGAGATTACTTAAAACATAAAACATAATCAATCACTAATTAATCACATACCCAAAAATATGGGTAAATTAAATCTGATTTCAACATCAACACCCACTCAAAAACATTTGTATAAGAGCCCAACATCTTTCATGTATCCATACTATGCCTAGAATTTGATACAAATTGTTCTATCATGTTAGCCACAACATATATATACAGGAGAACAATAATCATATATCCCACACAAACAAGTATTAATATTCTAACAAAAGTCTGATTTATTTGAAACACCATATACAAACTTTTCCTGCCCGGTCCTGAGAGTACAAGGACGAATCTAGGACACACTAGACATCTAATCAACTTTATCAAAGATTCATTACTATAGCTCCTCTTTGCTCACATGTTTGTTTTCGTCACTTCTGATTACCTAAAAAATGTGGCGAACCACAAGGGTGAGACCCATATCCCAACAAGAGATATAACCTCCAACAACGATTATTGATTACAACATTTTTAAGTAATTAAAAAGTTAAGAAGATTAATCAGATATAACAAACAAGCTCAACAACACTGATGATTAACAAAATACATAAAGGAGAAGATAATAGCTATCATCATTAGCCAGACTATCACCCTTTATCTTGTTGACAATATAAGCAATTCAGTAGCATATGCATATCTAGCATCATGAGCAAGTCTAGTAACATAGAATCTCTATCATTACGAATAAGTCTATCCACATAAGCATAAATAACAACATTAGCATGTCTAATAGGTTGAACATATCAACATCATAAAAATAGCTAACAACATAAGCACAATTATCTGGATAAGTGTGATTATAAGTATATGAATATCTAGTTACAAATGCATGGCTAGCATGCTAAACATAACTAACAACATGAGATAGCTAGCATCATGATTATAATCAGTAGTAGTAGTATAGTTATCAACATAATCATGGCAACTATATGTATGCATCTACAATCTTAAGCATATCCACAACATAAGTATATATACTATCTCTTAATTGCACTAAGTATCATCTTTATGTAAAGATAACAAACAAGGGTTATCATCCAATGTGAAACATTGTGTATAACCCTAAACAAATATGCTGCTTGTCTGTATTACATCTTTTATTAAGCCCTGGGGAATTTGAATTGTACCATTCAAAGTCCAAACGACCTCTGCGAAGGGCTATTTGGTTCAGTACAAGATCTAGGAGTGTAGGTATCCTAAGATCTCTTCCCCTCGGTCAGTACCAGTAAAAGGCAGTGATATATCAGTCAAAGCTGCCACCACAATGACATATAGTCCTATAACTAGCCCACCTTGGTACACGTCATGGTGCTAGAATCTAGGGTATTCAAACCCAATCACTGAGGTACAACCACAGTTGTCCTCTAATCACATCATGTTATAATCATTGAGACACAACCACAACTGTTCTCAATCACATCAGATGTATGAGGCATGACCATAGCCAACCTCCACAATCTGCATTGTGGATGACAAGGATATATCCTCAACCTGCCACCCCCACATACTCAATAGTTTGTGCTCCAAGTTTCCCTTAGGAATACTCATTTCACCATCCACCAAGTTTTGACACTAAAGATGGTTCTACGACACAAGACACTACATGATTAGAGTTGCACTTGATTAGTTATGCCAATTGTGTGAATTAAGGCTGCATCAAACAAGTGGACATACAAACCCTAATTCACTTCTAGCAAGCATATAAATATCACAACTATGAAAAGATATAAAATGTGTGAAACATAATTTCTGATCTCATCATCACATGGTACTATTCACTTGCCATTAATGAGACCACACTAGTCATCATACTATCACAAGATATAAATCCTTTTCACAATATCACACAGTATCAACCCTTATCAACATAAGAGGATTACACCTCTTTCTGGGATCAACCATGCCCAAAGGTCATTTAGACCATCATACTATTCCCTGCAAGATCATCATTATCTTTGCATGCCTCATAACAAGGCTCAACAAAATCACTTACATATAATACACCAGATCAGTACAATATTGCATTAATGAGCTAGGAGATATTCATAAACAATCATAGCAGGGTTATATTAATATTAAGAACATACCTTTATTACATCAACATGAAAGGAATCTATATATGATTAACCCTCATCATATTCATAATGCACATGTTTCACATCAGCAAGTATCAACCATGTGGCTATGAAAACCACCAATTAACACATTAAGGTTATGATCATGTTAAGGAGGTTATTTCACCATCATTCCATCATATAACAATGTTAAACATGAATACTCATATTTATATATTTGCATTAGAGTTGGGTTCAACAAGATAAATTATATTAATGTTACTAAACCCAAATACTAACTCATGACATCCCCATTGGATCATAGATGCATAAGGTGAAGCATCACCATCACATTCCATACTATTATCAAGTATGAACCCACACATAAAGCAAGGTGTAACCATTGGGTTGTAGCATACTAGGGTTTCAATAATATTAACATAGTACTTCATGATTGCATTAGTCATTCAAGGACTATTCATACCCAATTACCATCATTTAGTTATATTAAAGCTAGGTATAACAAGCTATACCTCATTAGGGTTACATTTCAACACAATATGATTATCATACCTTCTATTCATATGAGTGAATAGGTAAAACTACCTTATTAAGGGTAACCCTCCATTTGTTCCATCATCATTCAACCCATATCGCCATACCACAATGTCACCCAGAACCATTGGATGTTTAAAAGGTAAGACCATTGGTTGTTTACATAAGTAAACACCTTAGATAAACCACCTATGAAGTCCTTGATTTGTGCTCTATAAAGATTCACCATATACCCTAGACATCCCTTGATGAACATCATAAAAAGTTCCATTGAAAGTAGGGTAAAACCCACAATCGACTGTTCATTTAAAACAAGCCATCCATTGTCAACAAGTAAGCTCCTTAAGTTGATCATATAAAGGAAACCATATAAATCACATTATTAGGACCAACATATTACATTATCCATCATTCCACTTTGTTGGAGGAATAAACATCATATCTTGACCATTGGGCCAAGCTCATTTATTAAAACCATCAATTGCAGTATAGGTCCGACCATTGCATCAAGTTACCCAAGAAAGCATTGGTCTAAGGCTTAATTGATGATACAACTATATAATTAAATTACCATAGGTTTTGGAGACCTGATCCACCATAATTTGTGAGCATTAAGTCATTATAGGTAGCTAGATCAACACTATATTCATTAATCAACATCAAATATTAAGCTAATGTCATCATTGATTCATAACATTAGTAGGGTACTTAATGGTTGTTCATTAAACTTCTAATTGGTCCAAAACCTAACCGAAGGGGGTGACCATAGGTTGTAACCATCATATAACACCTTTTATCATGACCATAAGTTTTCACGAAGACAACACCATAGGGTTGTTGCAATGGTACCATCATCGGGTCATGGGTTTATAGAAGAAATCATCTTAAAACCCTAAAATTGACCATTGGTTGATAGGTGCTTAACACCATAGGTTGTCAAACCAACCTGATCTAAGTAATATTATACCTTAGGAATAACATAAACATGATCCATAATCATTGAGAACTTAACTCAGAATAGGTAACATTATAAAAATCGAAATCCAAGTCAAGCATAGCTTTTTAGTGCATAAATCATCATTTTCAAGCAAGAACATGATCTAGAAAGCTTATGGTAAGCAATAAACGTGGAGCAAGATATAAAACTTGCCTCTAATGAGAATATGAAACCCCACACATAAGAAATCTCAAGCAGGTATTGTAGAAAATACAAGCATAAGCTATGAACTCGTCCATCTAGCACCTTTCTTCATCAAATGAGCAAACCCTAAGCTTAAGGAGCAAGAAAGGTAGGGTTTTAGAGCTTTAGAGCGATTTTTACCATGGAACAGCAAGGTTCCGACCTGGAGGAAGGTCTAAGGAAGGATAAGAGAAATAGAAACGTATAAGGAAGGAAGAAAATAACTTTCCTTGCTCAAAATCCCTAGAAGATGACCTTGGAAACCCTAGGTAGGGCTAAATGGAGCTCTAGGAGACCTTCTTCTCCAAAATGAGGTTGTCTTCTACATTAGAGCACTTGGTTCCACAGAAAAAAAGAGTGGAGTCATTTATGCAGGTTATAGGAAAGAGAAATCAAGCAAAGTTTCGTACTTGGGCAAGGAAGAGGTAAATATAGCCCATGGAAAGGATGGGAGCAAGCATGAGGTGTAAAAGTAGCTTCCCCATGTGTCTATGGCTTTAAACTATTAAGAATATACAAGAACACACACAAGAAGCTCCCCCAACGTCCTTGTAGTCCTACTTAACTTTTGTTTGTCGAATTTCCCAGCCAATCACATAATTCATTAGTTGATAGCTACTAAAGGTAGCTCATCCGTGAAGGGGTAAACCCTAAAATACCCTTTGAGAAAACACCTTCAAACCAAGGATTAAATAGGTTAAACATGGTTCAAAAAGCTCAAGAATGATGAGATAATATCTAAGGAACATAGAGAAAGTGATAAATTGCAAATAAACCTCTCAATTGGGTAAATTGCAGAAAAGTCCAAAATGTGCATAAAATTGCATAACTTGCTCAAACAGTGTACAAATTGGACCAAATTTGAAACTTAAGCTTATATTATGATTTAAAAGCATATAAAAATGTTATATTAGGGTTCTAAGAATTAAATTATGGTAATTAAGTTTATTCAACTCATTAAGCAAGTTTAGGGGCCTTATAGTGCATGTCGATTATGAAGCTTGGGGCACTTTGGTCTAATGTGTCCAGGTTCATTGGAATAATGACATATCACTGGAGTCCCATGATGAGGTTTGTCCCTGGAAAAATTCCCTATAGGATGGTAACCATTTCACTTAGCACACTTGTCCCTTTTATGTACATCTCCTGAGGGCTTCCTCTTCTTGTCAAACTCCCTAGGTTGAAACCCTGGGTAAGGCTCCACAACCAAAGCTTTATAAACCATATAATGAAAAGTCAAAGGTAGTTGTGGGATAAGATCATGACCCACTTTGTAGTTGAGTCCTTGGAGATATAGGTCAGCTCTACGTTCTTCACTAAGTCCAGAAGCATATCTCTCAAGCAACACATTTTGCACATAAGCAGAAATAGTCAAAGAACCTTGCTTCAGGTTGTAGAACTCAGCTTCCTTATTCTTTAGGGCAGTAGTGTAGATGTACTTCCCATGAAAAAGCACCAAGAACTTCTCCCATGTCATGGTAGAGATATCATGTTTCCTTGTTATCCCATTTTTAGTGCTTCCATCCAAAACATATGAAGCAAATATAACCTTCTAGTAGTGAGGACATGACATACCATCAAAGGTCCTCTCCATTGCTAACACCCAATCATCAGCTTTGTCAACCATATCTATCTCACCTTCACCCTTGAAGGATGTGGTTGCATCTTCATTAATTCCATTATGGCATACTCCTTAGGCTTTTCAAGCACATGTGTGTTGTTTATCTTTCTTGCCAAAGTTGTGGCAAAAAGTTGTTGAAACATGGCCAACCCTTGCTCAGGAGAAATGACTATGTTCGTACTAGCTCAAACTGGGGTTTCCTAGCCTACTGATGATCCACTTCTATTTATAGGAGTATCTGGAGTAATTGAAGTGGTAAAGGGTGGATCCACCCTTGGCATCCCAAAATTAGAGTTCTGGGGTGTCTCGAAACGGTACTGGTTGTCAACCGTTGAGTTATCTTCCTCCATTAGGGTTTTGCCCTACACAAGGCAAGGATACTAGGTTTAAGCAACCTAGGGAAAAAGGTCTACATCTTAAGGGAGACAAGATTGAAATATTTAGATAACTGACAGCCACAGGATCTGATACCATGCTGCAAGGAGTGGGATCCCAGAGGGGAACTATTCCCTACTAAAATAGAAAGGCAACATCCCAAACCAAACATGTAACATCCCTGACCTGGGTTATGCTCTAACCCTAGATGTTTTTCTTAATAATGTTGATTATATGCTTTTTCATATTCTTGGAAAGTAATTAAGGCTCAAAAGGAACTTATATTTCAATTTTAGTCCTTTTTGAATAATGTTGAAACATTGTTTTGTTAGTTTTTGGACTAAAGTGCAAATCACCCAAGTTGAGGGGTTAACTTGCAAATTGTACATGATAAAATGTTACTCAGATGTTGAAGCATGACAAGAATGAGAGTGATGCAGTGGTATGGTTTCCACAAGCTTGAGCACCAAGATAAAGCTTGCTGAGCAATCTTTGTGCATTAAAACCTAGTTTTGGTGTAATGTGCAATTTACCTAAAAACTAGGGTTCAATATGAAAAATACCACTTCTAGAGGGTCCCACATGTTTCTTACCATCATGTAGAGAAAATAAAATGAGAGGGGCGCCTCACTTGAATTATTTTGGAGGAGAGAGAATCTTGATATTAAAATAATCAAGATTTAAGCATAATTGAAACCCTAATTCAATTTAATGCAAAAATAAATAAAATAATTGTAGGGCCTTCAACCAAAAACGAGATGGTTGAATTTTCTCAATTGTGAACGTTTTTGTGCCTTGTAAAGGCAACGAAAATATCCAAGGGAATGGATAACTCATTCTCATTATTAAAGGAAAAAGTAATATCCACTAAAAAGGGGATATTAGTATAATATGTTTAAGGTGCTTAATTCCTTTTCTTTTAATTCTTGGATAATGATGAGATTTTGCAAGTGAATGAAGGTGGATTAGTGGCCAAGGAATTGAGGGGAAAGAGGCAACACTAATTTAGGAATTAAAAGAATTTTAATAAGCCATTTTCTCTCTCATTGATTTTCTTATAAAAACACCTTTTACAACCCAAATCAAAAGCTTTTTCCGAACCCATTTCTTCTCCTTACTTGAAAACTTACCAAGGGAGCTAGGAGAATCTGGAGGACAACCCCCAACCTGTTGGAAAGCTTATTGATCTTCTTTCACCTTGATTTCATGGTGAAAATCATAAAACAATGCATGATTCTTCTCTATTTCACTCCATCTTCAATCCTAGCCAACCTTTTTCACTCCAAAACTTGAGGACGAGCCTAGGGAGAGTTGCAAAAGCTTCCTCCACCATTGTTTACGTGAATCTCCAAGCTTTGAAGCTCAATTGGAGGCGGGTTGTATAACTCAAACCCTTAAATATTATTATTGCATTCAATTCTCCATTATTTGTTGAACGCTTTGTTGTATTTGAAATCCCCTTGATCTATTGTTGTAATTACCATGAAAATGGCAGTAGTTTTGAAGGAATGAAGGTAGATGATGATAACATCATCTTGGGCACGCAATCCAACAACCTTCCTTTGTAAACAGTTTTGAAGATCTTGGTCCAAACAGTTTCATCAAACCGTTTGGAGACTAAACGGTTTGCAAACCATTTAGAGTCTTGTACCCCAAACCGTTTAGGATCATTGACCGTTTGGATGGGTTGACCGTTTGATGTCAGAACCCTAGTACTTTTTGGATGAGGATCGAATGGTTCCATTTGATTGAAGTAATATGTGGAAAATCATCTAATTAGAAACCCTAATCGGGTTGAGTGCTGATTTTGTAATGGATTAATATAATTCTTTGGGTTGATAAATCCAAACGGTCTCAATACCATTTGGAGATCACCCAAACGGTCTCAAGACCGTTTGTAGGTCAACCAAGACCATTTGGAGGTCTAGGTTTGAGTATGGTGAAGTAGTTGAAGACCCAAAGATATCAAATGGTAATGCAATCAATAGTTAGTCTGATGAGCAATTCAATGATGCAAACCCTAATTGAACTTCACCAATTTTTAATGATAGATGGGGAAAATGGTCTCAATACCGTTTGGAGGTCATCCAAATGACTTCAAGACCGTTTGAGGTCAGGTCATGCCCAATTTGAATGATGGACCAATAATTTTAAAGCAATTAGTTCCACAATGACTAATATTAAAGGTTCATCAATTTCAACCCTAATTCAATTAGGTTCAAAACCCTAATTGATGATCAATTGAAGGTTGAATCAATTGAAAGATGATTCATTAATCTCACTTGAAGCATGGGGCTTAGGTTCAATTGATGAGTAATTGCATGGATTCAATTGATGAGGGAGTTAACCTTGGAAACCCTAAATTGATGTGAGAGGTTGAGACCCTTTTTGGTCCAATCGGTTTTGAGGAGGTTTGGACCAAACAGTCTCAAGACCATTTGGGACCAAATGATCCCAAACCGATTGAGACTCATCCAGTTTCAAGCACCTACTTTAGCAAATGATTTCAAGCACCTACTTTGGCAAACAGTTTCAAACCGTTAGACCAAGACCGTTTGGAGGTCTAAACGGTCTTAGACCGTTTGAAGGTCATCTATGTTAGACCGTTCGAGGTCTGGTTGGTCAAGACCGTTTGGGGTCTAAGTGACCAAGATCGTTTGAGAAATAATTAACCAAACCCGTTTGGACACTTAAGGTGTATAAAGATTAATTGTTTAATTGAACATTACATGATGTAATTCAAGGATGATTATGGTAATCGTACCCTTAATAAGATAGGGTGATTAATATCTTGTGAATGATTAACCCTTGATGATTATGGAAGTAATGACACCATACATGTGTCAGCTCTTCAATCAAGTTGAGTTAACCTAATCTAATCAGGTCTAAAGAAAATATCATCCTATAAAGGTTAAGAGAGAGAGGACTTGCTACATGAATGATAATCATGTAGTGGTTAAGTCTCAACACATTCAATATGAATGAATGTGTAATTAGGATATCATTGTGAATAGTAAACCCTAATTGAGGGTGATGACTTGAGAAACCCTAATTTAGGGTATTTTAATAATAAACCTTGAATGATTGTGAATAGTAAACCCTAATTGAGGGTGATGACTTGAGAAACCCTAATTCAGGGTATTTTAATAATAATCCTTGAATGATTGTGAATAGTAAACCCTAATTGAGGGTGATGACTTGAGAAACCCTAATTCAAGGTATTTTAATATTAAACCTTGAATGATTGTGAATAGTAAACCCTAATTGAGGATGATGACTTGAGAAACCCTAATCAAGGGTGAAGCCATATGAAACCCTAAAGTGAGGGTGATGTCATGTGAAACTCTAGATAAGGTTTAGGTCAAAATGAAACCTTAATGCAATGATGATATGAAAAACCTGATTCAAGGTGATACTATGTATTGGTATGTGACACTTTAATATGAAATCCTATACTAATATAGGATAAAGATGTGTGGAGCCCTAATTTTTGGTTGTAATGTATGAAACCCTAATTTTGGGCAATATGATGATAAATCTTGACCCAAATCTGCGTAATAAGATATAGTATTCCTAATTTACATAAATTGGGAAATGCTAACTTAAATGAGGAAATAGTGATGATACTCTTACAATGCATAGTGCTGATTTGTAATTGTTATAATTGTTATCAAGTGCACTAATTATGCATGTTTCATGGGATGGTGGAAATAGCCAGGTATGAGCTATGTTGTTTTACTATTGAAATTACTTTATGGGCCTTGTGAGCCATAACATGTTGTGTTGCCTAGTGAAAGGTAACCAGAGCTATTATTGGGCTTTAAGAGCCATGTGAAATACATGCACTGTAATTATTATGTTTTCAATCATCAGTTAACCTGAAGGCATTAAGTTACCTGATAAATTGTTAACAAGTGTTTTGATGATTTGATGGTTTGAATACCTATGTATCATAATCATGATGATGAGATAATAAGGGATGAGATTACCCTGATGTGATAAGGGATTGAGATCCCAATGTGTAACAAAGCTTTGAAAAGAACTTCATAGAAACAATATTCAATCTTTATAGAAATTATTATGATGTTTTATGCGTGTAAACATGTTTGATGTTAAAAGAATATTGTAATGTACTTAATTAATCAAGTGAAATAGTATCATGTAGATCCCTGACCATAGATCCATCATCGTCAGTAGTTTGGTGATGGTCAAACAGGTTTTCCTACATGAGCTCCTGGAGGGCATACTATTGAGTATGTGGGGGTTATGTGCGCGAATATCCTTATGCCCTAATGGAAGAATTGATGTGAGATAAACATTAAATCTCTCAATCCTTCATTATATGTGATAGGATTGATGCATCACTAATCTCCCGAATGTTGGGATGGATGTATCATAAATATCCCGATGATCTTAATGTCGGATCGATGTGAGATAAATATAACATCTCTCGATTGCGAAGAGAGTACAGCATGCCACTGTAACTCTAATAACAAAGTTTCTAGTATACCCTAGAAAGCTATTTAGTAGAGACACGAGATGTCCTGTAGTTGGTCCTCACACTGACTGAGGAAGATATGGTCATGGAAATCCAGCTCTTCTATTGACCTATGTATGGTACCGATTTTGATTTCGCAATGGTCGGTTGGAGTATGAGCGGTATACCTCATCTCCTCAGGGCATTAAGTATGATTGTAAAATGTAATAAGCCGTGTAGCATATTTGCTTAAGATTGAAACACGAGAATCATTGGTTGTTGTTACTTTGCATAAAATTATTCTAAATGGACAAATCTATTTATGCTCTTAAATTCCTTATTGGACAAGTAACATGCTGCTTCATCAAGTTACATGTGAAATGCTTTGAATAGACAATATTGTTTTAATCTGTTATATACTGAATTACCTACTGCTATTCACTTATGAATCTTCTGCTCAGTTATATACCATTAGTTGCAATAACAATGTTGCCGACGGAGAGTTATATCTCTCGCTGTGACAATTTTCAATTGTCTCACCCCCGTGGGATCCAACTTTTTAGGTAGATGCAGAAGAGGCAGGAACCTTACAACAAGGGAAGAACAACAATAGCAGCAGAACCAAGGACAATAGTGAAATCTCAGGTGGAGACACTGGTTGTCATGTCATGCATATAGAGAGTCCTATGTGTCGTCTCTATACTCTCAGGTCCTAGGAGTCAATAGTTAGTTATATTGATCTGGGATTTTGGCTTCATGCCTCGAGATTTTTATACTGCTTATGTACAGTCTAACATGGCAGTTGATGTTTGTAACTCTCGAGAAGGATTGGTACAAGAGATGTACTAGTAAACCAAAATGTATTTGAAATACTTTGGTTCTTTATGAAAGAGTTTTTTTATTTTATGGATGTCTATGTAAAAAGTTTTAATTTTTAGTGATTTTCAGTAATCCCGCTGCTAACGACTACTTCCACATTAATCTTAATCGATGTTTGGCAACAGAAGTCACAATTTATTGGTATCAAAGCTTTAGGTTCGCTAAGTCCACAGAGACATAGGATTAAGGTTGTTGAGTCTGTTCTAGTGTTTTTCCAGTTTATCTGATAGTGTCTTCTGCTC
Source organism: Alisma plantago-aquatica (assembly GCA_963693085.1). Lineage (NCBI taxonomy): Eukaryota > Viridiplantae > Streptophyta > Magnoliopsida > Alismatales > Alismataceae > Alisma > Alisma plantago-aquatica. The sequence continues at coordinate 648,673,055 of OY856410.1, forward strand.
ATATAGGAGGAGAAGAAAAACTAAAGATGTCTGGATCACATGATGAACATGCTGCCGAGAGCAGTGTTGCTGCACCAGGAGGAGGTGCAAGAGACCATTATAGGGAGGAGCCCGTACCTGAACAACCCCGGTACAATCAAGTTGATATGGAGAACCCAACCTTCCAAGCCATGTTTGGACAGTTTATGGCCGCCATGACACATATGATGGATAGGATGCCATTACCTGCACCTAGGGCACATACCCACCATGAAGGACAGGGAGTTGGAAAGACCTTTGAATGACTTCACCGGGTTGGAGCCATAGAGTATGCTGGTACAGCTGACCCAGCACATGCAGACATGTGGCTGACCGAGCTGGAGAAGGCCTTTAGAATCCTTAACATCCCAGAAGCTGAGAAGGTTAAACATGCAGTGTACCTTCTTAAAGGGAGTGTTGGTCATTGGTGGACCATAGAAGAAGGCTAGAGGATGGGTGTGGAGATCGGATGGGAAGTATTTCAACGAGAATTTGTCAACAGATACTTTCCCAAGACATTCTTAGATGAGAATATCTCTCAGTTTGAGAGATTAAGGCAAGGACCAATGAACGTTAGTGAGTATGGGGCTAAGTTCATGGAGATTTTGCGGTTCTGTCCGCATATGGCAGCTACTGATGAAGAGAGGATTCAACATTTTGAGAAGGGGTTGAACGCCGATTTGACCACTCCTATGTCTGCTTTAGAGAATAGGGAGTGGTTTGCTACCTTTGTAGAGTCTGCTAGACGGATAGAGAGGTCTATGATAGAGAAGCAGTAGACTATGAGTAAGAAAGTGTATCCTCAATTTCATGGACAAGGGTCCAAAAGCTTTAAGAAACTGAGGTTTTCTGCACCAATGGCACCACCAAGGTTCAATACCCAGACGCAATGGACGTCTAATAGGGGTAGAGGCCATAGTTTACCGCCGGAAGGAGCCCATATCTCAACATCATTATTGGTAACAGGACCATCCAGACCATAGCCAGGGAACAGAGGTTGTTTTATATATGGAAAGATGGGGCATCTGATGAAGGATTTTCGAGCCAGAGAAGCAAGTCTGACTCAACCTCAGAGGCAGAGTCAGCAATGCTCTCAAAGGTGATAGTTTCTAAGTGGAGATAGAGGACGTGGACAAGCGTCCCAAGTTGGATCGTCGGCACCCAGTAATTGAGCACCAAGTCAACCACATGCGACGACGAGATTTTATGCGATGAATCAGCCTGATGAAGTAGTCTACCCTCGGGTTGTGGCAGGTCAGATGGAACTATTTTATTCTGATATGTCTACATCCTGCATCATATCTATTTTAATTGATCTGGGTTAAAAGAGTGATTCTTGACTGCAATATGACAGTTGGTCATAGAGCAGAGAGTTTGAAGCTAGAAACTCCTTTGATGGGATCTGCAGTGTTCCGGAAGATGTGTTCTCCCTGCACTCTTTCCTTTTTTTATCATCACATTCAAGTGGATCTTATACCACTTGAGATGTAGGGTTTTATTATAATTCTTGGGATGGACACCCTAGAAAAGTACAAGGTTATCTTGGATTGTGAGTCCAAGCAGGCTATTTTCACAGATGATAGTGACACATGGATCTTTCAAGGAGATAGAAAGATTCTTCCAACCTGTCTTGTGTTAGCTATGGCAGATGAGAAGTTGATGAGGCAAGGATGTTTTGCATTCTTGGAACATGTGGTGGATACCACCATGGAGAGTTCTAATCTTTCTGAAGTTCTGGTAGTCAGGGAGTTTGAGGATGTATTTCCTGAAGAACTTCCAGGTGTTCCTCTGCCCCGAGAGATTGATTTTGAAATTAATCTAATTCCGGGCATGCAACCTATAGCACAAACACCGTATAGGATGGAGCCTACTGAGATGGTAGAGCTTAAGAAACAACTTCAAGAGTTGCTTGAGAAAGGTTTCATCCGACCGAGTACTTCACCATGGGGTGCGCCGATCCTCTTTGTTAAGAAGATAGATGGGTCTATGTGACTGTGCATTGACTATAGACAGTTGAATAAAGTAACTATAAAGAACAAGTATCCCTTGCCAAGGATTGATGACTTATTTGATCAGTTGTGTGGTGCAAATATCTTTTCTAAGATAGATCTAAGATCGAGATATCATCAGTTGCGTATTAAGGAGGGTGACATACCTAAGTCTGCTTTTAGGACAAGGTACGGTCACTACGAGTTCATAGTTATGTCGTTTGGACTAATAAATGCACCAACTGCATTCATGGAACTTATGAATAGAATCTTTTGACCTTTTCTTGATTAGTGCATAGTAGTCTTCATAGATGACATCCTGATATATAGTAGAGATGCTCAACAACATGACAAACACCTCCTTCAGGCTTTGACTTTGCTAAGAGAGCATAAGTTGTATGCTAAGTTTAGCAAATGTGAGTTTTGGTTACCAGAAGTTTCTTTTCTTGGACACGTAATATCTACCTCAGGTATCTGTGTTGATCCTAAGAAGGTAGAATCTATCCTACAATGGGAACAACCAAAAACACCAACATAGATACATAGGTTCTTAGGCCTGGTAGGCTATTACCGGAGGTTCATTAAGAACTTCAGTTCTATAGCTTCACCCCTAACCAAGTTGACTAGGAAGGAGGTTCCTTTTGTCTGGAATGACAAGTGTCAACAATCTTTCCAGTTCTTAGAAGAAAGGTTGATAAGTGCACCTGTGCTGGTGTTACCTGTGTAGGGAAAGGGGTACATAGTCTTCTGTGATGCATCTAAGAATGTCTTAGGATGTGTGTTGATGCAGGATAAGCAAGTGATTTCGTTCACTTCCCGACAACTTAAGAAGAACGAGGAGAATTATCCAACACATGATCTAGAGCTAGTTGTTGTCGTCCATGCTTTGAAGATCTGGAGACATTATCTCTACAGAGAGACATTCCAAATTTTCATAGACCATAAGAACCTAAAGTATATCTTTTCTCAGCATGAGCTAAACATGAGGCAACGTCGCCGGATGGAGTTAATCAAGGATTATGATTGTACAATTGATTATCATCTAGGAAAGGCTAATGTGGTTGCTGATGCACTATGTAGAAAATCAACAACACCAACCTTAGACAAAGCACAGTTGAATTCCTTAATATGCTCTAAGAGGGATATGTTTATATCCTTGAGGCTAAACAATGTACAATTTAAAGTATCATTGTTAGCCGGGTTGTTAGCTGAGATGCACATAAAACCAACTCTGAGACAACAGATTAAAGAAGCACAACAAGTTGATGATGTAGTTCAACAGATTAATTCAGGATATGGTAGTGAGAAACGAGATGGCTTTCATGAGTTAGAGGATCAGGTAGTATGTTACCATGGTAGGATGGTAGTACCTGATGCAATGACTTGAGAAAGTTAGTTATGGAAGAAGCTCATTCTTTGATGTATGCTATGCATCCAGGGAGTACCAAGATGTATCGTAACTGAAAGGACATGTATTGGTGGCCTGAATTGAAGAAAGGTGTGGATGAGTTTGTTATGCGGTGTCCAGTGTGTCAGCAGGTTAAAGATGAACATCAGAAGCCCGCAGGAACAATGCAATCTTTGCCTATACCACAGTGGAAATGGGATCATGTAACCATGGACTTTGTGGTTGGTTTTCCAAGAACAACCAAAGGTCATGATTCCATATGGGTGATAGTTGATAGGTTGACAAAGACAACACATTTCCTACTTGTCAAAACAACCTACACTGCTAAGAAGCTGGCACAGATATATGTAGATGTGATAGTGCGGTTGCACGGGGTCCTAGCCACTATCGTTTCAGATAGAGGTCCCCAGTTCATGAGTCATTTTTGGGAATGACTTCATAAAGCTTTGGGTACACAGTTAATATTTAGTAAAACCTTTCACCCTCAGACAGATGGACAATCTGAAAGGACCATACAAACATTGGAGGACTTTCTTAGGGCATGTGTCCTTCAGTTTGTAGGAAGTTGGGATCTACACCTGAGCTTGATAGAATTTGCTTACAATAATAGCTATCAACACAGTATTGACATGGCACCATATGAAGCATTATATGGCAGACGATGTAGATCTCCTTTATGTTGGTATGAAATTGGAGAAAATCAACTTTTGGGTCATGAGCTAGTGCAGCAGACAACTGAGAAGATTAAAGTAATACAACAACAATTAAAGACTGCACAGGATAGACAAAAATCATACGCCGAAAAATGGCGAAGACCTTTAGAATTCCAAGTTGGAGACATGGTATATCTAAAGGTCTCACCTTGCAGAGGAGTTCTTAGATTTGGAAGGAAGGGGAAGTTAGCTCCTAGATTTATGGGGCCTTATCCAATCATTGAACGGATTGGAAAGGTAGCTTATAAGTTGGAGTTACCACCTGAGTTGCATAGACTACACCCAGTGTTCCACATCTCTATGTTGAGGAAGTGTCATCCTGACACTAAGTTAGTTCTGCAACCTGTGGAGGTAGAACTAAATGATGATATATCATAAGTTGAAGGACCTGTGACGATCCTTGATAAAAGAATTAAAAAGTTGAAAAAGAAAGAAATTTGTCTTGTAAAAGTCCTCTGGAATCACCGTGGCATTGAAGAAGCTACATGGGAACTAGATGAAGAGATGAGGAGGAAATACCCTACTCTTTTCTCTTAAATGTTTTTGTTGATGATTTCGGGGACGAAATCCTTGTAAGGGGTGGATAATTTGTAACATCCCTGACCTGGGTTATGCTCTAACCCTAGATGTTTTTCTTAATAATGTTGATTAGATGATTGTTCATATTCCTGGAAAGTAATTAAGGCTCAAAAGAAACTTATATTTCAATTTTAGTCCTTTTTGAATAATGTTGAAACATTATTTTGTTAGTTTTGGACTAAAGTGCAAATTACCCAAGTTGAGGGGTTAACTTGCAAATTGTACATGATAAAATGTTCCTCAGATGTTGAAGTATCACAAGAATGAGAGTGATTCAGTGGTATGGTTTCCACAAGCTTGACCACCAAGATAAAGCTTGCTGAGCAATCTGTGTGCATTAAAACCTAATTTTGGTGTAATGTGCAATTTACCTAAAAACTAGGGTTCAATATGCAAAATACCACTTCTATAGAGTCCCCCATGTTTCTTACCATCATTCAGAGAAAATATAATGAGAGGGGCTCCTCACTTGAATTATTTTGGAGGAGAGAGAATCTTGATATTAAAATAATCAAGATTTAAGCATAATTGAAACCCTAATTCAATTTAATGCAAAAATAAATAAAATAATTGTAGGGCCTTCAACCAAAAACGAGATGGTTGAATTTTCTCAAGTGTGAACGTCTTTGTTCATTGTAAAGGCAACAAAAATATCCAAGGGAATGGATAACTCATTCCCATTATTAAAGGAAAAAGTAATATCCACTAAAAATGGGATATTAGTATAATATGTTTAAGGTGCTTAATTCCTTTTCTTTTAATTCTTGGATAATGATGAGATTTTGCAAGTGAATTAAGGTGGCTTCGTGGCCAAGGAATTGAGGGGAAAGCGGAGGCACTAATTTTGGAATTAAAAGAATTTTAATAACCCATTTTCTCTCTCGTTGATTTTCTTATAAAAACACCTTTTACAACCCAAATCAAAAGCTTTTTCCAAACCCATTTCTTCTCCTTGCTTGCAAACTGACCAAGGGAGCTAGGAGCAGCTGGAGGATGACCCCCAACCTGTTGGTAAGCTTTTGATCTTCTTTCACCTTGATTTGATGGTGAAAATCATAAAACAATGCATGATTCTTCTCTATTTCACTCCATCTTCAATCCTAACCAACCTTTTTCACTCCAAAACTTGAGGACGAGCCTAGGGAGAGTTGTAAAAGCTTCCTCCACCATTTTTTACGTGAATCTCCAAGCTTTTAAGCTCAATTGGAGGCGGGTTATATAACTCAAACCCTTAAATATTATTATTGCATTCAATTCTCCATTATTTGTTGAATGTTTTATTCTATTTAAAATCCCCTTGATCTATTGTTGTAATTACCATGAAAATGGCAGTAGTTTTGAAGGAATGAAGGTAGATGATGATAAAATCATCTTGGGCACACAATCCAACAACCTTCCTTTGCAAACGGTTTTGAAGATCTTGGTCCAAACGGTTTCATCAAACCGTTTGGAGACTAAACGGTTTGCAAACCGTTTAGAGTCTTGAACCCCAAACTATTTAGGATGGTTGACCATTTGGATGGGTTGACCGTTTGAGGTCAGAACCCTAGTACTTATTGGATGAGGATATAATGGTTCCAATTGATTGAAGTAATATGTGGACAATCATCTAATTAGAAACCCTAATCGGGTTGAGTGCTGGTTTTGCAATGGTTTAATTTAATTCTTTGGGTTGATTAATCCGAACGGTTTCAAGACCATTTGGAGATCACCCAAACGGTCTCAAGACCATTTGGAGGTCAACAAAGACCATTTGGAGGTCTAGGGTTGAGTATGGTGAAGTAGTTGAAGATCCAAAGATATCAAATGGTAATGTAATCAATAGCTAGTCTGATGAGCAATTCAATGATGCAAACCCTAATTGAACTTCACCAATTTTTAATGATAGATGGGGAAAACGGTCTCAATACCATTTGGAGGTCATCCAAACGACCTCAAGACTGTTTGAGGTCAGGTCATGCCCAATTTGAATGATGGACCAATAATTTTAAAGCAATTAGTTCCACAATGACTAATATTAAAGGTTCATCAATTTCAACCCTAATTCAATTAGGTTCAAAACCCTAATTGATGATCAATTGAAGGTTGAATCAATTGAAAGATGATTCATTAATCTCACTTGAAGCATGGGGCTTAGGTTTAATTGATGAGTAATTTCATGGATTCAATTGATGAGGGAGTTAACCTTGGAAACCCTAAATCGATGTGAGAGGTTGAGACCCTTTTTGGTCCTATCAGTTTTGAGGAGGTTTGGACCAAACAGTCTCAAGACCGTTTGAGTCCAAACGGTCTCAAGACCGTTTGGGACCAAACGGTCTCAAGACCGTTTGGGACCAAACGATCCCAAACCGATTGAGACTCAAACAGTTTCAAGCACCTACTTTAGCAAACGGTTTCAAGCACCTACTTTGGCAAACGGTTTCAAACCGTTAGACGAAGACCGTTTGGAGGTCTTAACGATCTTAGACCATTTGAAGGTCATCTATGCTAGACCGTTTCAGGTCTTGTTGGTCAAGACCATTTGGGATCTAAGTGAGCAAGATCGTTTGAAAAATAATTAACCAAAACCGTTTGGAGACTTAAGGTGTTTAATGATTAATTTTTTAATTGAACATTACATGATGTAATTCAAGGATGATTATGGTAATTGTACCCTTAATAAGATAGGGTGATTAATATCTTGTGATTGATTAACCCTTGATGATTATGGAATTAATGACACCGTACATGTGTCAGCTCTTCAATCAAGTTGAGTTAACCTAATCTAATCAGGTCTGAAGAAAATATCATCCTATAAAGGTTAAGAGAGAGAGGACTTCCTACATGAATGATAATCATGTAGTGGTTAAGTCTCAACACTTTCAATATGAATGAATGTGTAATTAGGATATGATTGTGAATAGTAAACCCTAATTGAGGGTGATGACTTGAGAAACCCTAATTTAGGGTATTTTAATAATAAACCTTGAATGATTCTGAATAGTAAACCCTATTTGAGGGTGATGACTTGAGAAACCCTAATTCAGGGTATTTTAATAATAAACCTTGAATGATTGTGAATAGTAAACCCTAATTGAGGGTGATGACTTGAGAAACCCTAATTCAAGGTATTTTAATAATAAACCTTGAATGATTGTGAATAGTAAACCCTAATTGAGGGTGATGACTTGAGAAACACTAATCCAGGGTATTTTAATATTAAACCTTGAATGATTGTGAACAGTAAACCCTAATTGAGGATGATGACTTGAGAAACCCTAATCAAGGGTGAAGCCATATGAAACCCTAAAGTGAGGGTGATGTCATGTGAAACTCTAGATAAGGTTAAGGTCAAAATGAAACCTTAATGCAATGATGAGATGCAAAACCTAATTCAAGGTGATACTATGTACTGGTATGTGACACTTTAATATGAAATCCTACACTAATATAGGATAAAGATGTGTGGATCCCTAATTTTTGGTTGTAATGTATGAAACCCTAATTTTGGGCAATATGATGATAAATCATGACCCAAATCTAGGTAATAAGATATAGTATTCCTAATTTACATAAATTGGGAAATACTAACTTAAATGAGGAAATAGTGATGATACTCTTACAATGCATAGTGCTGATTTGTAATTGATATAATTGTTATCAAGTGAACTAATTATGCAGGTTTCATGGGATGGTGGAAATAGCCAGGTATGAGCTATGTTGTTTTACTATTGAAATTACTTTATGGGCCTTGTGAGCCATAACATGTTGTGTTGCCTAGTGAAAGGTAACAAGAGATATTATTGGGCTTTAAGAGCCATGTGAAATACCTGCACTATAATTATTATGTTTTCAATGATCAGTTAACCTGAAGGCATTAAGTTACTTGATAAATTGTTAACAAGTGTTTTGATGATTTGTGGGGTTGAATACCCATGTATCATAATCATGATGATGAGATAATAAGGGATGAGATTACCCTGATGTGATAAGGGATTGAGATCCCAATGTGTAACAAAGCTTTGAAAAGAACTTCATAGAAATAGTATTCAATCTTTATAGCAATTATTATGATGTTTTATGTGTGTAAACATGTTTTATGCTAAAAGAATACTGTAATGTACTTAATTAATCAAGTGAAACAGTATCATGTAGAGCCCTAACCATAGATCCATCATCGTCAGTAGTTTGGTGATGGTGAAACATGTTTTCCTATGGGAACTCCTGGAAGGCATACTTTTGAGTATGTGGGGGTTATGGGCGTGAATATCCTTACGCCCTAAATGAGGAATTGATGTGAGATAAACATTAAATCTCTCAATCGTTCATTATATGTGATGGGATGGATGTATCACTAATCTCCCAAATGCCGGGATGGATGTATCATAAATCTCCTCATGATCTTAATGCCAGATCGATGTGAGATAAATATAATATCTCTCGATTGTGAAGAGAGTACAACATGCCACTGTAACTCTAATAGCAAAGTTGCCAGTATACCCTGGAAAGCTATTTAGCAGAGACACGAGATGTCCTGTAGTTGGTCCTCACACTAACTGAGGAAGATGAGGTCATGGAAATCCGACTCTTCTATTGACCTATGTATTGTACCGATTTCGATTTCGCAATGGTCGGTTGGAGTATGAGCGGTATACCTCATCTCCTTAGGGCATTAAGTTTGATTGTAAAATGTAATCAGCCGTGTAGCATATTTGCTTAAGATTGAAACACAAGAATCATTGGTTGTTGTTACTTTGCATAAAATGATTCTAAATGGACAAATCTATTTATGCTCTTAAATTCCTTATTGGTTAAGTAACATGCTGCTTCATCAAGTTACAAGTTAAATGCTTTGAATATACAATACTGTTTTAATCGATTATATACTAAATAACTTGTTGTTATTCACTTATGAATCTTCTGCTCAGTTATATACCATTAGCTGCAATAACAATGTTGCTGGCGGAGAGTTATATCTCTCACTGGGACAATTTTCAATTGTCTCACCCCCGTGGGATCCAACTTTTTAGGTAGACGTAGAAGAGGCAGGAACCTTACAGCAAGGGAAGAATAGCAGCAGCAGCAGAACCAAGGACAACAGTGAAATCTCAGGTGGAGACACTGGTTGTCATGTCATGTATATAGAGAGTCCTATGTGTCATTTCTGTACTCTTAGGTCCTAGGAGTCAGCAGTTAGTTATATCGATATGAGATTTTGGCTTCATGCCTTGAGATTTTTATACTACTTATGTACAGTCTAATAGGGCAGTTGATGTTTGTAACTCTCGAGAAGGATTAGTACAAGAGATGCACTAGTAAACCAGAATGTGTTTGAAATACATTGGTTCTTTATGAAAGAGTTTTTCAATTTATGGATCTCTATGTAAAAAGTTTTAATTTTTAGTGATTTTCAGTAATCCGGCTGCTAACGACTGATTCCGCATTAATCTTAATCGATGTTTGGCAAAAAATGTCACAAAACACCAAAAAAAACTTTTCTCGAAAGGGATGAAACCAGTTTATTCAAAATGATTATATCATAAAACAAAGTAGCAGTGGAATTGAAAGATGTATCTAACCATTACAAAGCTTCTTATCATAACTAGTCTTTCACTAAGTAGGGTGATATAAAGGACAAACTAATTACATATAGGACTAGATGAGGATCACCTAACAACTTCAAGCAAGTCTTCCATGAAGTCATCTACACTGGTTGTGGTCCAGATCCACCTTGATTGTCCTCTCCTTATCAAACACTAGGAGTTGGAAGAATACCCACAAAAGGAAAGAAAAGGGAACATCACTAAAAAGTTGGTATCTGCATACTAAAGTAAAGTTGAGCAATTATGGAATAAAAGGTTATCAAGTAGAGAAGGCCTCCCATATAAAAGATAAATGACTACCCAATCAGTTATAAAAGAGAGAACAACAACAAAAGTGATACTTGCCATAACCAAACAAATAAAATCATGCCATACTACCACATATAAAGAATTAGGGCACACACCCCATAATGATTAGTCCTGCATGCATGTGAGATAAGCATAAAACTAGAACAATATAAATATAAAGGTGGCCAAGCCTCAAAAACTTGAAACCTGATAGAGTGACATAGTGCCAACTCCCAATATATATAAAAGTTGGGCCAAGCCTAACAAAATTGAAACCTGGGTATGGGGCACCACCACCTCCATCCCAATAATAACATGGGCATACTGTCCAACAAAACAACAATGCAGTTTTATTACTTTAGGGCTACTAAGTCACACAACATGCTTAATAGAGAGGCAAGTAAGAAGTATAATTGGATTTTATGAATTATTCACCACAAAAGTGACCATCATAATCATACAACCCAAAGTGGGCATATAACAACAAATATGATTCCATCATGGAAAAAGCATAAGAATAGACCAAAACAATGCCCAAAGATGATCACAAGTTTAGTATCAAATAAGATACTTCACATGAAGCATATTTTCCAAAAGAATAAGATATTGAAAAGGCTAATTTCCATAAGACCAAGAGAAAGGTAATTTAGGTGAATTTCTCAAAAGAATATTGGGGGATGCGAACATACATAAAAGAGAGGAAATATAAATTGCTCAATATAGAATTAATGTGGAATGCAATCATACCTTCCTCCAGAACCTAAACAGTCCAAAGTTAGTCCTAGATCCAAGCCTATGTGTCCAAAGCATCTATTATGCATACATGTAGAATTAGGGTTAGGTTTTCATTAATTATTCAAAACCCTAAAAATTGGCTTTTTAATATTAGTGAATTAGGTAATCAAAACCATGTCATGTTTTATATTATCTTTTTATGAGTTCAAAACATATTTTATTATATTTTTCTGACTTTTAAATTAGTTATGAATTTTGCAAGTTATTACTTATTTAGGAAAATCCAAAAAAATTGCATATTTACAACATTAGATTTTGGCTTTAAATCCAGTACCATTAGAAAGCTTAAATTTTTTTAAATTTATTGACTACATTATCATATTTTTCTAACTTATGAATTTTTAAAAATCTGACCAATCATATAATTCCAAAAATTCATGTCTTAAAGTGCGATCCATCAAACAGTCAACTTGTTGAGTTAGCAATCTAATTTGGACAACTCAGTCGGACCTACTGACAACTAGGCAACCTCGCAAGTATTAAAAAGGCAATCCAAAACAATGGTGAAATGACGCTTTTACCCCTTATTAGAAAAACACAGTAGAATGAGAAATAGGAGGGGTAGAAGAGGAATTTGACTAAGGGGATTCATCCCCATTTCCTGCCTCGCACCATAGCTGTGATGAAGCTCCATGTTGAGTAGAACAAGCCGATTGGGTTTCAAAACACCTACAAAACCAAACCCACAAGCTTTGGAAGGGCTAGCAATGCCAACCCGTCACCTCCCAGAGACTAAAGACCATTAGAGGTAGCACAGAGCTTGAATAAGGCATCCAGTAGGTGGAAGCACAGGGGAAAAGGAAAAAACAAAGTGAAAATAAGAAGGGATGAGTCCGAAGAAGTTGCCAAACAATCGAAAAACATTTCTAGTAGTGTAACTAGGTACTAGAAGCCCTCACCAACAACTTAGAGATACAAAGCATCCGCGGCTAGTCAATCAAGAAGATGGTGAACTCGCACGAGATACCAAAGAGGCAGATTGAAATAGGGTGGAATCAGGATGCTTACTAGCAATCCAATTGAAACCTGGTGACCAGAGACACCGTGAAGATGATTAGGCAATCGGAAGAGAAGAAGGAAGTCATGGAGGCAACACATAGAACTTGGGGTTCAATTGGCATCGTAGGGGAGTTGTAAAAGGGTCGGTGGTTGATTCTGGGTACCCGTGTGAAATGGGGCGTGATGGAAGGTGCTATGCAAAAAGAGATGGAGAAAGTGGATTTGGGAGTTTCCTATATATAGGGAGTTAGGATTCCTGTGAGGGCTCGTAGAGTGCAAAATCGAAAAATGAAACAGATGGAGGAAAAATCACGAGAAACATATGAGAAATGAGGATACTAGAATTAAAAAGAAACCTACTATTATTGTACATGGTGGGTCGCAATCCTACTCATGATAGGAGACGACGCCACATCCATTAGATCAATAATTTGATGGCACAAATCACTCATAAAATCATATTAAGAAACCAAGGCGCCTGAAAAAATTTAATAACTTAATAAAGTGACATTGCATTTAATTTCCTTTTTCTCTTTCTTCATTTAAGGGTTCAAACATTAACCAAATTAAGTCAAATTTTGTACAGAGTCCATGACAATTCTAATTATGCAATTATATTTGCCATTTGAGAACTTTTGATGTGTTAGTTAAATCAAATATTATTTTCTCTTTCCTCATGCATTAATGACATTAGGATTATCCAAATTTGATGAAACTTCACCCACAATTCACATTAAGTGCCTTGGATATGAATTTGCCCTTAATTTTACATGTTGAAGTTGTTTTTATATTTATATAATATTTTGAAGGTTCTACACACTTTCTCTCTTAATTTCACTTTTAATCAAGCTTTCTCCAAATTGAGTGAAAAATTCATCCAAAGGTACATTTTTATGTGTAGATTACGAATCTAATATTATTTTTCACTTTTGGAGCCGTTAAATATTTTACTTAAGATTTTTAAGGAAAAACACCTTTTCTTTTCTATATAAAATAGATGTTATTATTATTATTATCCTAAATTTGTAAAACTTATCATTCAAGTAAACTTGAATTCATAGAAAACAAATAAGCAGTTATTCTTGTCCAATTACTTCCTTTTTTATTTAGCCTATTATCCATTATTTCCATTATTTCTCTTTTTAATTATTTCAATATCACATTACTTTGCCTAAAGCGTTAGTATTTATCTTTTTTTTTCTCTTTCTTGTTCTAAAAGGCTAAGGAAAGATCTAGAGAAAATATACTTTAACATTTTCTCACATATGTATATTTATTTCATATTTTGTTGAATTACATATCATTATTCTCAATTAGGGACACCTTGTCCTATTATTCACATTATAACCTTATGTGACATATCTTATGTACCCTTCATTGATCTTATGATTAATATGAAAGTATCATGTCATCTTTTGTTTATATGTATACATGTTAGGATGATTTATTTATGCATTAAAATATTAAAATTTCACTTATCCACCAACAAGTATATCTTTTATCCTTGTTTGGCTAAGCCCAAAGACTAAGGTCTCTAACCTCTTAATCTTGGCATATGATTAGGTTTTATGTTTCAATATGTTACACCGGGCATCTAATCTCATGAGACGATTGTCTAGAGACCATGAATCGATCGGTTCACTTAGTGAACCGATCAGTTCGTGCCCTGGTTCATCCAAAATTCATCCAATGTATCTCCAATCAACCTGACACTGCAACCGGTTGGTTCAACCCTTGAACCGGATGGTTTAGAGTCCAGTTAGTCAATTTTTTTCTTAAATTGAATATCTAAACACTTTAGTAATCAATTTAGTTATCATTCATGAACAAAATCCTCTTTTGGAGTATCCTATGTGTGTGACCCTATAGGTCACATATTACATTGGCAGTGAATGTCCATAACTAGTTAATACAAGCAAAGAGTCACGCCTAGTCACACATAATTGCTACCCAAGTAAATGGAAAGTTGGAGAACAACATCAACCTAAAATATGTGATTGGTATTATAGTGTTTGTATAGTGCCTTTGTCACTGATATCCAAATTGAACTTGATGCATGGAATAGTCATCCTCTTCAACACTCAATCTATGTTCCTTGAACTAGAGCAGACTTTCTGAAATATATGTAAGCTCAATATCAAATATTGACTCACAAGTGAAAGGCCATTCTTTTCTCAATCTCACTAGTCAAGTTGATAGGATATCACATACCATTAGGAAGGGAAAATTTCATCTAAATCACCCCCACTCATCACCATGTGTCACAGTGTATCCAATCATAACTTTTATGGAAACCCATTTCAAAATCATGGTGGGCGATGTCAAAATACCCCGAAAAACATGTGATGAGTGTAGTAACTTCAAGTCTAAGAGCTACAATAACCACCAACACTATAAGAGCTTATTTTGATTACAAATTATGGTTTCCATGTAGCACTTTTATGGTGGGTCTGTATGATACATTGTTCTCTAACAAGTATCTATGTGCTTGGTTTAATATCACATATCATGACTGATAAGATTCTATCATTAACCAACACACACTCTAGACTTATGTGTTATTGTTGGCTATCATCCTTCCTCAATAGCATCCAACTAGGGATATATAAGAATGTACATACTCTTAACATCAGTATGATCATACATCATTGAGTAATATCATTATCTAGACATTTATTATGTTACTTCACTATCTCACAACTGAATAAAATAGAATAAATTGGAAGCTTGCCTTTATTATTGATCAAGTAATTTATAAGTTATACCATTACAACCATCATATGATTGACTCTCTATGCATACAAACCAATAGACTCCCACTTTCACTTAGGTCCAATCACCCATTAATAATATTTTAAGTGATCTACCATGACCATCATAATTTTGATGTGGAAGTGTTGGTATGTATGCCCAGAGAGACAATCATATGATGATTTTAATGACACAACTTGTAATTGATTTGATTAATAAATAAAGGCATGTTTCCAATTTATTTTGTTTAATTCGGTTATGAGATAATGATGTGACATTATAAATATCTAGACAATAATATTACTCAATGACATATGTCTTCAAGTATTATCCTTGGGAAAATCAGATCATACTAACGTTAAGAGTACATATACATATTCTCATTATGTCCCTGATTGATTGTTATTGTGGAAGGTTGATAGACAACAATAACACATAAGATCAGAGTGTGGGTTGGTTGATGATAGAATCTCATTAGTCATGATATGGCTATATCCAACCAAGCACACAGATACATGTTAGAGAAGAGTGTATCAGATAGACCCACTGTGAGACTGACACATGAAAGCCATCATCATGGAAGTCATAGTCAACTCTCATAGTGATGGTGGTGGTTGTGCTTCGTAGACCTAAAATCACTGTTCTCATCACATGTCATTGGGTACGCTTTAAAATCATCAAACATAATCTTGAAACATGGGTTGTTATAAGGGTGATGATTGGGTGACTTTGACACATAGGGATAGACTGTGAGTGATACAAGTGGGATTTGTCCCTCTTATAGGAGTTTAACGTCCTAGGCCTCTTGATTAGCGAGACAGAGAAAAGCATGGTCATGCACATGTGAGTCAATATGTGATATTGAGCTTCCATATATCTCAAATAGTCTACTCTAGTTCAAGAAACAAGATTGAATGATAAATATGATGATTGCTCCATGCCTCAAGTTCAATCTGGACATCAGTGACAAAAAAACTATACAAACACTACAACACCATACATAGATTGTAGGTTGAATTTGTTCTCCAACTTGCCATTTACTTGGGTAACATTGATGTGTGATTAGGGTCACACACATAGGTCTTGACCTAGAAGAGTAGTATGATCTTGAATGACAGTTGAACTAATTACTAAAACATTTAGGTAATTGATTTACGCAACAAGAAGCCTGACAACACTACCAAACGCCTATCTCATTGCATGAGATGGGCATCTGGAGTGCCAAAGGATCGTCATAAGGGGTAAGATGGGCGTTTGGAATGTCACACTGATTTGAGTTGAAATTGGCCAAGGTGCGAACCGACCAAACCGTCCGCCCAGACTCAGGCCACTAGACGACCATCTAGGTGACTAAGACGGTCGTCTCCCATGGGAGAGATCAGTTAGGTCAGCCAAAGGAAGGTTCTAGATACTTTTGTATCATTTCAATTCCATGTTACTTGTTGTGTAAGGAATTGATGCTAGGCATTAATAGGAAACAAATTGCCAATTTCATATGTGATTGGAAAACTACAAAATGGTTGTCTCACATTACAAGACGACCCTCTGGTGTTCTACACGGTAGTTTTGGTGGGCGTAGGTTGCAAAAATTCAAGATATTCTAGTCCCTTCCACTCCCACATACTATAAATAGAGGGGTACTGGGGGCTTCCGAGAACACAACATAAACAATTCAGATTCAGTTGCTCTAACAATTGGTGTCCTCTTTGGTTATGGCAACCTAGAGATCCCAAGCAAGTCCTACCCGACTAGGAAGGAATAGCATGGGAGAGAATAACATAGATCATTGTTGTGGGAGAGCAAGTTGGTGTCTAGTACGCCATCAGGAGGGAAAACTCCTTCTTGTATGTTCTAGCAGGATGACACGAGTTCTAGGCGGTCCGTGTGGACTTCTCTAGAGGCAGGATGTCATTGGCTACTGCTAGGAAGACATCATCAAATAACAGTCTGTGATGAGAGGAGCTGCCACAAAAGATGATGTTCGAGTCTACTGTCCATGTAGGAGAAGTCAGATGAGTCCCAATGCAACTAGGAGTTTGAGTTGTGTGACTACAATGATAAGGATTATCACTATACTAGCTCCAGGACCAGGTATATCCTCGAAACCATCATTTTCATCTTATAGTTATTGACACGATCTAGTGGTTATGGGGAATATGGTAGATAATTTTTTTTATTTCCGATGCCTATTCTATAACCATATTTCCCTACAGTGGTATCAGATCCAACGTCAATTTACTATATTATGGAATAATCGATATGATTGTATTTTGGTTTTGTCATTTTATTATTTCATGTGATGTGAATAATATATGTCTGATCAAATAGCACAATATATATGTATATAAATATATATATATATATATATGTATATAAATATATATATATATATATATATATATATATATATATATATATATATAGTCAGGCTAGAATACACTCGAGTGTACAGATCGCACGAATACACTCAAGTTTGTTTGCATATCAAGACTATTTTTTGCAAAATGTAAACCATTAATCTTCACCGTCACACTATAACTAGGCTACATACAAATTTTGAGCCCAATTGGTTCAGTGTAAGTCACTCATAATTTTTGCGGTCTTTATAACATAATCTACAAATGTCCAAATGTGCTTAAATTTTGCATATGAGCTATTCATAAGATGTTTAAGAAGATCAACAGATTAAATTTAAAAAAAAATATTGCATCATGAAAAACTACTTGAGTGTATTCTGCTCCAAATACACTCGAGTGTATTGTAGTCAGACTCTCTCTCTCTCTCTCTCTCTCTCTCTATATATATATATATATATATATATATATATATATATATATATATATCCAATTTACACGCATCACCCTAAAAATAGTTTTGATGGTGGATGTGTAGCATAGTTATGGCCAACAACCCCTATTATCTATGCATGGTTGTGTGGTTGGTTTATCATTTTATCTCGGTCTGTGAACCAAACCTCTATCTTATCTTCCCAATGTAAAAGTATTAATATTTCCTACCATTGGTCCCCTCAAATATAACTCAAGGTTTTTCAATAATTTTATAAAAGTAGGATAGTTTACTATCTTCCGTGAAGAACAACCCATGTTCTTGGTTGAACAGAGGTATAAGATGATGAAGTTAATTTCTATGTTTATCCAAGAACTACTTTAGCAAACTTTCTCCCAACCTTGCTCAAACAGTTTACCAAACCGTTTGGAGCAAACGGTTTCAAACCGTTTGATCTCAATCAGTTTCAACCTAGAACACATAGAAGCAAACGATCCAAGACCGTTTGGAGGCGTTGACCTAGTGTTGACCATTTGGAGTTATGTTGAGAATAATGTAGACTAATCACCTACCAAAAATCATCAATTCATTCCAAGTGGTTTACCAATCATAGGCTCATCAACCATCTAAATCCTAATCGGGTCAATTGCTGATTTCAATGATTGAATTATGTTGAAGTTTGGGTTGAGTGACCCAAACGGTTTCAAAACCATTTGGGGATCACCCAAACGGTCTCAAGACAGTTTGGTGATCACCTAAGACCGTTTGGAGGTCTAGGTTTAAGCATGGTTGACCAATTAAGGATCCAATGATATCAAGTTGATGAGTAATCGATTGCTGATTTGGTGACTAAACCTAGTATCCAAACCCTAATTGAATGACTTGGTTTTTGATGAAATAATGGGAAAACGGTCTCAAGACCGTTTGGAGGTCATCCAAACGATCCCAAGACCATTTGGGGGTCACCCAAGACCGTTTGGAGGTCTAGGGTTGACTATGATTAAGTGGTTGAAGATCTAAAGGTAACAAGTTGAAGTGTAATTGATTGTTGACCCAATGATCAATCCAATGAATCAAACCTTAATTGGTTAAGTTGGTTTTTGATGTTGACTTGAGAAAATGGTCTCAAGACCGTTTGTAGGTCATCCAAACGATCCCACGACCGTTTGGGGTCCAGTCATGACCAAATTGGATGATGGGTCAAAGGGTTCAAATCAATTTGACTCACATTGAATTATGTTGAAGGGTCATCGATTCCAAACCCTAATCCAATTGATCCAAGCCCTAATTGATGATCAATTGAGGGTCAATTGAGTGTCAAATCAGTTGAAGGTTGATCTAATTCACTCAATTGATGATTGGCTAACATGTACTTAATTGATTGAGGGGATCAATATTGGGAACCCTAATTCAATTGATTTGGTTGAGACACTTTTTGGTCCTTGAGGTTTTGAGGTGGTTTGGACCAAATGGTCTCAAGACCGTTTGGGACCAAACGATCCCAAACAGTTTAGTCTCATGCGGTTTCAAGGTCGTTTGTGTTCATGCGGTTTCAAGGTCGGTTGCGTTCATGCGGTTTCAAAGTCAAACATGACCAAATGGTCTTCACCACCAAACGGTTTCAAAGTCAACATGACCAAATGGTCTTCATCACCAAACAGATTCAAGGGCAGTCCAAGACCATTTGGAGGTTTAGTGTGCAAGACCGTTTGAGGTCTAAATAGGTCAAGATCATTTGATGCCTTGGTAGTCAAGATGGTTTAGTGGTTGATTAACCTAAACCTCATGAATACTTAATGTGGTTAAAGGACCAAGTAATTAGTTGATTCAGACATGATGTAATCAATGGTGATTATAATAAAGGAACCCTTGATGGAATAGAATGGTTAGTACTCTTTGAATGAGTGAGCCTTAATGATTATAATAGAAATTACATAACCCATGATGTCAATGTTGAATTGACTTAGCCTAATGAAGAGTGATGCAAACATCAACTTATAGAAAGATGAGAGAGAAGACTTCTTATATGAATAATTAATCAAGTAATGGACTCTCAATATGAATGAATGCTTAATTAGGGTATGATCCATGTTAGTGAGATCATGAAACCCTAATTATGATGGTTAATGAGTCCTAACCCTAATTGGGGGCATAAATGGAAGTAATCCTAATACATGATGATGGTATGATCTTAATTCATTGTAATGTGAATAGTAAACCCTAATCTAAGGTAATGCAATGTGATATGAATAGTAAACACTAATCTAGGGTAAGGAGATGATGTGAACAGTAAACCCTAATTCTGGGTTATGCCTTAAGCATGAAGTGCTGGGTTTGGATAACAAAATAAGGAATAATTATTCCTAATTATGCAAAAAGGGTTGGTTAACCCTAATTGAATTGAAAAGGGAAACCCTAACCCTAATAAGGGCATAGTGGTGCAACCCTTGAATAGTAAAGTCATCTTTATTTTACATTGTGCTGACATAGATATAATGTGCATGTTATCATTTTTGTTAGTCATGCAGGTCTTTATAAAGTAGTGAGCATAGCCAGGTAAGGGTTATGATGTCATACTCATTAAAAGCACTTTACAAGTTCTGAAAGCAATGATATACTATGTTGCCTAGTGAGAGGTAACAAATGAGAATGATAAGCTGTGTGAGCCATGAGCAATATCTGCATTGTTACTATCATGTTTATACTGTTAAATGATTTGATGGCAATATGTTACTTGGTAATAAGTATTTTGATGGTCTAAGGGTTTGAACACCCATATTCCTAAATCATAATGATGAGATGGTTAGAGATTGATATCCCAATGTTAACAAATGTGAAATGAACTTGATACAATTAGTACTCTTTCTTTATAGCAATTGTTTTAATGGTTTATGTTTGAAAACATGCCTGATGCTAAAAAGATGTCATAATGTATTTAAATAATCAAGTATAATGATATCATGTAGAGCCCTGACCATAGATCCATCATTGTCAAAAGTTAGATGATGGTGAAATAGGTTTTCCTAAGGGAACTTTTGAGTGTGTGGGGGTTATGGACATGAATATCCTTACGTCCTAATGAGGGAATTGATGTGAGATGTACATTTAATCTCTCAATCCTTCATTATATGTATATTTTGGGATGATGTATCACTATTCTCCCGATGATGTTGTTAATGCCGCATCGATGTGAGATAAACAAGAAATCCCTCGATTGCGAAGAGAGTACAACATTCCACTGTAACTCTAATAGCAAAGTTGCCAGAATACCCCAGAAAGCTATTATAGTAGAGACACAAGATGTCCTACATGTTGTACCTCACACTGACTGAGGAAGATGAGGTCATAGGAATACGGCTCTTCTGATGACCTATGTATGGTACCGATTGTGATTTTGTAATGGTCAGTTGGAGTATGAGCGGTGTAACTCATCTCCTCAGGGCATAAATATGTTTGAAAAATGTAATCAGCCGTATAACATAATTACTTAGGTTGAACTATGAGAAACAATGATTGATGATACATTGTTTATAGTGCTCTAGTTGAATAACTAGTATACATGTTCTTCATATTCCTTATTGATTAAATAACTTGTTACTCAATCAAGTTATAATTGGAATGATTGCATAGATAATACTGTTCTACTTAGCTTATTCAGTGAATTTCTTGCTGTTGATTAATTATAGTTTTACTGCTCATTGTTATTTTAATATTTGCAATAACAATGCTTCTGGAGGAGAATTTTAACTCTCTCTGGGACAATTATTCAATTGTCTCACCCCCGTGGGATTCAACCTTTTAGGTAGACACCGAGGACGAAGGAACCCTTCAGTGGGTGAGCAGCAATAGCAGCAACAATAACATCAGGGATAGCAGTGATCCTCAGGTGGAGACACTGTCTGTCGAGTCTTGTAGATAGAAAGTCCTATGTGTCATCTCTGTACTCTCAGGCCCTAGGAGTCAATAGATGGTTTGTTATAAATATGAGATTTGGGCGTAATGCCTCGAGATGTTTGTACACTACTTTACACAGTTTAACAGGGCAGTTGATGCTAGTGACTCTCGAGATGTGATGATACAGTGACGTGCTGATGTATCAGTTGTAAATAACTTATCATGTTTCTTTATGAAAGAGTTTTACGGTTTGTGGGTCCCTTTATAAAAAGTTTTAATTTTTTAGTGATTTTCAGGAATTCTGCTGCTAATTAATTGCTTTTGCATCGTTAATAACATTTTCTCCGAGACGTGTCTCACAATTAGTGGTATCAGAGCTCTAGGTTCACTGAGTCTATAGAGACATAGGACTTAGGTTGTTGAGTCAGTTCTAGTGTCTTCCAGTATATCTGATAGTGTCTTCTACTTATATAGGAGGAGAAGATAAAACTAAAGATGTATGGGTCACACGAGGAACATG
Organism: Alisma plantago-aquatica; assembly: GCA_963693085.1. Lineage (NCBI taxonomy): Eukaryota > Viridiplantae > Streptophyta > Magnoliopsida > Alismatales > Alismataceae > Alisma > Alisma plantago-aquatica. The sequence continues at coordinate 648,695,377 of OY856410.1, forward strand.
TTGCTGAAAGTAATGTCGCTGCACCTAGAGAAGGTGCAAGAAACCAAGAAAGGGAGGAACCTGTGCCTGAACCACCCCAGTTCAATCCAACTGACATGGGGAACCCAGCCGTCCAAGCCATGTTTTGGCAATTTATGACTGCCATGACACATATGACTAATAGGATGCCTATACATGTACCTAGGGAACCTACCCATCCAGAAGGACAAGGATCTGGCAAGATGTTTGAACGACTTCGCCGAGTTGGAGCCATAGAGTATGCTGGAACAGCTGACCTAGCAGATGCTCACTTGTGATTAACTGAATTAGAGAAGGACTTTAGAATCCTGAACATCCCAGAAGCTGAGAAGGTTAGACATGCTGTGTATCTTCTCAAGGGGAGTGCTAGTCACTGGTGGACCATGGAGGAAGGGAAAAGGCCAGGTGTTAAGATCGAATGGGAAGTTTTCCGATGTGAATTTATCAACAGATACTTCCCTAAGATGTTTCTGGATGAGAAAATCTCTCAATTTGAGAGGTTAATACTAGGACTAATGAACATTAGCGAGTATGAGGCTAAGTTCATGGAGCTTTTGTGGTTCTGTCCGCACATGGTGACCACATATGAAGAAAGGATTAGGTGTTTTGAGAAAGGGTTAAACACTGAATTGACCACCCCTGTGTCTGCTCTGGAGAACAGGGAAAGGTTTGCTACCTTTGTGGAGTCTGTCAAAAGGGTAGAGAGGTCTCTGTCAGAGAAGAGACAGACCAAGAACAAGAATATGTATCCCCAGTTCCAAGGATCCTCATCTAAAGGTTTTAAGAAACTGAGGTTTTCTGTACCTACACCACCACCTAGATTCAGTACCCATATGCAATGGACGTCAAATAGGGGTAGAGGATGAAGCTTACCTTTAGAACGAGCTTGTAGCTCAACATCTATGTCAGTTATAAGACCACCCAGACCACAACAAATGAACAGAAGTTGTTACATATGTGGAAAGATGGGACATTTGATGAAGGATTGCAGAGCCAGAGAAGTGAGTGTGTGTGATGACCCCAATTTTAGGATTATGATACCCAATATAGTATTTTAAGACCGTGAGTGTCATGCAGATGATGATACCAAATGAAGGAATTGGTTATTCAATTATTGTATATTTCCTCCCAAGAGGTGTAACTATATATGGAATTGATGATTAGAACATTAATTGAGTTCAAGTATGATGAATATGTTGATTAATTGATTTGGGTACATATGAGTTCAAGGGGCCCGTTTAATAGTGCCAATGGACTCAAGTGATATATTAGTGAACTTTGAGGTATCAATATCATAACAAGTGTTTTTGGACTTGTAGGATCAAGATTTTATGATGATGTGAATTGAATTCAAAGTTAATACACATATTTATAAGGTTGTTTGAAGAATTCTATTGCATTCCCAAACCATATATTTTAGTGTCTCAATCTTTGATAGCAGCTACCCCAAGATATAATGGGCCTATGTATAGAATTTCGAAATATTAGGAGACTGCTACAAAGAAATGTAGCTATTTGAAGTCGAGGACTTTGATGATGTACATGTAGATGAACTTTGGTGTTTTAGTTATTCAATATATATAGGTTTGTGACAAAGGATGTCACGCAGCTGGACCACTCAAAGTGTGGGGGGCGAGACTTTAGATGGATGAGGTCCATGGATGGGAGGAGTGGCTCAATCTCAGCCGTTTGCTGTGATCTAGCGGTGCAAACCTTAACACCTACCTCCGCATCATGCGGGAGGGGAACTGGTCGTAGTTGGCCGCCCTTCTCTCCATGTTTCAGTGGGTGATCAGCCACATAAGTGCGATCCCAACGTGCCACATGGTCAGGACTTTTCTAACAACCTCCCACACCAATCCTTAGTCCTGCAACTAGGGATTCCGAACCCTCGTGGAGCTGCCCTTTCCAACCGCAGTGGCAGGCGGAGGCGGGGTGAAGGGAGACCAGTGAGGCAGTAGAGAAATGGAGAACTGACGGAGAAGACGCCACCATGACCAGGCTGAGAGGAGGCTGCGATCTCCACTGATCCCTCCCCGTCCACCCCTACATGGAGGCACCTGAACTTGGACACGAAGGAGGAACCTCCAGCAGTGAGGATGACGACGCAGGTGGCGTGGATGAGTTTCTGAAGATCGGCGTAGCAGTCAAGGATAGATCACGAGAAGAGGTTGTATGAGGGTGAAAACGAGAGCAGAGCGGCACCGATCTCTCACCAAGTCGGCGCATGACGCAGAGGAAAAACGGCAGCCGTGGAGGCTTGTCCTGAGTCGCCGATGCCGATCGTGGCCTTGGTAGCGGAAGAGGATCCCTGCGAGCCTACGGCTTGCTCTCTGGAGATGGTCCCTGGTCTGCGGAGGCGGCTCCATGGAGGATCCACGTCGAGGAAGAAGGTGGCACTGAGGTGCAACGCCAGTTCTCGTCGGCATTGGTCTGGGCGGCGGCGCACCAGAGACCGAGTCACGCAGACTCGTGCGTCGACGTTAGGCGGAGTCGATGGGGTCGGATCTCACTGCTGAAGCTCGTGACCCAGGCGGCATCACCCTCAATGACTCAAGGTGGCGGCCGCAGAGGAGCTCCGCAGAGCCCTAGCTCCAATGGCGGCGCATGAACCCTGGTTGTGCGTTGAGAAACGACGGAGCAGGCATCATGCGAGGAAGAAAGAAAGGGACCGGCCGGCCCAGTTTGAGCAGACCAAGGTTTCTTAGAACCAGATCTAGTAAACCGGACGGCCCAGGCCGTGACCCGTTCCCCCACGGTGGCCACGTGGCAGGCTCTCATTGGCCAAAAGGTAAATAAATTTAGTAAATGAACATATCTTCAATAATTCGTAGAAATTAGCTCGATGCTCAGAAAAATAAGTACGATATATCGAAATTCTCAAAAAAATGTGTAGAATGCAGTGGAGGCATAATATCTGTCTTTTTATGCACTAATCTCAGTTATATCATATTAGTTGTGAAATGCTTAATTGAGGGATAATAAATATCAAACGAATGCTTAAAATTATGGAAGAAAGTAAGTAAGTTCATAATCATGTTTATAGTGCATATGATGTCAGATATGGTCATGTTGATGCACGAAATCCTATAATTTGAGTAATATGGCTAATTAGGGCTAATAATACTATAGATAATGCAATTAATGCATACATGCTCTATAAATGATGAAATTCACAGAGTAAGCTTATATCAGTATATTGAACCTCAATTTTAATTATGAGATCATAAAGATGAATAAAATCCATGTTTTATGAAGATGAATATTAATACATGGTTTAAAACCCTAATCTAGGTTAATGATGTAACCTAGGGTTAATATGTGCACAAAAATAGAATATGGAACCTAATATTCAGATAATGGATCATAATCTGAAAAATGACGTCAGTAAGATAAATATAAGACAATAATGCAAGTAAACATTGGAATATCCTAATGAGATAATATAAACCCTAATGAACACGACTAGGGTTAAGATGATCAGAATCTGATGATAGTATGTGGTCTTGTCTTAATCAGGTGATGACCAGACTTCTAGATGATCGCGGATATGTGAGGAATATCTGAACTCAGGTACGTGGGTTTATTTAATTATATGACTATGGTTTTCTTGCTTGCAATCATGATATGTATGTATGCTCTCTTCTATTTGCAAATATTGGATGTAGTATTGCTATGTAGTACTCGTTGTTTTGTCACTTGAAAACATAAATTATGAGTAGATGTTTTGTAGTTATTTAAGGTGTTCATTATCCCCCTTATGAGGGAATGGATTAATGTTGGCTAGTACACCTCCCTAGAGCACACGGTGTACAGGGAGTCTCCCTAGAGTACTTGGTACACAGGGATGGGCCCATATTTATGTTTTGGTACTAGTCCACCTTGATAATGCAATTCATCTAGGAAAATGACTTAAATTGGTGTATTTCGCTTAATAAAGAAGTGTTTTCTATGATTTTCTTTCCTTCTGCAAATCTTTCTCACAATTATGAAAGCCATAAATATATGTATCTTTTTGCCCATGTACACAACACCTTGTGTGTTGATTTGTTGTTTCACGTATGTTTTAGGTACAAAGATAGCATGGGATAAAAGAAAGGAAGTGAGCAGTTGTCCAGGTTGTACCTATTGTCTAAGATCCTGTTAGCATACATGTTCATAGACCGTAGAATCTTCATTCAATATGTAATTGTAAATCATTGTGTAATAATGCATGTTGTATAAATATACATGTTTTTGTTGAGAAATGTTATGGTTGTATGTTCATGTATGCGTATTATGCTTCCGCATCGCTTTTTGATATGATTGGATGATGTTCTCGGATTTTGACCTCTCATTCCCAATAGGGTTTGGAGAGCCAAAATCTGGGGACGTCACAGTTGGTATCAGAGCATGAACAATAGCTACACCTGACAATTGCTCACCATGAAACATAAAAACTAAATTTCACCTTTTACTTAAATCCTAGAAACTTAGTAAGTTGTTCTATAGGAATAAGGTTTGACTTAGCCTCTAAGTTAGAACCTAGATGTTCGAGAACTAGGTTTAGACAAGTGTCTGAAACCCTTTGCATATAGAGCTCATATGTAATGGGTAGCTACACTAATCTACACCATGTTCTCACCATTTCACTAGGTGACATGACATTAGACTATCTTCTGTGTGTTGGACACTCGAGTTTGCTGGTTTGGTTTTGTTTCCCAATCGGCTCGCACCTCGACAGTTTTCTCTGACGCCTTCTTTCTCGGAGAAAAACTATATAATATTTTATTATATATATGTAAATATGAAAATGTGTCCCTCACACTGGAGAGTAGTTAGTGTTCATATAACCTAAGTGAAAGGGAGTGACATCAGTCTAGAAGAGAGAGTAGTCTAGATTAGATGTCTAGAGCCTTATCAAGATATGTGATACATAAAGTAGATGATAGAATGATAGTTGAAATAAGCGTGTGAAATCTTATCTAAGTTTGATCTCTGATAGTATAAGTTTCCTCATAAAGGTTTCAATTGTATACTAGTTGAATCCAATTTTGGAGAATTTAAGCAAAATATTGATGATGGAAGTACATTCCCTTTTCCTACTTAAGATAAGCTAAGTTAAGATAGAGATGAGTGTGCATGACTCAAGCTCTTATACAAAGGGGATATCTAGTGGTAGGATGAGATATGTGGTGAACTCCAGAGAGAGTAAGACCCACAGGGAGAAGGTCATAGGACCTAGCCTCCAATATATGAGATATGTGTGGAAAAAAAATGTCCTACACTAGATTACCCTTGAGTGTTGAGTTGAGTCCTTATGCATGATTCAAATCCATATGTGAGAATTGGGTAAAAGAAAAGGATGGGTAGATGACCCATATGATAAAGTCAATCCTTTGGCTGAGTTAGGTCCTAGCTAGAGTGACATATTTTATGAATCTCATCATTAGTTACAAGTGAGGCAATATATGAACTCTAGTTATGAGAGTATGATGCTTTGTGCAAAAGATACTCAAAATACATGTTCTCCCTTCTTCTTCTCCTTCTTAATATACGATGATAGAAGCCTCACTTGAGCTATATAGATGATTTATATATGCAGAGTCACTCGTATAAGCTTGACCTATTCTATATTTCCCCCCCTATATCATACATGTAGTATCCATGATTGAAAACATGATAAGATCGGCCTAGTATATTTTCATTCCCCTTCTATCATATATGAAAGATAAATGTTATGAAAGCATGATCTTAACACAAAGGTCCCTTTGGATCATATATTGCATGACAATATAGTGCTTAACCCTAATCCTTATAAATCCAAGCTTATAGTTTGAGAATTAACTACACCATGAGGTGAAACTCTAATATTAAAGCATGAAACCTAAGACCCTCTCACATGATGAAATTATGATATGATGTTAATCATAAAGCTAGACTAGTGGTGTCAAGCGCCAACATTCTAGTAAATGATGCTTGATACTATCTTACATGCTTTAGTGGAGTGAAAGATTGAACCTTGAATAATACCATCTTATGTACATATGTACGAATAAAATCCTTATCCTTAAGTGACTATGAGGATGTAAATTCTAAAATATAAGAATGCATACGATGATTAAGACACTAAGTGATGCTATGATTCCTTAAAAAAAATGCTTTCACCTATATAAGGTGGGGTGGGTATACCCTTGCATGCTTAAATATCCTAAGATAACAACTTAGGGTATATCCAGAACTATGATGGCTTTGAAGCCTAGAAGTGTTGACTTATATGAGGTTGAAGCCCTTATTTTCACCTTAAATATGAGCTTAGTTGAATTTCGAGGACGAAATTCCATATAAGGTAGGGTGAATGTGATGACCCCAATTTTAGGATTATGATACCCAATATAGTATTTTAAGACCGTGAGTGTCATGCAGATGATGATACCAAATGAAGGAATTGGTTATTCAATTATTGTATATTTCCTCCCAAGAGGTGTAACTATATATGGAATTGATGATTAGAACATTAATTGAGTTCAAGTATGATGAATATGTTGATTAATTGATTTGGGTACATATGAGTTCAAGGGGCCCGTTTAATAGTGCCAATGGACTCAAGTGATATATTAGTGAACTTTGAGGTATCAATATCATAACAAGTGTTTTTGGACTTGTAGGATCAAGATTTTATGATGATGTGAATTGAATTCAAAGTTAATACACATATTTATAAGGTTGTTTGAAGAATTCTATTGCATTCCCAAACCATATATTTTAGTGTCTCAATCTTTGATAGCAGCTACCCCAAGATATAATGGGCCTATGTATAGAATTTCGAAATATTAGGAGACTGCTACAAAGAAATGTAGCTATTTGAAGTCGAGGACTTTGATGATGTACATGTAGATGAACTTTGGTGTTTTAGTTATTCAATATATATAGGTTTGTGACAAAGGATGTCACGCAGCTGGACCACTCAAAGTGTGGGGGGCGAGACTTTAGATGGATGAGGTCCATGGATGGGAGGAGTGGCTCAATCTCAGCCGTTTGCTGTGATCTAGCGGTGCAAACCTTAACACCTACCTCCGCATCATGCGGGAGGGGAACTGGTCGTAGTTGGCCGCCCTTCTCTCCATGTTTCAGTGGGTGATCAGCCACATAAGTGCGATCCCAACGTGCCGCATGGTCAGGACTTTTCTAACAACCTCCCACACCAATCCTTAGTCCTGCAACTAGGGATTCCGAACCCTCTTGGAGCTGCCCTTTCCAACCGCAGTGGCAGGCGGAGGCGGGGTGAAGGGAGACCAGTGAGGCAGTAGAGAAATGGAGAACTGACGGAGAAGACGCCACCATGACCAGGCTGAGAGGAGGCTGCAATCTCCACTGATCCCTCCCCGTCCACCCCTACATGGAGGCACCTGAACTTGGACACGAAGGAGGAACCTCCAGCAGTGAGGATGACGACGCAGGTGGCGTGGATGAGTTTCTGAAGATCGGCGTAGCAGTCAAGGATAGATCACGAGAAGAGGTTGTATGAGGGTGAAAACGAGAGCAGAGCAGCGTCGATCTCTCACCAAGTCGGCGCACGACGCAGAGGAAAAACGGCAGCCGTGGAGGCTTGTCCTGAGTCGCCGATGCTGATCGTGGCCTTGGTAGCGGAAGAGGATCCCTGCGAGCCTACGACTTGCTCTCTGGAGATGGTCCCTGGTCTGCGGAGGCGGCTCCATGGAGGATCCACGTCGAGGAAGAAGGTGGCACTGAGGTGCAGCGCCAGTTCTCGTCGGCATTGGTCTGGGCGGCGGCGCACCAGAGACCGAGTCACGCAGACTCGTGCGTCGACGTTCGGCGGAGTCGATGGGGTCGGATCTCACTGCTGAAGCTCGTGACCCAGGCGGCATCACCCTCAATGACTCAAGGTGGTGGCCGCAGAGGAGCTCCGTAGAGCCCTAGCTCCAATGGCGGCGCATGAACCCTGGTTGTGCGTTGAGAAACGACGGAGCAGGCATCATGCGAGGAAGAAAGAAAGGGACCGGCCGGCCCAGTTTGAGCAGACCAAGGTTTCTTAGAACCAGATCCAGTAAACCGGACGGCCCAGGCCGTGACCCGTTCCCCCACGGTGGCCACGTGGCAGGCTCTCATTGGCCAAAAGGTAAATAAATTTAGTAAATGAACATATCTTCAATAATTCGTAGAAATTAGCTCGATGCTCAGAAAAATAAGTACGATATATCGAAATTCTCAAAAAAATGTGTAGAATGCAGTGGAGGCATAATATCTGTCTTTTTATGCACTAATCTCAATTATATCATATTAGTTGTGAAATGCTTAATTGAGGGATAATAAATATCAAACGAATGCTTAAAATTATGGAAGAAAGTAAGTAAGTTCATAATCATGTTTATAGTGCATATGATGTCAGATATGGTCATGTTGATGCACGAAATCCTATAATTTGAGTAATATGGCTAATTAGGGCTATTAATACTATAGATAATGCAATTAATGCATACATGCTCTATAAATGATGAAATTCACAGAGTAAGCTTATATCAGTATATTGAACCTCAATTTTAATTATGAGATCATAAAGATGAACAAAATCCATGTTTTATGAAGATGAATATTAATACATGGTTTAAAACCCTAATCTAGGTTAATGATGTAACCTAGGGTTAATATGTGCACAAAAATAGAATATGGAACCTAATATTCAGATAATGGATCATAATCTGAAAAATGATGTCAGTAAGATAAATATAAGACAATAATGCAAGTAAACATTGGAATATCCTAATGAGATAATATAAACCCTAATGAACACGACTAGGGTTAAGATGATCAGAATCTGATGATAGTATGTGGTCTTGTCTTAATCAGGTGATGACCAGACTTCTAGATGATCACGGATATGTGAGGAATATCTGAACTCAGGTACGTGGGTTTATTCAATTATATGACTATGGTTTTCTTGCTTACAATCATGATATGTATGTATGCTCTCTTCTATTTGCAAATATTGGATGTAGTATTGCTATGTAGTACTCGTTGTTTTGTCACTTGAAAACATAAATTATGAGTAGATGTTTTGTAGTTATTTAAGGTGTTCATTATCCCCCTTATGAGGGAATGGATTAATGTTGGCTAGTACACCTCCCTAGAGCACACGGTGTACAGGGAGTCTCCCTAGAGTACTTGGTACACAGGGATGGGCCCATATTTATGTTTTGGTACTAGTCCACCTTGATAATGCAATTCATCTAGGAAAATGACTTAAATTGGTGTATTTCGCTTAATAAAGAAGTGTTTTCTATGATTTTCTTTCCTTCTGCAAATCTTTCTCAAAATTATGAAAGCCATAAATATATGTATCTTTTTGCCCATGTACACAACACCTTGTGTGTTGATTTGTTGTTTCACGTATGTTTTAGGTACAAAGATAGCATGGGATAAAAGAAAGGAAGTGAGCAGTTGTCTAGGTTGTACCTATTGTCTAAGATCCTGTTAGCATACATGTTCATAGACCGTAGAATCTTCATTCAATATGTAATTGTAAATCATTGTGTAATAATGCATGTTGTATAAATATACATGTTTTTGTTGAGAAATGTTATGGTTGTATGTTCATGTATGCGTATTATGCTTCCGCATCACTTTTTGATATGATTGGATGATGTTCTCGGATTTTGACCTCTCATTCCCAATAGGGTTTGGAAAGCCAAAATCTGGGGACGTCACAGTGTGACTCAACCTCAAAGGAAGACTCATCAAGGATCTCAAAGGTGACAGTTTCCAGGTAACGCTAGAGGACGTGGACAAGCGTCCCAAGCTGGATCATCAGCACCAAGTCATCGAGTACCGAATCAACCACAGGAAACAACAAGATTCTACGCAATGAATCCACCTGATGCAGTGACAACCCTCAGGTTGTGGCAGGTCATATGGGATTGTTATATTCTGATATTTCTACATCTTGCATTGTATCTGTTTTAATCGATCAGAGTGCTACACACTCTTTTATCACTCGAAGAGTGATTCTTGACTGCTACTTGACTATAAGTCATAGAGTAGATAGTTTGTTTTTGGAGACTCCTTTAATGGGATCTGCTATTTTGTGGGAGGTATGTTCTCCATGCATCCTCTTCTTTTCTGAACATCGCATTCAAGTGGATCTTATACCACTTGAGATGCATGGATTCGATGTAATCCTTGGGATGGATACCTTGGAAAGGTATAGGGTTGTCTTGGATTGTAAATCCAAGCAAGCTATGTTCGCTGATGATAGTGGCACATGGATCTTTCAAGGAGATAGGAAGATTCTACCAACCTGTCTTGTGTCAGCTATGGTTGCTGAGAAGCTGATGAGGCAAGGATGTTATGCATTCCTGGCCCATGTGGTAGATGCTACCATGGAGAGTCTTAACCCTATTGAAGTTCCGATAGTCAGGGAATTTGTAGATGTATTTCCTGAAGAACTTCCAGGTGTACCACTGCCCCGGTAGATTGATTTTGAGATTAATCTAATCCCGAATATGCAACCTATAGCACAAACACCATATAGGATGGTGCCTACTGAGATGGCAGAACTTAAGAAACAACTTCAAGAGTTGCTTGAGAAGGGTTTCATCTAACTGAGTACTTCGCCTTGGGGTGCTCCGGTCCTCTTTGTTAAAAAGAAGGATGGGTCAATGCGGTTGTGCATTGATTACAGACAGTTAAATAAAATAACAATAAAGAATAAGTAACCTTTGCCGAGTATTGATGATCTCTTTGACCAGTTGCGTGGTGCAACCGTCTTCTCAAAGATAGATTTGAGGTCAGGATATCACTAGATGCGTATTAAGGATGGTGACATACCAAAGTCTGCCTTTAGGACAAGGTATGGTCACTATGAGTTCACAGTTATGTCATTTGGACTAACTAATGCACCAGCTGCATTTATGGAACTCATGAATAGAATCATCTGACCTTTTCTCAATCAATGTGTTGTTGTCTTTATAGATGACATCCTGATCTATAGTAGAGATGCTCAGCAACACGAACATCATCTTCGTCAGATTCTAACTTTGCTAAGAGAACATAAGCTATATGCTAAGTTTAACAAGTGTGAGTTCTAGTTGCCAGAATTATATTTTCTTGGACACGTAATATCTGCCTCAGGTATACGTGTTGACCCTAAAAAGGTAGAATCTGTCCTGCAATGGGAGCAGTCGAGGACATCGACAGAGATTCAAAGTTTCTTAGGGTTGGCAGGCTATTACAGGAGGTTCATTAAGAGCTTCAGTTCTATATCTTTACCCTTGACTAAGTTGACCAGGAAGGATGTTATTTTTACCTGGAGTGACAAGTGTCAGCAATCGTTTCATTTGTTGAAGGAAAGGTTGACAAGTACATCAGTACTTGTGTTACCTGAGCAAGGGAAAGGATATATAGTTTTCTGTGATGCCTCTAAGAATGGACTAGGATGTGTGTTGATGCAGGATAAGCAAGTGATTTCTTTTGCTTCTCGACAGCTTAAGAAACACGAGGAGAATTATCTGACATATGATTTAGAACTAGCTACTGTAGTTCATGCCTTGAAGATCTGGAGACATTATCTTTATGGGGAGACATTCCAAATTTTCACAGATCATAAAAACCTTAAGTATATCTTTTCTCAGCATGAGCTTAACATGAGGCAACACCGCTGAATGGAGTTAATCAAGGACTATGATTGTACAATTGATTACCATCTAGGGAAGGCCAATGTGGTTGCTGACACTTTAAGTAAAAATTAGCAACACCATCCTTAGACGGAGCACAATTGAATTATTTGGTGTGCTCTTGGAGGGATATGTTTATCTCTTTAAGACAAGACAATGTACAGTTAAGAGTATCGTTGTTAGTAGGACTGTTAGCTGAGATGCACATAAAACCTACTATGAGACAACAAATTAAGGAGGCACAGCAAGTTGGTGTCGTAGTTTAACAGATTACATCAGAGTATGGCAGTGAGAAATGAGAAGGTTTTTGTGATTCAGATGATTAAGTAGCTTGTTATCATGATAGAATCATAGTACCAGATGTGGATAACTTGAGGAATTTAGTCCTGGAAGAAGCTCATTCTTCAATGTATGTCATGCATCCAAGAAGCACCAAGATGTATCCTAACTTGAAAGATATGTATTGGTGGCCTGGTTTGAAGAAGGATGTTGTTGAGTTTGTTATGTGGTGTCCAGTGTTCAGCAAGTTAAAGCTGAACACCAGAAGCCTGCAGGAACAATGCAACCTTTACCAATACCACAGTGGAAGTGGGATCATGTAACCATGGATTTTGTGGTTGGTTTACCTAGAACAACCAAAGGTCATGATTCCATCTGGGTAATAGTTGATAGGTTGACAAAGACAACACATTTCTTACCTATCAAAACAGCCTATTCTGCTGAGAAGTTAGCACAATTATATGTAGATGAGATAGTACGGCTACATGGGGTCTCAGTTACCATTGTTTTTGACAGAGGTCCCCAGTTTATGAGTCATTTTTGGGAGCGACTTCATAAAGCTTTAGGCACAAAGTTAAGGTTTAGTACATCCTTTCATCCTCAGACTGATGGACAGTCAGAAAGGACTATACAAACTTTCGAAGACTCGCTTAGAGCATGTGTTCTTCAGTTTACAGTAAGTTGGGATCTGCACCTAAGTTTGATAGAGTTTGCCTACAACAATATCTATCAACATAGCATTGACATGGCACCTTATGAAGCTTTGTATGGTAGACGTTGTAGATCACCCTTATGTTGGTATGAAACTGGTGAATATCAACTTTTAGGTCCTGATCTTGTGCAGCAGACCACCGGGAAGATTAAAATAATACAACAACAGTTAAAGGCTACACAGGATAGGCAGAAATCTTACGCTGATAAGCGTCATAGACCTTTAGAGTTCCAGGTTGGAGACAGAGTGTACCTCAAAGTCTCACCTTGGAAAGGAGTTCTTAGATTTGGAAGGAAAGGAAAGTCAGCTCCTAGGTTTATAGTGCCTTATCCAATCATTGAACAGATTGGAAAGGTAGCTTATAAGCTAGAGTTACCATCAGAGTTACAAAGGTTACACCCAGTGTTCCACATTTCCATGCTTAGGAAATGTGATCCTGACACAGAATCAATTCTGCAACCTATGGAAGTAGAATTGAATGATGATATATCTTATGTCGAAGGACCTATGTCAATCCTTGACAGAAGAATTAAAAAGCTGAAAAAGAAAGACATAAGTCTTGTAAAGGTCCTCTGGAATCACCTTGGCATTGAAGAAGCTACATGTGAACTAGAGGAAGAGATGAGAAGGAAATACCCTACTCTTTTCTCTTAATATGTTTTGTAGATGATTTCGGGGACGAAATCCTTGTAAGGGGTGGATAATTTGTAACATCCCTGACCAGGGTTATGTACTAACCCTAGGTGTTTTTGCTAATAAAGTTGATTACATGATTTCTTATATTCCTTGAAAAATAATTAAAGCTTTTGAGGAACTTATATTTTTTATTTCAGTCCTTTTGAATAATGTTGGAACATTGTTGTGTTAATTATGGACTAAAGTGCAAATTACCCAAGTAGAGGGGTTAACTTGCAAATTGCACATGTTAAGATGTTCCTCTAATGATGAGACATCATAAGAGTGAATATGATGAAGTGGTACAGTTTTCACAAGCTGGGGTACCAAGATATAGCTTGTAGAGCAATCCTTGTGCTTTAAAACCTAGTCTTGGTGCAAAGTGCAATTTACCCAAAACCTAGGGTCCAACATGTAAAATATACCCTCTAGAGGATCTCTCATGTTTCTTGGCATCAAGTAGAGCAAATAAAATGAGAGGAGTGCCTCATTTGAATGATCATGGAGGAGAGAGAATCTTGATATTGGAATAATCAAGATTTAAGCACAAATGGCTCTTTTATATAACTTAATGCAAAAAGATATATATTAATTATGAAGCCCATCAACCAAAAGTTGGTGGATGTTTTTGTAATAATATGGACGAGTTTCTGTCATGCTTGGGCACCAAAAATATCATGGTAGGAGTGGAAACTACTCACACTAATAATATATTAAGCAATATCCAATAACGATGGATATTAATATACCTCTCTTAAAAGGTGATTAGTTCTTTTCCTTTAAACCTTAAATAAATGAGGACTTTTGCATGATATTAGAAGGTGGAAACGTGGCCAAGGATGGAGGAAGCCTTGGTGGATATTTTTGGGAGATAAAAGGAAATATCTATCTTTTTCCTTTTTGCTTTCAAAAGACCCATAAATATATATAAGGTGTCTTTTCCAATAACACAAAGGACCATTTCCTTAGTTCCTCTTCTCATCACTTTGCTTTGGCCTACCAAGGGAGAGCTATGGACCATAGGAAGGACGACCACACTGACTTGGTAAGTTTGGGTCATCATCTACCTCGAATCCATGGTGGAAATCCTAAATTAATGGTTAGTAATTGGTTTTCTTCACACGATTTTCCTTTCTAGCCATCTTCTCCATCCAAAACTTGAAGAACGGACCTTGGAGAACTTCTGGAGCTTCATCCACCATTAAAGCTACAGATCTTGGAGCTCTGGATCAGTCCTAGAGACGGGTTTTATAACTCTAACCCTTAAGCTTTGTTAATGCATCCTCATCTCCATTAAAATCGTTGGTTCTCATTCTTCTTCTTTTACTACTCATGTGTTCTTGCTATCATTTCCGTGAAGAACATCCCCTGTTCTTGGTTGAACAGAGGTAGAAGATGATGACGTTAATTTCTATGTTTATCCAAGAACTACTTTAGCAAACATTCTCCCAACCTTGCTCAAACGGTTTACCAAACCGTTTGGAGCAAACAGTTTCAAACCGTTTGGAGCAAACAGTTTCAAACCGTTTGATCTCAATCGGTTTCAACCTAGAACGCATAGAAGCAAACGGTCCAAGACTGTTTGGAGGCGTTGACCGGGAATTGACCATTTGGATTTCTATTGAGAATAATGTAGACTAATCACCTACCAAAAATGATCAATTAATTCCATGTGGTTCACCAATCAAAGGCTCATCAACCATCTAAATCCTAACCGGGTCAATTGTTGATTTCAATGATTGAATTATGTTGAAGTTTGGGTTGAGTGACCCAAATGGTTTCAAAACCATTTGGGGATCACCCAAACGGTCTCAAGACCGTTTGGTGATCACCCAAGACCATCTGGAGGTCTAGGGTTAAGCATGGTTGACCAATTAAGGATCCAATGATATCAAGTTGATGAGTAATCGATTGGTGATTTGGTTACTAAACCTAGGATCCAAACCCTAATTGAATGACTTGGTTATTGATGAAATAATGGGAAAACAGTATCAAGACCGTTTGGAGGTCATCAAAATGATCCCAAGACCGTTTTGGGGTCACCCAAGACCGTTTGGAGGTCTAGAGTTGACTATGGTTAAGTGGTTGATGATCTAAAGGTAACAAGTTGAAGTGTAATTGATTGTTGACCCAGTGATCAATCCAATGAATCAAACCTAATTTGGTTAAGTTGGTTTTTGATGTTTACTTGAGAAAACGGTCTCAAGACTATTTGGAGGTCATCCAAATGATCCCAATACCGTTTGGGGTCAGGTCATGATCAAATTGGATGATGGGTCAAAGGGTTCAAATCAATTTGACTCACATTGAATTATGTTGAAGGGTCATCGATTCCAAATCCTAATCCAATTGATCCGAGCCCTAATTGATGATCAATTGAGGGTCAATTGAGTGTCAAATCAGTTGAAGGTTGATCTAATTAACTCAATTGATGATTGGATAACATGTACTTAATTGATTGAGGGGATCAATATTGGGAACCCTAATTCAATTGATTTGGTTGAGACACTTTTTGGTCCTTGCGATTTTGAGGTGGTTTGGACCAAACGGTCTCAAGACCATTTGGGTCCAAACGGTCTCAAGACAGTTTGAGTCCAAATGGTCTCAAGACCATTTGGAACCAAACGGTCTCAAGAGTGTTTGGGACCAAACGATCCCAAACTGTTTAGTCTCATGTGGTTTCAAGGTCAGTTGTGTTCATGCGGTTTCAAGGTCGGTTGTGTTCATGAGGTTTCAAAGTCAAACATGACCAAATGGTCTTCACCATCAAATGGTTTCAAAATCAACATGACCAAATGGTCTTCATCACCAAACGGTTTCAAGGACAATCCAAGACCGTTTGGAGGTTTAGTGTGCAAGACCGTTTGAGGTCTAAATAGGTCAAGATCGTTTGATGACTTAGTAGTCAAGATGGTTTAGTGGTTGATTAACCTAAACCTCATGAATACTTAATGTGGTTAAAGGACCAAGTAATTAGTTGATTAGGACATGATGTAATCAATGCTGATTATAATAAAGGAACCCTTGATGGAATAGAATGGTTAGTACTCTTTGAATGATTGAGCCATAATGATTACAATAGAAATGACATAACCCATGATGTTAATGTTGAATTGACTTAGCCTAATCAAGAGTGATGCAAACATCAACTTATAGAAAGATGAGAGAGCAGACTTCTTATATGAATAATTAATCAAGTAATGGATTCTCAATATGAATGAATGCCTAATTAGGGTATGATCCATGTTAGTGAGATCATGAAACCCTAATTATGATGGTTAATGAGTCCTAACCCTAATTGGGGGCATAAATGGAAGTAATCCTAATACATGATGATGGTATGATCTTAATTCATTGTAATGTGAATAGTAAACCCTAATCTAAGGTAATGCGATGTGATATGAATAGTAAACACTAATCTAGGGTAAGGAGATGATGTGAACAGTAAACCATAATTCTGGGTTATGCCTTATACATGAAGTGCTAGGTTTGGATAATAAAATAAGGAATCATTATTCCTAATTATGCAAAAATGGTTGGTTAACCCTAATTGAATTGAAAAGGGAAACCCTAACCCTAATAAGGGCATAGTGGTGCAACCCTTGAATAGTAAAGTCATCTTTATTTTACATTATGCTGACATAGATATAATGTGCATGCTATCATTTTTGTTAGTCATGCAGGTCTTTATAAAGTAGTGAGCATAGCCAGGTAAGGGTTATGATGTCATACTCATTAAAATCACTTTACAAGTTCTGAAAGCAATGATATACTGTGTTGCCTAGTGAGAGGTAACAAATGAGACTGATAAGCTGTGTGAGCCATGAGCAATATCTGCATTGTTACTATCATGTTTATACTGTTAAATGATTTGATGGCAATATGTTACTTGGTAACATTTATTTTGATGGTCTAAGGGTTTGAACACCCATATTCCTGAATCATAATGATGAGATGGTTAGAGATTGATATCCCAATGTTAACAAGATGTGAAATGAACTTGTTACAATTAGTACTCTTTCTTTATAGCAATTGTTTTAATGGTTTATGTTTGAAAACATGCCTGATGCTAAAAAGATGTCATAATGTACTTAAATAATCAAGTATAATGATATCATGTAGAGCCCTAACCATAGATCCATCATTGTCAGAAGTTAGATGATGGTGAAATAGGTTTTCCTAAGGGAACTCTTGGAGAGCATACTTTTGAGTATATGGGGGTTATGGATGCTTAATATCCTTATGTCCTAATCAGGGAATTGATGTGAGATGTACATTTAATCTCTCAATCCTTCATTATATGTATATGTCGGGATGATGTATCACTAATATCCCGATGATGTTGTTAATGTCGCATCGATGTGAGATAAACAAGAAATCCCTCGATTGCGAAGAGAGTACAACATGCCACTGTAACTATAATAGCGAAGTTGCCAGAATACCCTGGAAAGCTATTATAGCAGAGACACAAGATGTCCTGCATGTTGTACCTCACACTGAATGAGGAAGATGAGGTCATCGGAATCTAGCTCTTCTGATGACCTATGTATGGTACCGATTGTGATTTTGTAATGGTCGGTTGGAGTATGAGTGGTGTAACTCATCTCCTCAGGGCATAAATATGTTTGAAAAATGTAATCAACCGTATAGCATAATTGCTTAGGTTGAACTACGAGAAACAATGATTGATGATACATTGTTTATAGTGCTCTAGTTGAATAACTAGTATACATGTTCTTCCTATTCCTTATTGATTAAATGACTTGTTACTCAATCAAGTTATAATTGGAATGATTGCATAGAGAATATTGTTCTACTTAGCTTATTCAGTGAATTCCCTGCTGTTGATTAATTATAGTTTTATTGTTCATTGTTATTTTAATATTTGCAATAATAATGCTTCTGGCAGAGAGTTATAACTCTCACTGGGACAATTATTCAATTGTCTCACCCCCCGTGGAATTCAACTTTTTAGGTAGACGCCGAGGACGAAGGAACCCTTCAGTGGGTGAGCAGCAACATCAACATCAGGGACAACAGTGATCCTCAGGTGGAGACACTGTGTATCGAGTATTGTAGATAGAAAGTCCTATGTTTCGTCTCTGTACTCTCAGGTCCTAGGAGTCAGTAGATGGTTTGTTATAAATCTGAGATTTTGGCATAATGTCTCGAGATTTTTGTACACTGCTTTATACAGTTTAACAGGGTAGTTGATGCTTGTGACTCTCAAGATGTGATGATATAGAGATGTGTTGATGTATCAGTTGTAAATAACTTATCATGTTTCCTTATGAAAGAGTTTTACAGTTTGTGGGTCCCTTTATAAAAAGTTTTAAATTTTTAGTGATTTTCAGTAATTCCGCTGCTAATTAATCGCTTCTGCATCGTTAATAACGTTTTCTCCGAGACGTGTCTCACATATATGGTAGTGGTGATTGGATATTGTATATGTATTTATAAATTGAAACTCCCTCAGATAAAATATCAAGTCTTAGATTCTTTCCAAAAGAGACACACATGAAAAAATTGATCAACCAAGCGTATGTTACACCTACGTGTGGTGCACTGACTATCTCATGGAAGTGTGATGGTAATATTATAGGTTTCGCCTCCGTGGGGTGCATTATTATCGTATCAACTTTTGGGTTAGGCTGGAATAGTGATTCGCAGAGCGTCTGGGCTAGAAGCATGCTGATGATTATGGCAAGGGTTGCATATATCATCTATCCAAAAGTGCATGTGATGCAATAAGAGTTTCCTACCTTGACGATTACCTGTGCTTTCTAGTGTTGATCGGGTCATAGTCTAATTATATTAGATATGACCCACTAGAATGTTATGCAATTATAATATTCTAGATTGATATTAAGGGCTATTAATTTGAATTAATTAGTGGGAGTGAGAATTAATTAAAGACCTGATTGATATTGTCAAATTTTCAAAGCAAATCAAATAAAAAATGGGTTTTTGAGAAATGCAGATTTTCTCTGATAGAATCAAATGACGAACAAATATGAATTGTGATTAGTCCTAAAGATGGACTAATTTATGGGACAAATTTTTACAGCTAGATTTGGACTTTGAGAAGGGCTTTCAATGAAGAGTGCAAGCTCTATATCCTTGGCAAACTAGTGCCAGAAATATTAGCTCCTTGGAAATAAAGTATCTTATGCTTAGATGCATAAAGTATGAGTTGCATGAGGAGTGTGTAGACATGAGTGTTATTGGGATGGTAACACATCTTAATAAAGTGACACTTGGTCTTGTAAAGTAAGAAAGGGACGATATCCTAAAGGTGCTACTTAAGTCTAAGTTGACAGAGGGAACCTCAGTAGAAGAACATGTGCCCATATGACTGGACATGTGTATCATCTTCAAGAATTGGGATTCACCTTGAGCCATGATTTGACCACTGATATGATTCTAAATACTATGCCATAATCATATAGCCCCTTTATTGCATGTTATCATGTGAATAATATGGCTAGACAGATGTCAGACTTGCTTACCGTGTTCATTCGTGCTGAAGAAAAATTGAGGAATGACAAGCCTGTGATGGTGATCTGTGGAGCTGAGTCCTAGGATCAAGGCAAGATTAAGAAGAGTTCTGGGGTCAAGCCTAAATACAAGCCTTCAACACTCAATATAAGGAGAAAGAAAAGTACAAGAGGAACTCATCCTTTGTACTTGAAGGTATTCAGGAAGAAGAAGATGGGGATGGTGATCTCCACTTCAGGTATATACGTTATTGAGATAACCCTATCCAATTCATCATCATGAGTACTAGATACCAGATGATGATCTCACATATGTTCTCATATGAAGGATCTTAAAGGAAGTAGGCCTTTCGGGAATGGTGAGGTGGAACTACAAGTTGTTAATGGTGCAAGAGTTGCAGCCAGTGTAGTTGGAACCTATAGTATATCTCTTCCCATAGGGATTGTAATAGAGTTCAAGAACTTCTATTATGTATGTGCTAAATATAGAAACATCATTTTTGTATCTTATATGGACAAGGATGTATTTGAATTCCATATTATAAATGGTTGATGTTCTATTTCAAAAGATGGGATCTTTTATTGCAGTGCCCCAATGTCTTATGGTCTTTACTTATAAGATCTGAAGATAGATGTATATAACGCCAATACCAAAAGAATAAAACTTGACAACTCAAACAAAATATACCTTTGGAATTGTTGTCTAGGTAACGTAAATGAGAATCACATATATAGACTCCATAATATCTAAACTCTTTTGATTTCAAATCCATAGAGACATGTGAATCTTGTTTGTTGGGCAAGATGGATAAGACCCCTTTCACTGATAATAATGACAGGGCTAGTGATCTATTAGGACTCATACATACCGATATGTGTGGACCTTTTAGAACAACTGCTAGAGGTGGGTATCTGTACTTCATTACCTTTAGTGATGACTTCAGTAGTTATGGCTATGTTTATTAAATGAAATATAAGTTAGAAACTCTTAAATAGTTCAAGGAATCAATGAATTAAGAGAAGAACCAACTTCGTAAAAGAATTAAGGCACATTGTGCAGATCGAGGTTGAAAATAATTAAACCAAGAGTTTGAGAACATTGTTAGAGCCCATGGGATTGTATCCCGGTGGGCTCCACCTGGAACACCTCAGCATAATGGTGTATCAGAAACAAGGAATCACACATTACTGAATATGGTGCAATCTATGATGAGTTTAGCCGAGCTTCTAACTACCTTCTGGGGATATGATCTACATACATCCATGTATAGACTAAACTCAGTGCCATCTAAATCGATTTAAAAGACACCATATGAGATATGGAATGGGAAGTGTCCCAAAATGTCTTTCATGAGAATTTGAGGATGTGAAGCTTATGTTAAGAAAATGTTTCTTGAAAAGTTTGGCCACAAATATGATAAATATAATTTTTTTGAATTTCCTAAGGAAACTAGAGGATATTACTTTTATTCCCCATCTGACAAAAAGTGTTTGTTGCCAAGGATGCTGCATTCCTTGAGATGAATTTCATTTCCAAAGAAATCCATGGGAGATAAGGGGAACTCAAAGAGGTTTGAGACCAACAAGAAATCATTGAACCGATATATGAACAAGAGGAACAAAGAGAATCACAAGATGTTGTGGAGCCTCAGATTCCTTAAGTAACATAGGAACCTTGTAGATCTAATAGGACATGCCTTGATCCTGAAAGATTTGGATATCGTGCAACTCAGGAAGGAAGTGAATAGGTTATAGATGATGAGCCAATATCGTATCATGATTCTACTGAGGGACCGAAGTCTGAGAAATGACTTGAGGACATGAGATCTAAGATGGAATCCATGTTTACCAAAAAAATATGGACTTTGGTGGATCCACCTAAAGGAGTAAAACCCATAGGGTGCAAGTGGGTCTTCAAGAAGAAGACCGACATGGATGGTAGAGTACGAACTTATAAGGGCAGATTGGTAGCAAAGAGTTTCAGACAAGTTCAAGGTGTTGGCTATGATGAAACCTTTTCTCCAGTGGCCATGGTTAAATCCATCAAGATCATGCTTGCTAATGTAACTTAACATGACTATAAAATTTGACAGATGGATGTTAAAACTATATTCCTTAATAGGAATCTTCTCTAGGATGTGTACATAACACAACTAGAGGGTTTCATCAATTTAAAGGATGCAAATAAAGCTATAAGCTTTAAAGGTCAATCTATGGATTGAAGCAAGCATTTTGGAGTTGGAATATTTTTTTTGATGAGACAATCAAAGAGTTTGTCTTTATTCAAAATGAAGATGAACCTTGTGAGCACAAGAAGGTTAGTGGGAGCATAGTGGCATTCCTTTTATTACATGTAGATGGCATATTATTGATGGGGAATGACTTCCCTACTTTACAAAGGTAAATACTTGGATGGGAAGTACATTTTCTAAGAAATACTTGGGAGAAGCATCCTACATGGGATAAAGATAAATAGAGATAGATCATGAAGGATTCCTAAACTAAGTCAAAGCACATACATTGACAAAGTGTTCAAGTGGTTCAACACAGAGAACTCAAAGAGAGGAAACCTTCCATCATTCGATGGAGTGACCATCTCTATAGGTTAATGTCCCAGTTCTTATGAAAAAGGGAACACATGAGCTTGATTCCATATTCCTCAACAATTGGATCAATCATGTACACAATGTTGTGTACCCATCCAGATGTCTTGTTTGCTTTGAGCATGGTGAGGAGATATTAGTCAGATCTAGGTGATGCTTACTAGACAGTCATGAAGAACATCTACAAGTACTTGAGAGGGACTAAGGATCAGTTCTTGGTCTATGGTAGAGAGGAGAGTTGGCGGTAAAGGGTTACACCAATGCAAGCTTCCAAACTGATCAAGATGATTACAAATCACAATCATAATTTTTGTTTAGCCTAAACAATGGAGTTGTAAGCTAGAAGAGTTCCAAGAAAGTGACATCTACTAATTCTACAATAAAGGCTTAGTATGTTGCTGCATCGAATGCAACAAAGGAGGCTATATGGATCACAAAATTCATTACAGAACATGGCATTGTTCCAAGCATCAACGATGCGGTTGGGCTATATTGTGACAACAATGGAGCTATTGCATACGATAAGGAACCTAGATTGCACCAGTACTCAGATCATATACAAAGGCGATATCATCTCATACGAAAGATCATATAGTCATGAGATGTAAATATTTACAAAGTACCACCTGAGAACAATGTTGTTGATCCGTTGACAAAGGCACTTTCACAGAAGAAGCGTGATGGTCATGTAAGGTCACTCAGAATAAGATTCATGGGTAATTGGCTCTAAGTGAAAGTGGGAGTTTGTTGGAATGTATGCCCAGAGAGCTAATCACATGTTGATTTTAATGGCATAACTTGTAATTGATTTGATTGATAAATAAAGGAAAGCTTCCAATTTATTTGGTTTAATTCAGTTATGAGATAATGATGCAACATTATAAATCTCTAGATAATAATATTACTCAATGACGTATGTCTTCAAGTATTATCATTGGGGAAATCAGATCATATAGATGTTAAGAGTACATATACATATTTGAATTATGTCCATGATCAGTTGTTATTGTGGAAGTTAATAGAAAACAATAGTACATAACATCATAGTGTGGGTTGGTTGATGACAAATTCTCATTAGTCATGATATGGCTATATCAAACTAAGCACACATATACATGTTAGAGAATACTGTATTGGACAGACCCACTATGAGACTGACACATGGAAGCTATCATCATGGAAGTCATAGTCAGCTCTCACAATGATGGTGGTGGTTGTGGTTCATAGACCTAAAATCATTGCACTCATCACATGTTGTTGGGTATGCCTTGACTTCATCAAATGCAGTTCTAGAACATGGGTTGTTATAAAGGTGATGATTGGGTGACATTGACACATGGGGATAGACTGTGAGTGATTGAAATAGGATTTCTCCCTCTTATAGGAGTTTGATGTCTTAGGCCTCTTGATTAGAAAGACTAAGAAATGCATGGCCATGCACATGTGAGTCAATATGAGATATTGAGCTTACATATATCTTAGGAAGTCTTCTATGGATCAAGAAACAAGATTGAATGATGAACAAGATGATTGCTCCATGCCTTGAGTTCAATCTGGACATCAGTGACAAAGGAACTATACAAACACTACAACACCATACACAATTATAGGTTGAATTTATTTTCCAACTTTTCATTTACTTGGGTACCATTGATGTGCAACTAGGAACCATTCATTTCTGGTGATGTCATAAGTTGTTATTGACATTCACTGTCAACGTAATATAGGACCTATAGGTTCACACACATAGGTCTCGACCAAGAAGAGGAGTATGATCTTGAACGATGGTTGAATTAATTACTAAAACATTTAGCTAATTCATTCACACAACAAGCATCCTGATAATACTGCTAGATTCCCATCTCATGGTAGGAGACGTCCATATGGAGTGCCAAACGGCCGTCTTAAGGGTTGAGATGGGCGTTTGGAATGTCAGACTAATTTGAGTTGAAATTGGCTAAGGTGCAAATTGATCGAATCAACTGGCCAGACTCAGGTCACCAGACGACCGTTTGGTGATCGAGACAGCCACTCGCATCTGTGAGATCAGTCAGATTGGTTGAAGTAAGGTAATAGATACTTTTTGTATTTGTTTCAATTGCACATTACTTGTTGTGTAAGGAATTGATGCTTGGCACTAATGGGAAATGAATTACCAATTTTATATGCGATTGGGAAACTACAAAACAGCCATCTCACAGTATGAGACGACCGTCTGGCATGCTAGACAACTGTTTTAGTGGTGGCATGTTGTGAAAATGCAAGATCTTCTGATCCCTTCCACTCATGCATCAATTGGGAACCCTGACCCTGACCTCTACTATAAATAGAGGGGTATTGGGGGCTTCCCAGAACAAAACACAAACATTAAGAATCAGTTTCTCTAACAATTGTTGTCCTCTCTAGTTGTGGTAACTAAGCGGGCCCAAGTAAGTTCTACCTAACTAGGGAGGGATAATGACAGGAGAGAACAACAAAGATCATTGTTGTGGGAGAGCAAGTTGGTGACCAGTACATCAATGGGCAAGACAATCCTTCCTATTTGTTTTAGTAGGATGACAAGAGTTCTAGGCTGTCTGTGTGGACTTATCTAGAGGTGGGAGACCATTGTCTACCTCTAGGAGGGCATCATCAACTAGTAGTTTGTGACAAGAGGAGCTTCCACTAGAAGATGGCGTTCGAGTATGTTGTCTGTAGAGGAGCAGTCAGATGAGTGCCAGTGCAACTAGGAGTCAGAGTTGCATGACTACAACTGTGACATCTTGCTATCACACAGACAATGAAATGCCACATGAAAATGTGTGGAACCGTCATAAACATCGTATTAACAAAAACATGGGTTAATTAAAACCGATTGTGGAAAGTAGATAAACAAAGAAACTGTTGCATCTAGATCTTTATCCTGCAAGGAAATATGTTATATAAACATACATAAACCTTGATACATGTCCATAGTTCATAGGATCCAACTACCACATAGGCACAAGGAGTTCACCACCCGTTTATATATAGAACATGCCATACTAGGCCAACAACAGGATAGACAAGCTACATCTGCTATACATCGTGAAACATCGTCAAAACACCTCCAAGGACCTGAGAGTACAGGGATGACTCTAGGACTCTACTACAAAACAACCAAAATAGCAGCATATCCATCTCTTGCCTTCTACTGTTCTTCCTGCTCCTCAGCCGCAACCTCACAACCACCACCACATCTAGAATGATCACCTAAAAAGGTTTAAAACCAGCGGGGTGAGACACACAGTCCCAGTGAGAAACATAACCCCCATCGAAACTATAAAACCTAAAAGGAGAGCTATTACAGATAAAGCAGGTAACTGATATAAGTAGGTCATATATACGACATACTAAACAGAACTAACTTTATTAACAGCTTACCAAGATATCCAGGAGGCATATAATATAGATATTTCTTTATGGAACATGATTGACAAGATAAGATTTATAAGAACTTATCACAAGATATGAGGAATGTACAAATAACTGCAATATATAACTAGGGAAACTATACAAGCAAGGCCTCAACCAATGTTCTATGTTTTGCCTTAAGCAATACATACTATACGACTAGATTACAATTTTATTATTCCCTGAGGAAGTGAGTCGTACCGCTCAAATCCAACCTTCGGATGTGAAGCCCAAAACCGAAGCCATACAAGGTCAATGGGAGAGTCAGACCCCATGACCTCACCTCCTCCTGGTCAGTGCATGATATCAAAATTCAAGAAGGACCGTAGTCTCTTGCTTAAGTGGCCTCAGCCACAGGGTCAACTTCGGAAGCTACCCTTTTCTGTAGCCCACCTTGGTACATGTCTCGAACCTAGCATACCTTGAGCCACGAGCCTATTCATCATTCTCTACTATTATGAGCCATGGGCCTGTTCACCATGCTCTATAACACTGAGCCATGGGCCTATTCACCATGCTCTATTCATATCCACAGTTTATGCTCTAATCCTCCTATTTTTGGCTAGGAGAAACCCCACATATTCAACAATATGTGCTCTAGGTAATCCCACAGGATAAACCTATTTCACCATCACCAGCTACTAACAATGATGGATCTATGGCCAGGGCAAACTACATGAAAGTTTCCTCTATAATTAATTAATACATTTTAAGCGGATTGCAAGATTCAACCAAGTTATGTAACATGTAAACTAAAACACAAGTAAACAACATAGATCTCATTATCAGATGTTACATGGTCACTCCTATTCTCAAAGCCAACATCATCCTGATCCATCACAAGGATTCAACATTACATGTTACCACTTGGCCTCTTGCCAAACATCTAGATCCATCACAAGGATCACTGGAACTCAATCCCACCATCAGGGCACACATTACCATTCCATGGGTAATACCCATCATATATCACTAGGTTCATCATAACCCTTGATGTTCCACATCATATCATTGTCATGCCATCACCATGGCCTCATCATATAAATGGTACATGCATGGTTAGCATAAGCATAGAGGTACAACTGTATTCATACAAGGAACATCTTAGACTTATTGCATATATCAAGAGAGATATAATTATGCTATTGGATGAGCATATCTATGTATGACATTATCATATATAACTTTTCAATCAAGCATTAGGGTTACCAAAAAAACATGATTGCAACCCTTATCCTAGGTATATCGGGTAAGGGATAACCCTCACCAAAAGCATCACAACCCTCACTAGAGACATCATGTTCCTCATCATAGGTATATCATGTAGAGCACAACCCTCACTAAAAGGATATCAGGTAGGGCACTATCCTTCACACAAAGGTATCATCCACTACCAAACCCTAGGGTGCCAAGCCCCACGTCGGGCATCCACCATATCAGGAAACTCCCAACAACACGCATCGTTGAAACCATGACGCCAAGCAACACAACATCATATCGGGCAGAAACATAACGTGCAATGCCTAAGCAACACACCTCTGTTACCCATCCAGATCAACACAACATAACGGGCAACACATAGGCCATTTCATCTAGCCAAAGGGTCAACAAGCATCATATTGTGCAACTCTGTGTCATGCTCTCTGTATCAAGCAATGCCATGAGACGGGAAACATTGTACCAGGCAATGCACCTTCATGGGGGTAACGGGAAGCACTACCCCAAAAGGGTATCATGCAAGGAAGCTGCAACGCCTGATGACGCCCAACCCAAATGCATCATGCCCAAGAGGCCACACAAAAGGGAGATATTGCTCAAAGTACAAAGCCAATGCCACGTCACCTTACTATCCTGATAATGGCCATCAGACATATCGATCAAGGAATACAAAGAGGCAGCAAGCTACCCTATCGCCCAAGGAACATCCCTGCCATCCAAGCTAGGGTTAGGACTCCCTATCGGTCAACAAGCTGTATTGCTCAACTAGGGTTACATCAACCAAGACTCCATATTGGGCAACGTCATATCAGCCAAAGGACATATCACCCAACAACATCTTGGGTAAGGATCCATATCGGTCAGAAGGTCAACATGACATCCATCAAGCATATCGACCAAGCTCAATTCTAGATATGGGATATCGGGAAACCCAAGCATCCAACACACTTCACTCCATATCGGGTTAGGTAACTTTGTAATCATTACGGCCAAGAACCACATATCCTATCGGGAAAGGTACCATATCAGGTTGGTCATCTTCATCCTAAAGACCGCCACCAAGAAACCCTAATAGGTCAAGAGAATTGGCTCACCTCTCAACAACTAAGAGAGAGAGGTTTTGCACAACTTCCTTCACATATCGGGAAGCAAGGTGGGTCATCATCATAACAGCCATCCTTCCAACCTCAACTAGGTCAACACCAACCAAAGGCTCACCTCTCAAGTCCATGGTAAGAGAGGGGTATTGCCCAAGCAACTAGAGTGTAGACTCACCTCTCAACAACTAAGTGAGAGGGGTTTTGTCCACACAACTAAAGCTCGAGCTCACTTCTCAAGACCAAGGAAATAAAGGTGTTTTGCCCCAAGAACACACTACACACACCATGGAATTAGGAAACCCTAGGCTCACCTCTCAACAACCAAGAGAGAGGAGTTTTGTCCAAGGAACCCTAGTCTAATGGTTCGGCCAACAAGATCCAAGAACACACCTAAACAACATAACCATGACATCATATCCCACAACGTCAAGGGTACATACTAGAGCAAAGATATTACTAACAAGGTATGTATGGCCGATCAAGATAACATGTAAACAAGCAATATATAAAGAAGGTAGTATAGCTAGGGTTGGAGTTATGCAACCCACCTTAAGCACACTCCTCAAGCTCCAAAGATCCAAGAACCAAGCTTCAAGCTCCGAAGCACCACCTTCGGCCAACACTGGGAGAGAAGAGAACTCCATAACCACCATGGCAGAAAACAATGAGAGAAGAAGAAGAAGGTGCCAAGGATAGGGAGAGAGATACTCACCATAAGAGGAGAAGGAGAAAATCACATCTAGGGTTTCGACCACCACTAGAGGAAGAAGAAGACTCCACCAAGGAGATTGGCCACCAAGCTCTACCAAGGAGAGATATCGGCCACCAAGAAAGAAGGGAAACAAGTAAGGAGCTAAAGGGATCCCAAGCTAGGAAAGAAGGGGGTATATATGCAAGGGGGTGAAGTGGGTGTCCACTAGGGTATTGCTCTACATGTGCTCACCCAACCACCACTTGTCCAAACTATGCCACCTTTCTATCATCCCAAACCACATGCTCACGACTTGCCACCCACTAGAAAAGCAACGACCACTTTTCCAAAGAAGGGTGACGCAAACGAGGCTAGGTGGAAGGGTTTGTGTCGCCCAACAAGGCAACCCATCACATCCACCAGCACCCTCTGGCCGATATGCCTCCCTTTCCTGACACACCATGGCCGACACAAGGCACCAAGCTCTCCCTTTCCCGACATAATCAAGTAAGGAGGAAGGGCTTCAAGCCCAACAACAATCCCAAGATTAAACAAGCTCAAACGAGGACCAAAACAACTCAAGGAAGGCACCCAACCTATCCTCTCAACCCTAGAGGATGCAAGGAGAGAGAAAGATATCTCTCAAGGTGACAAACTTGCACACCAACCCTAGAACTTGGGTAATTTGCAAGTTGCACCTCAACCTCTCAACAAAGAAAAAACAAACCCTAATCACAACTCAGGTGATTAGCAAACATCTAAACACAAGGTTTAGGCAAAGCAAACAGGGTAAGCCCAAATCAGAGGTCAGGGTCCTTATAAGCCATAAACCCCTACAAAAGGATTTCATCCCCAAAATATGAAGAGAAAAGTGAGGGATAATTCCTCCTCATTTCTTCCTCAAGTTCCCACGTGG
This sequence comes from Alisma plantago-aquatica, assembly GCA_963693085.1. Lineage (NCBI taxonomy): Eukaryota > Viridiplantae > Streptophyta > Magnoliopsida > Alismatales > Alismataceae > Alisma > Alisma plantago-aquatica. The sequence goes on from OY856410.1 coordinate 648,725,187, forward strand.
CTTCCTCAATGCCACGATGATGCCAAAGATCCTTCACAAGAACCATGTCCTTTCTCTTCAACTTCTTCACTCTTCTGTCAAGGATCAACACCAGACCTTCCTCATAGGTCACATATTCATCAAGATCAACCTTAACTGGATGTATTACTGTCTCTCTGCCTGGATGACTTTTCTTCAAAATACTGACATGGAACACAAAATATAACCTGAGTAACTATGGCAGTAGTTCTAACTTGTAAGATACTTTGCCAACACATGCTATTACCGAATATGGCCTCATATACCTGGGAGCCAACTTGCCCTTCCACCCAAACCTCAGCACACCTTTCCATGGTGAGACCTTGAGATACACCTTGTCTCCCACCTGGAACTCTAGAGGTCATGGATGATTATTTGCAAATGACTTCTGTCTATCCTGTGTTGCTTTCAACTGTTGATGTATCACTTTGATCTTTTCTTTTGTCTGCTGCACTAACTCAGGATCCAAAAGCTGATAATCACTAGACTCATACCAACATAAAGAAGATACACACTTCCTACCATACAAAGACTCATAAGGTGCCATGTCAATACTCCATTGGTAACTATTTTTATAGGTGAACTCTATCAAACTGAGATGCACATCCCAACGGCCTAGGAACTGCAAAACACAAGCTCAGAGAAGACTTCCAAAGTCTGAATAGTCCTTTCAAACTATCCATCTGTCTCTGGGTGGAAAGCAGTACTGAACCTCAACTGCGTTCCCAACACTTTGTGCAACTGTTCCCAAAAATGACTCGTGAACTGGGGACCTCTGTCAGAGACTATCGTTACTGGAACACCATGCAAACACACTATCTCATCCACATACACTTGAGCAAGCTTTTCTACTGTATACGTTGTCTTTACATGTATGAAATGAGCAGACTTTGTCAACCTGTCCACTATCACCCAGAAAGAATCATGATTCCTAGCTATCCTCGGGAGACCAACTATGAAATTCATGGTTATATGATCCCATTTCCACTGTGGTATCAGCATGGGTTGCAACATACCTGCCGACTTCTGATGCTCAAGCTTAACCTGTTGACATACCGCACACCTAGCCACAAACTCAGCCACATCTCTCTTCAAGCTAGGCCACCAGTACAGGTCCTTCATATTATGATACATCTTGGTGACACCTGGATGCATAACATACATTGACGTGTATGCTTCCTCGAGCACTAACTTCCTTAAATTGTCAACATCTGGGACCACCATCCTGTTATGATAACAAACTAGTCCGTCCTCAGACTCATGGAAGCCATCCCGCTTCTTGCTGCCAAACTCTGATCTGATCAACTAGACTCTACCATCTGTCTGTTGTGCTCCTTTGATTTGCTGCCTCAACATAGGCTTCACTTGCATCTGTGCCAATAGTCTTGCCAACAAGGACACTTCCAACTATAAATTTATCTACTGCAAAGAGACAAACATTTCCTACCTATGGCATATCAAAGAACTCAACTATGCCTTATTCGTAGGAAAAGAATAAGACTTCCTTCTAAGCATATCAACTACTACGTTCGCCTTACCAGGATGATACTCAATGGTGCAATCATAATCACTGATCAGCTCCATCCAGCGATGCTGTTGCATGTTTAGCTCACTCTATGAGAAGATATACTTCAGGTTCTTTGGATCTGTAAAGATCTAACACACCTCCCCATAAAGATAGTGTCTCCATATCTTTAACACATGGACCACCGCTGCCCGCTCCAAATCATGTATTGGATAGCTCTCGTCATGTTTCTTAAGTTGACACGAAGCAAAAGAAACCACATGATCTTCCTACATCAACACACATCCTAAGCCCTTCTTGGAGGCATCACAGAAAATGACATAGCCCTTCATAGGCTACGGAAACATCAACACTGGAGTACTAGTCAGCTTCTCCTTCTAGCTCTGAAAGGCTCATTGACAATGATCATCCCAAACAAAAGGTACATCCTTCCTGGTCAACTTTGTCAAGGGCAATGCATCACACTGAAGTCATTTATAAACCTCTGGTAGTATCCTGCTAAACCTAGAAAACTACAAACTTCAGTTGGCGTCTTCAGTTGCTCCCAGTCTGCAACTGACTCCACCTTCTTGGGGTCTACTCTGACTCCCTCTGTAGATATCACATGACCCAAGAAAGTCACTTCCTTCAACTAGAACTCACACTTACTAAACTTGGCATACAACTCGTGTTGGCGAAGGAGAGTCAACGCTTGTCGAAGATGTTGTTCATGTTGTTGATTATCACGACTATAGATCAAGTTGTCATCTATGAAGACCATAACAAATTGGTCTAGAAACGGATGGAACACCCTGTTCATCAGATCCATCAAAGCAACATGCGCATTGGTTAGCCCGAACGACATAAACACGAACTCAAAGTGACCATACCTCATCCTAAAAGATGACTTTGGTATGTCATCCGCCTTTATCCTCAACTGATGATATCCAGATCGTAGATAAATCTTCGAGAACACTATAGCACCACGCAACTGATCAAACAGATCATCTATCCTCAGAAAAGGATATTTGTTCTTGATTGTAACTTTGTTCAACTGCCGGTAATCTATGCATAGACGCATCGATCCATCCTTCTTCTTTACGAATAGGACTGGAGCACACCACGACGATGTGCTCGGTCTGATAAATCCTTTATCCAGCAACTCTTATAACTTCTTCTTTAGCTCTGCCATCTCAGCTGGTGCCATCATGTATAGTGTCTAAGCAACATGTTGTGTCCCTGGTACCAGATTGATATCAAAGTCAATCTCTCAAGGTGGGGGAACACCGGGAAACTCATCCAGAAACACATCCACAAACTCTTTGACAATAGGCACATCCTCAAGGCTAGAACCTTCTTCCTCAGTATCCACAACATGAGCCAAAAATGCTCTACAAACTTGCCGCAACAACTTTTCTGCCACCATAGCTGATACCAAACATGTCGAAAGGATCTTCCTATCTCCCTGGACGATCCATTTCTTACCATCATCAGCAAACACCGCTTCCTTGGAACCATAGTCCTGCACAACCTTATACCTCTCTAGGGTATCCATCCCAAGGATCACATCGAATCCATGCATATCAAGTGGTATAAGATACACTTGTGCATTGTGTCCCGAAAAGGATAGAACACAAGATGGACACAACTCTCGAAGCATCGAGGAACCATCAAGAGGGGTTTCTACAACAAACTATCTTTCTTACAACTAATAGGTAAAAGACATCTATCAAGCATACTATGAGCAATAAAAGAGTGTGTAGCACCTGGGTCAACCAGAACAGATACAAAGCAAGAAGAAGACAAATTAGAATGAAATAACTCCATATGACCTATCACCACTCGTAGGTTGACTATCACCTCCGGATGACTCATAGCATAGAATCGAGCCATTACTTGCTGTCCACGTCCTCTGCTTCCTTGAGAGGACAATCTTACTTGCGATGCTTGGCCGCATCCTTACCCTCTGGTACCCCTAAACTGTTGTTTTCCTAGACCTTGTTGACTCTGTCTCGGTTGCTGCGTCACTTCGACATCTCTCCTGGGGAAATTTGACTTCAAATGCCCTATCTATCCACAGAGATAGCATGACCTATCCTCTAACTGTGGCCTAGATGGCCCTGTCACTACTACTAAAGCTGTGTTGTAAGCTCTGGATGGCGAATAACCATGCCCTCTTCCTTTACTTGGTGACCACTGCGATGGTGCACTAGAACCTTGCCTCACTGAAGGTGTAGAAAACCATGGCTTCTTATGGCTGTCAAACCTCTGTTTCTAAAACTAAGCAGGCCTTTTCTTAGTCATAGCCTCTCTCTTTTCTCAGACTGACCATTCAATCCTTCAGACAAACTCCACAAATGTGGCAAACCGCTCTCGGTTTTCTAAAGCAGCAGTAGGTGTCGACACCTCAACACTCAAACCTTTCTTAAAATGTCTGATCCTCTCATCATCTGTTGCCGCCATGTGAGGACAAAACCTTAGTAGGTCCATAAACTTGGCTTCATACTTGGTGATGCTCAGAGATCCTTGGCGCAAATGATCGAACTGATTGATCTTCTCATCCAGATACGTCTTCGGGAAGTATCAACCCACGAACTCTTATCGGAAGACGTCCCAACAGATCACCTCACCGGGTCACTTCTCCTCCTTGATGGCCCACCAGTGGCCAACACTACCCTTCAAATTGTAGACAGTGTGCTTGACTTTGTTTGATTTGGGGATGTCAAGGATCCAGAAGGCCTTCTCAAGACCTGTCAGTCACAGATCTGCATCCGCTGGATCAGCCATTCCAGCATAATTTGAAGCTCCAACTCAGTGAAGCTTCTCAAAGGTCTTCCCAATACCCAAAGATTCACCATGGGGAGCATGTGCTCTTTGTGGAGGAACTAGAAATCTATCCACCATGCGATTCATCGTTGCCATTACCTGTCCCATAAGGTGCTGGTAGACATGATTCTCGAGAATGGCTGGGTCAATTTGGGGGACCTCAGGCACCCAATCTTCATGTCACTGCACTCGTGCTCCATCAATAGATGCATCAACATTGCTCTCAGCAGCATGTTCTTCATGACTTCCACACATCTTTTAGCTTTTTCTTCTGCTGGGGGCAGAAGGTTATTGTAAGAAAATATGGAAAACTCACAAGAACAGACACAAGCCTAGTCTAAGATACCTGTAGACTCAACAAACCTAGAGCTTTGATACGAAACTTATTGTGACATCCCTCTATCACACAAACAATAAAATGCCACGTGAAAACGTGCGGAACCGTCATAAACATCGTATTACCAAAAACATGGGTTAATTAAAACTGATTGCAGAAAGCAAATAAACAAAGAAACGGTTGCATCCAGATCTTTATCCTACAAGGAAACATGTTATATAAACATACATAAACCTTGATACGTGTCCATAGTTCATAGGATCTAGTTGTCACATAGGCACAAGGAGTTCACCACCTATTTATTTACTAACATGCCATACCAGGCCAACAACAGGATAAACAAGCTACATTAGCTATACATCGTGAAACATAATCAAAACACCTCCAAGGACCTAAGAGTACAGGGATGACTCTAGGACTCTACTACAAAACAACAACATATCCATCTCTTGCCTCCTACTATTCTTCTTGCTGCTCGGCTGCAACCTCACGACCACCACCACGTCTAGCACGATCACCTAAAAAGGCTTAAAACCAGTGGGGTGAGACACACATTCCCGATGAGAAAAATAACCCCTTCTGAAACTATAAAACCTCAAAGGAGAGCTAGAACATATAAAGTAGGTAATTGATATATGCAGCTCATATATATGACATACTGAACAGAACTAACTTTATTAAAAACTTACCAAGATATCCAGGAGGCATATAATTCAGATATTTCTTTATGGAACATGATTGACAAAATAAGATTTATAAGAACTTATCACAAAATATGAGGAATGTACAAATAACTGCAATATATAACTAGGGAAACTATACAAGCAAGCCTCAACCAATGTTCTGTGTTTAGCCTTAAGCAATACATACGATACTTCTAGATTACAATTTTATTATGCCCTGAGGAAGTGAGCCGTACCGCTCAAATCCAAACTTCAGTTGTGAAGCCCAAAACCGATGCCATACAAGGTCAATGGGAGAGTCGGACTCCATGGCCTCACCTCCTCATGGTCAGTGCACGATATCCAAATTAAAGTAGGACCGCAGTCTCTTACTTAAGTTGCCTCAACCATAGGGTCAGCTCCGCAAGCTACCCTTTTCTCTAGCCCACCTTGGTACAAGTCTCGGCGCTAGCATACCTTGAAACACGTGCCTATTCATCATGCTCTACAATTTTGAGCCATGGTCCTGTTCACCATGCTCTATAACACTGAGCCATGGGCCTATTCACCATGCTCTATTCACATCCGTAGTTTGCACTCTAATCCTCCTATTTTTGGCTAGGAGAAACCCCACATATTCAACAATATGCGCTCTAGGTAATCCCATAGGATAAACCTGTTTCACCATCACCAGCTACTGATGATGATGGATCTATGGCCCGGGCAAACTACCTAAGAGGTTCCTCTATAATTAATTAATGCATTTTAAGATGATTGTAAGATTCAACAAAGTTATGTAACATGTAAACTAAAACACAAGTAAACAACATAGATCTCATTATCAGGTGTTACATTGTCACTCCTATTCTTAAAGCCAACATCATCCTGATCCATCACAAGGATCCAACATTACATGTTACGACTTGGCCTCTTGTCAAACATCTAGATCCATCACAAGGATCACTGGAACTCAATCCCACCATCAGGGCACACATTGCCATTCCATGGGTAACACCCATCATAACCCTTGATGTTCCACATCATATCATTGTCATGCCATCACAATGGCCTCATCATACAAATGGTACCTGCATGGTTAGCATAAGCATAGAGGTACAACTGTATTCCTACAAGGAACATCTTAAACTTATTACATATATCAAGAGAGATATAATTATGCTATTGGATGAGCATATCTATGCATGACATTATCATATATAACTTTTCAATCAAGCATTAGGGTTACCAAAAGAACATGGGATGCAACCCTTATCCTAGGTATATCGGGTAAGGGATAACCCTCACCAAAAGCATCACAACCCTCACAAGAGACATCATGTTCCTCATCATAGGTATATCAGGTAAAGCACAATCCTCACTAAAAGGATATCGAGTAGGGCATTATCCTTCACACAAAGGTATCAACCACTAACAAAGCCTAGGGTGCCAAGCCCCATGTCGGGCATCCACCATATCAGGCAACTCCCAACAATAGGCAGTGCTCAACCCGTGACGCCCAAGCAACACAACATCATACCGGACAGAACCATGACATGCAATGCCTAAACAACACACCTCTGTCGCCCATCCTGATCAACACAACATAACGGGAAACACATAGGCCATCTCGTCCAGCCAAAGGGTCAGCATGCATCCTATCATGCAACGTTGTGTTGTGCTATCTGTATCAAGCAATGCCCCGAGATGGGAAATGTGTCGGGAAACACACCTTCATGGGGTAATGGGAAGCACTACCCTAAAAGGGTATCATGCAAGGCAGCAACAAAGCCTGACGCCCAACCTAAATGCATCACACCCAAGAGGTCACATAAAAGGGAGATATCGCTCAAAGGACAAATCCAATGCCATGTCACCTTACTATCCTGATAATGACCATCAGACATATCAGCCAAAGAAAACAAAGAGGCAGCAAGATACCCTATTGCCCAAGGCACATCCCTGCCATCCAAGCTAGGGTTAGGGCTCCCTATTGGTCAACAAGATATATCGCCCAACTAGGGTTACATCGACCAAGACTTCATATTGGGCAACGTCATATCGGCCAAAGGACATATCACCCAAAAACATCTTGGGTAAGGATCTATATCAGTCAGAAGTTCAACAAGACATCCATCAAGCATATCGGCCAAGCTCAACCCTAGATATGGGATATCGGGAAACCCAAGCTTCCAACACACTTCACTCGATATCGGGTTAGGTAACTTTGTAACCGTGATGGCCAAGAACCACATCCTATCGGGCAAGGTACCATATCGAATTCATCATCTTCATCCTCAAGACTACCACCAAGAAACCCTAATAGATCAAGAGAATTGGCTCACCTCTCAACAACTAAGATAGAGGGGTTTTGCACAACTTCCATCACATATTGAGAAGCAAGGTGGGTCATCATGATAACTACCATCCTTCCAACCTCAACTAGGTCAACACCAACCAAAGGCTCACCTCTCAAGTCCATGGTAAGAGAGGGGTATTGCCCAAGCAACAATAGTTTAGACTCACCTCTCAACAACTAAGTGAGAGGGGTTTTGCCCACACAACTAAAGCTCGAGCTCACTTTTCAAGACCAAGGAAAGAAAGGGGTTTTGCCCCAAGAACACACTACATGTACCATGAAATTAGGAAACCCTAGACTCACCTCTCAAAAACCAAGCGAGAGGGGTTTTGCCCAAGAAACCCTAGTCCAATGGTTCATCCAACAAGATCCAAGAACACACCTAAACTACATAACAATGACATCATATCCCACAACGTCAAGGGTACATACTAGAGCAAATATATTACTAATAAGGTATGTATGGCCGATCAAGTTAACATGTAAACAAGAAATATGTAAAGAAGGTAGTATATCTAGGGTAGGAGTTATGTAACCCACCTTAAGCACACTCGTCAAGCTCCAAAACTCCAAGCACCAACCTTCAAGATCCAAGGCATCACCTTCGGCCAATACTAGGAGAGAAGAGAACTCCATAACCACAATGGCCAAAAAGAAAGAGAGAAGAAGAAGAAGGTGCCAAGGATAGGGAGAGAGATACTCACCACAAGAGAAGGAGCAATGCACATTTAGGGTTTTGGCCACCACTAGAGGAAGAAGAAGACTCCACCAAGGAGATCGGTTGCCAAGCTCTACTAAGGGGAGATATCGGTCACCAAGAAAGAAGGGAAACAAATAAGGAGCTACAAGGATCCCAAGCTAGCAAAGAAAGGGGTATATATGCAAGGGGGTTAAGTGGGCGTCCATTAGGGTATTGCTCCACATGTGCTCACCCAACTGCCACTTGTCCAAACTATGCCACCTTGCTAGCATCCCAAGCCACAGGCACACAACTTGCCACCCACTAGCACAGCAACGTCCACTTTTCCAAAGAAGGGTGACACAAACGAGGCTAGGTGGAGGGGTGTGTGTCGCCCAACATGGCAACCCGTCACACCCACCATCACCCTCTGGCCGATATGCCTCCCTTTCCCGACACACCATGGCCGACACAAGGCACCAAGCTATCCCTTGCCCGACACACTCAAGCAAGGAGGAAGGTCTTCAAGCCCAACAACAAGCCCAATCTTAAACAAGCTCAAACGAGGCCCAAAACAACTCAAGCAAGGCGCCCAACCCATCCTCTCAAATTTAGAGGATGCAGGGAGAGAGAAATATATCTCTCAAGGTGACAAACTTGCACACCAACCCTAGAACTTGGGTAATTTGCAAGTTGCACCTCAACCTCTCAACAAAGCACAAACAAACCCTAATCACAACTCAGGTGATTAGTAAACATATAAACATAAGGTTTAGGCAAAGCAAACAAGGTAAGCCCAAAACGAAGGTCAGGGTCCTTACAACAACGAGGAGTATTGTTGCTAGACTTGCTCTAGGACTAGGTATATCCTAAAAACCATCCTTTCCATATTATAATTATTGACTCATTCTGCTGGTTATGGGGAATATAGTAGATAATATTTTAATTCTATTGCCTGCTCTGTAGCCATATTTCCCTACATGAAGTGCTTCTATCAAGGTGTCTTCAATATTGTTCTCGGTTGGTGGTCTGCAAATCATCACATCTCCTCATTGTACGATCTCTTGTATGATATGGAAACAACTTTGTATGTGCTTGGAATGCTAATTTGATCTGGATTCCTTAGCTTGTCCAATAGCTCCATTGTTTTCACAATATAGCTCAATTGCATTGTTGATGCTTGGAACTACCCCAAGTTCATAGATGAACTTCTTGATCCAAACAACCTCCTTTCTTGCATTCAATGTAGCAATATACTTTGATTCACTTATAAAATCAGCAACTGTCTCTTTCTTGGAATTGTTCCAGCTCACAGCTCCATTGTTGAGGAAAAACATGAAGCCATATTGCAATTTCTAATCATCTTTGTTAGTTTGGATGCTTGCATTGGTGTAACCCTTTACCATCAACTCTTCCTCTCTTCCAATGACAAGGAACTAATCCACAGTTCTTCTCAAGTATTTAAGGATGTTCTTCAGATCTATCCAGTGAGCATCACCCAGATGTGACTGATATCTGCTTGTTATGCTCAACTCATATGAGACATCATGATGGGTACACAACATTTCATAATTGATGGATCCATTTGATGTTGCATATGGAGTCATTCTCATGTGTTCCCTTTCTTCACAAGAACTGGGACATTGAGCATTAGAGAGGTAACTCCATGACACATGGGCATGTTTCCTCTCTTTGAGCTCTTCATGATGTACCTCTTCAACACTTTAGGAATGTATGTGCTATGATTTAGTTCAAGAATCCTTCTAGATCTATCTATATAGATATTGATTCCCAATATGTAGGATGCTTCACCTAAGTATTTCATAGAAAATGAACTTCTTAGCCATGTCTTTACCTTTTGTAAAGTAGGGATGTCATCCCATCCATAGTATGTCATCTACATACAATATGAGGAATATAATCATTCTCCCACTAACCTTCTTGTACACACAAGGTTCATCTTCATTTTGAGTGATCCCAAACTCTTTGATTGTCTCGTCAAAATGAAGATTCCAAATATGAGATGCTTGCCTCAATCCATAGATTGACCTTTGTAGCATACACACTTTATTTGCATCCTTTAGATTTATAAAACCCTCAGTTTGTGTCATATACACATCGTCTAGAAGATTCTCATTAAGTAATGTGGTTCTAACATCCATCATCCTAATCTTGTAGTCATGAAAAGATGCCATGGAAAGCATGATGTTGATGGACTTAACCATGGTAGCTGGAGAGAAGGTTTTGTCACAATCATGACCTTGAACTTGTCTGAAACCATTTCCATCCAATCTGCCATTATATGTTTCTACTTTACCAACCATATCTCTCTTCTTCTTGAAGACCCACTTATGCCCTATGGGTTTTACCCCTTCAGGTGGATCCACCAAGGTACATACCTTGTTGGTGTACATGGATTGCATCTCAGATCTCATGGCCTCAAGCCATTTCTCAGACTCTGGTCCATTAGTAGCTTCTAAATAGGTTGTTGACTCATTATCTATGACCAACTGACTGCCTTCCTGAGTCATAAGATATCCAAATCTTTTAGGTACAAGGTGTTTCCTACTAGATCTATGAGGTTCATGTGTTATTTAAGGAATTTGAGATTCCACAACATTTGTGATTCTCTTTGTTCGTCTTGTGCATTTATCGATTCAATTCTTTCTTGTTGGTCTCGAATATCTTCAAGTTCTACTTTCCTTCCAATGATTTCTTTAGAAATAAAATCCTTTTCTAGGAATGCAGCATCTCGGGCAACAAGCACTTTGTTGGCAGATAGGGAATAAAAGTAATATCCTCTGGTCTCTTTAGGGTACAAAAACATTTATCAAATTTAGATCCAAGCATTTTAGGAAACATTTTCCACACATAAACTTCACATCCCCAAATCTACATAAAAGACACTTTGGGATGCTTCCCAATCCATATCTCATATGGTGTCTTTTGAATTGATTTAGGTGGTACTTGGTTTAGTGTAAATGTGATGGTTACTAGAGCATAGCCCAAAAAGGTAGCCAGAAGTTCAGCTAAACACATCATTGATCGCACCATGTCCAACAATGTGTGATTCCTTCTTTTTGATACACCATTATGTTGTGGCAATTTAGGTGAAGTCCACTATGATACGATACCAGGGGCTCACAGAAGGTCCTCAAACTCTTGGCTTAAGTATTCTCCACCTAGATCAGAATGAAGTACCTTGATTCTTTGGCCAAGTTAGTTCTGTACTTCATTAATAAACTCCTTGAACTTCTCAAGAGTTTTTAACTTATGTTCCATCAAGTAAACATAATTGTACCTACTGAAGTCATAAGTAAAGTCAATGAAGTATTGATACCCAACTCTAGTAGTTTTTCTACAAGGGACACATACATCAGTAGTATGAGTCCTAATAGATCACTAGCCCTCTCATTTTTACCATTTAAGGGAGTCTTGGCCATCTTTCCCAATAAATAAGATTCACATTCTATATTGATTTGAAATCAAAAGAGTCCAAATAACCATCTTTATGGATTCCATACATTTGATTATCATTTATGTGTCCTAGACGACAATGTCAAAGATATGTTTTGTTTGAGTCATTGAGTTTTGGTATTTTACTATTTACTTTACAAATATCTTTCTTTATATCTAGAAAATAAAGACCATAATACATTGGGCCATTGCCATAAACGATCCCATATTTTGAAATAGAACACCGAACATTCTTAATCTGAAATTCATATGCATCCTTGTCAATACAAGATATAGAAATGAGGTTTCTATTTTTGGAAGGTAGATAATAGCAGTTCACTAACTCTATTACAATCTCTATGGGGAGAGATAAATTATGGTTCCAACTATAGTGGCAACAGCTCTTACTCCATTTATGACTCGTAGTTCAACCTCTCCCTTTCCTAAAGGTCTACTTCTTTTCAGTCCTACATATTCGAGCATATGTGAGATCACTATCTGGTATCTAGTACCCATGATGCACAAGTATATAAGTTTATCTCAATAAGTTTATCTCAACAATGTATATACCTGAATTGGAGATCATCATCTCCGTATTCTTCTTCCTGAATGTCTTCAAGTACAAAGGATCGATTCCTCTTGTACTTTTATTTTTCCTTATCTTCAGTGTTGAAGATCCCAATTAGGGCTTAGCCTCATAACTCTTCATGGCCTTGATTTCATCCTTGGACTTGACTCTGCTGATAACCATCATAAATTTTTCCTTCTTCATTCTTACTTCAACATTAATCAACATGTCAAGAAAATGTGACATTGGTCTGGCCATATAATACTCAATAAAGTGGTTATATGATTCAGTCAATGATTGCAGAATCATATATGTGGCCAACTCTTGCCTCAAAGAGATCCTAATTCTTCTAGATGTTCCACATGTCTAGTCATATTGAGAACATGGGTCTCTACTTAGCCTCCCTATGTCATCTTACACTCAAAGAGCTCCTTTGAGACATTATACCTTTCTTTCTTAGTGTGCTTATGGTGCAAGTTCTTAAGATTTGTTACCATTTCAAGTGTCCCCATGTCTTCACATTGCTAATACAACTTGTAGTTCATACAACTGAGCATAAGGTGCTTTATATCCAAGGCATCATTGGAATGCTTCCAATAAGCATCCACCTCAGCCCTAGGTGAATTAGGATTAGGTATTTCTGGCACTTGTTTTTGTAGAACGTAGAGCTTGTTCTCTTCATTGAGAACCCTTCTCGAAGTCTAAAACTAGACATTGACATTTGTCTCATTAACTTGTCCTTCCTATGGTGAAATCACAATGGTGATTTGATTGCCATTTGATTCTACATGAGAAAAACTTTACATTTTTGTCAAAACCCTTTTGATTTGATTTGATTTGCAAAATTGATGATATTCAATTAGACTTTTAATTAATTATTGCTCCCACTATTTTGTTCAAATTAATTGACCTCACATGTCAATTTAAAAGTTTGCAGCGTACAACCTTCTAGTGAGCCATGATCCAAATAATTCAATCATTACCTAGCTAACACCAACGTCCATAATCAATTATTAAGGTAGGAAACTATTACCAATTCAATCTTATACAATTTTTAGATAGATGATATGTGCATCTTTTTCCATAGTCAAATGTATGCCTCTAAGTGCTTAATCTCACTAATGACACCTAGTAAAGCCTAACCCAAAATTAACACGATAGAATATGCACGCAGCTTTGGGAGAGCCTACATATTTACCGTCACACATCCATGAGATGGACGGTGCACCACACTTTGGCATAACCTAATATCGGTCGATTAAGATTTTTATGTGTTTCTCTAATAGAAAGCATCTAAGACTTAATATGTTGTTGAGGAAGTTTGTATTCATAAATTCATATATATTATCCAATCACCACATAGTATGTATCTTATACATGCTTTATCCTACAACAAAAACATGCAATAAATATAAGTGATGGTTATGGTCATTCTATTGTAATTCCTTGGAGACACAAGGAATTACTACCACCTAGGTCTACATCTTATGCAAAAACCTATTGATGAATATTTTTGCTTTCCAGTCTGGGTTGATCAGTTCTATCCTTGAACTGATCGGCTCGCCTCCTAGTCGGTCGGTTGGTCGTCACACTGGTCGTCTGGACTATGGTCCACCATATTCAGGGTCCTCCAATTGATCACATGGGCCTCCAGTCGATTGGTTTGGTTCCTCGAGTGGCTCGTCTCATTGTAATAAGAAATTAAACTATCCTAACATTACATGATTATTGAGAAACCTATAGTTACATTTGCAGGGAGAATAGGTAGGAGAGAATAATACTTTTTAAACTTGAAAAACAAGGTAGAGGTTCGGTATGCAAGCCAGATAAAACTAACCAGACAACCACTCAAATATATATAGGGTTATTGGACATAACCATGCTTCTCATCCACCGTCAAAACTCACTTTTAGGCGATGTGTGTAAATTATCATATCATATCATATATATATATATTAATCTGGGATCTTATGTGATATTTGATTGGACATTGATATTCACATCGTATTCAATAAATAAACAACTAAAAAATAAAAATCCAATCATATGGATTAAATATAGTAAATTGACATTGCTCTGATACAACTGTAGGGAAATATGGCATCCGGTAGGCAGGGGAAATAATAATTTTACTTTCATTTCCCAATTAACCTACGGATCGTGTCTGGAAAAGATGGTTTTAAGAATATATGGAGCAAGCCCAATGACAATCTCCTCGTCGTAGTTGTGCAGCTTTGATCTAGTTACAGTCGGATGGCATCTACAACAACTCTTGGTCTCTACCACATACAAGGCCGACATTATCTGCCTAGTGGGAAAAAGATACATGCCTCTAGAGAAGTTAACACAGACCACCTAGAACTCCTTTCATTCTAGTATATAGACAGGAAAGAGTTATCCCTCCCGTTGACATACTAGTCACCAATTTTCTATCCCACAATTGTTCTCCCTCGCTATTCCTCCCTTTATTGGGTAGGACTTGCTCAAGTTCTCTCGGTTACTACAATCAAAGAAAACAAGAAATTGTCAGAGGCAATTGATCTATCTGGGAAGCCTCCAGTTCCCCTCTATTTATAGGAGGGTTTGGGTCGAGGTTTCCAGTCTGTGTGGGAGGGAAGGGGTTATAATCCTATGAAAACTCACAACCTACGATAGGCAAAACTGTCGATCCGTAAGAGAATGGATCGGTTGGCATGTGAACTGATCAGTTCACCCAGTGAACTGGTCGTTTCATCATATTTTCGAATCACATTTGTATTGGCAATTCTTATTCAATTAATGCACAATATGACCTTGACACTAATCCTTGATGCCATCCAATTGATCCATGAACCTCATGAAATCATAGTCTAATGACCATAAACTGGTCGGTTCGCACCCTGGTTAATCTAGAATTTAGTCAATGTAATCTCCAAGCAACCGGTCAGTTCAACCCTTGAACGAGTCAGTTTAGAGTTTAGTCAATCAATTTGTTGCTTAAATTGAATACCTAAATACTTTAGTAATCAATTTAGTTATCATTCATGAACAAACTCCTATTCTAAGTGTATCCTATGTCTGTGACCCTATATGTCCCATATTACATTGGCAGTGAATGTCCATAACTAATTATGGGATCACAAGCAAAGAGTCATGCCTAGTCACACATTATTTCTATCCAAGTAAATGGAAAGTTTGTGAACAATTTCAACCTACAATATGTGATTCATGTTATAGTGTTTGAATAGTTCCTTTGTCGTTGATATCCAAAATGAACTCGAGGCATAGAATAGTCATCCTTTTCAACATTCAATCTTTGTTCCTTGAACTAGAG